>OZ023269.1:51628359-51795859 GCA_964006375.1 Tillus elongatus
ACAATTTGAAATTTATGTTAAGAAGTGGAAAGAACTTCGAGATGACTATGGAAGGTTTCCGTCGGGCATGTTGGACATGGGGGCACCATGTTAAACGTTTGTCGAGGAAAGCCTGAGGTATTTGGTGGATACTTGCCAGGGACTTATACGGTTGACTAATGATACGTGATACGTGTTCGTGAGCTGTGTGTCTCCTCTTCGAAAATAGAACTGCTGAACATTTATCGGGGTTTATGGCTAATCATGATTTCCTATACCAGTCTTGTAGCTCGTTTACGGCGGTCTGAAGTCGTTCGGTTATTATCCTCGGCTGAGTGGAGCTGCTGAGGATGGTAGTATCGTCTGCTTACAGTGCGTATGTCACGTTTAGGGGCGGGTTTGGTATATATGCGACAAATATATTGTACAGCAGATAAGAGATAGCAGAACCCTGCGGGAGGCCAGCGGTGGCTGAGTAAATTCTAGATCTGGTTGCCAGATGTTTGACTTGGAACTTCCTCTATTGCAGGTATGACCTGATGCGCAGTATCAGAGGGAGCGGATAATTAATGATAGAAGTTTGTTTAGCAAGCCTGCATGCCAAACCCTGTCAAAGGCCTGGGCAATATCGAGAAATATTGCACCAGTTCCCTCGTTTTTGTTGAATCCTTTGATGATCTTTTCTACTTGCTCGTCCAGAAATATATGGTTCTCAGAGCTGAATGAGACTAGCCTTTTCTAAATTAGTTTTCGGCGATTTTGCGGATGAAAGGCAGTAGGCTAATGGGCCTATAGTTATAAGGGAACAGCGGGTCTTTGCTGAGTTTTGGGATATTGATTATGTCGGAAAGTTTCCACATGGATGGAAAATTTTAAAATCCTAGCATGGCATTCATAACCGTAACTATGAATACCATTGCTTTGTAGGGGAGATTTTTCAGGGCTACGGTGGAGATTCCATCGTATGTCGGAGCTTTCCTATTTTTACTGTCTTGATTATTTGGGAAACTTCTTTGTAAGTAGCGGACTTGATCTGCGACAGATCAACGTTGTTGTAATTCGGGCTGAATTGCAACTCCAAATGATCCGCGAATGCAGCTGCGTTGCCCGCATCCATATACGCGATGCCGTTTCGACAACGAGATCGGAAGTTTTCGGGAGCGAAGAACTTTTGCCATTTGCCAGATGGAATTGTCTTGGACAGACAGGGTTTGCAGGCGTTTCTCCCAACAGTTGTTCTGGAGTTCTTGTAGGGCGTGTAACGAGGCCTAACTTACGGGGTGAAATATATAGTTGGACGGAACAACGGGTTTACGGGAACGGACTCGAGAGCTAGATTTGAAAGGGTTTACTCCCTGCGACGATGTCTGCGACCTCGTCACAAGACTCTGGCCACGGTTGTGGTCAGAGTGCCTGGATAGCTCTGTGGAGTGGGTCCGGTAGCCTATGATAAAACAGGCCGTGTAGATACCTCCGAGGTTGCGGGCTTCAATCGCTCCCCCGGTATTTCCCTGACCTTCTGAAAGTCTGTATGGGTGTAGCAGATTTATTTCCGGGTATTGTATAGACCAGATATGCTTTCCATGCTATTTATTACCTAACGATACGTTAGAATTCACTGATATTTATACAATCTGCATGGTACTTATTACGTTATTTTATCTTAACAAATTATATCACTGAAGACGAGCCAACAAAATTGGTTATTCCCTACGGAGAAGAAATACGGAAGACACGCGGGCGGAAACTCGGAGTACTGTGGTTTACGACTCGAATGCATCCGTTAAGTGAATTAATTCCAGAAACGCTCTTCAAATAACTGAATGGCGTCTGTCCGTCGAAGTCGGTATCGCGAGACCAAGCACCTCGACGTCGGGGCGTCGATTAGGAACGGGGGGGGGGGTTAGAGGGGAACACCCTGTGGAAGGATATTGCCGCGTACTAACTCGACCCAAGCCGGCTTGTGTACCTACAGCGTCCAGACCAGAGTTAAATCAGAACGGTCGTACGTAATGCACTCGAAAAGTCTGTGTTAGCTACAGCATCACCTTCCGAATGTTTTACGACACGCCGACAATAATAATCCTATTATTGTCGGCGTTTCGTAAAACATTTATTGGAACGGAAGGAAATTACGCTCGATCCCACGATCTCGACGTTACCAGAGAGACACACGGATCTGAGAAAGTATCCGAAAATTTGCTATATGTAAGTACAATAAAAAAAACTTAAACGGTTCTTTCCTAGACTATATTTGGAAGGACTACTAGAGGAAAAATTGTTCTATACAACAACGGGACGGACGGTACTGTATCATAATACTTTGTTATAATTTGAACAAGCAGACTTTTAATTCACTGATGCGGGACTCAAGCTATAAACTCAACCACGCTACGGCAAACAGTGAACTCTTTCTGCCCCTCGTTATTGTTTCTCCACTCACCGGTTGAAAAATCCTAATCGGTGGCAGACACCTTGTCCTTATCTTGTGCAGATATGTTTTTACTCTCCCGCGATAATTCGAAATGCGTACTTGTTAAGAAATATTAATGATAAAATAATTAATTTAACTGCGTAGAATGTTTACCCGTGTGATTTATATTTTGTTTATTTTTGAACAGTCGCTTTTAATATCTACAGCTGTTCTGAAATTATCTACTTCGTTACAGGCGGATCGTATTTGTTTGGTGAGTCTGTTTGCGTTTCGTTTGTCGGTGAGGTGTCCGATGCGTTCAGCTAGACTTCGCACGCGGTTCGTTTCTAGTATCATTTCGTTGGTACTTGAAGGATATGTGGGCAGATTGCTTGGAGCGAGGTCCTTGACGCATGATCGACAGAACATCGAATTTTGGACTGTATATTATCCACTACACCATCGAATTCTGGGATGCTGCGGATAATCGGAATATTGCCAAGGTTGTTTTGAGGTGTTCTGTAAAAACTGGTCACAGTACCTTTTTCATTGGCAAGTCGAGTTCGTCCTTGTCGTATCCGAGCTGCAAAATGACTGGGTTATGGTCCAACGAGAGGTCGCTTAAGAGTTGTTATATCATGAAGAAGGGTGGTGTCCGACAGAGTGCTATGTCGAGTACGTCGGGTTCAGCCACACGCCGAAGTGCGTCAACTATGCAGTTTAGATGGTTGTCACATTGGAGATTGGAGGATTTTCCCATTTGTATTGACATTGAGAGAATGCCAATTGGGGTGTTTGGCCTGGGTCGGCGTCTAGAATGCTCTTTTGTGGAGAATTGTAGGCAGGAATGAGCTTTCTTGGGTCTGCAAAGGAAGTGCTAGCTACAATTTGTGTAGCCTCGATGTTCTGCAGTGCTGGCGTGCTGAGATTGCAGTGGTCAATTTTTTGTAACATACACTACCGTGCCGCCACCTCTGGAAGTGGTGCGTTCATTGCAGTACAGTGTATAGTTGGGAAGTTTCGGATTGGTTGGGAGACGCATGTTGGTTTCCTGGACTAGAATAACGTCCAGTTTTAGGTGTTAATCGAATTCTTGGAGCTCATTTATTTTGCACACTAGTATATTTGCATTCCAGGATGCAACCTGCAAGGATTGTTGCTTTCTTCGAGAAGACATTTACTTCTGGAAGATTGACACGATTTCCGGGATTAGGGTTGGCGAAGGTGATCAACATCAGCAAATCAAAGGAGGTTTGGAGAAGGTGAAGGACTTTCCCGGCGACCAATTTCAGCTGTGTGAAATTGATCTAGGTATTGAGAGAGTGCACTTAAAAGGTCTAAGGTAAGAACTGCATTTGCAGAGGGAGCTATATTTGTCTGAGGTTGCAGGCTTAGAGACAGTTGTAGGCTGTACGGGACGGGAGGGTCCAGTGGCAGCTGCATATAAAATTTGCGGATTCCTTGGGGCGGTCTGCTTATTGTGTTATTGTGCAACAGTTTGGGTCGACTTCTCGGGGTTTTTGCACTTCACATTCAAATGGGGGCCGCTGAATTTTACGCAGCGGGGGGCACCCCTATATGACTGTTGGGAGTGACCAAACCTTTGGCAGTATGGTTCAGTAGGGTTTTCTTGTGTAGCGACTCCAACTAAACGATGATGCCTCACACAGCTTTGACGCCGGAGATTGACTTTTCGTACTTTGGAAGGTTTGTCATGATGAGGACCATGGGGATTTTCTTGTTGTCCTTGCCTCTACGAAGCATTCGGTGGAAACCATCGGGGTGGAAACACTGGGCGGTGAGGTCTTTTTCAACCTCCCCCATCGGGATGGAATCGCGAACACCCCTGAGGACAATGTTTAGTTGATTGTACTCCTGGACCTGGAAGGAATGGTACGGGAGCCGAAGGTTATTCATGATTTTGGTAACCTATCTGAAGTCCATAGCTAATGTCAAGTGAATTTTCACTGAATCTGTGAGATTCTTATCCTTGACACAACTCATGTTTTGACGGGTAAAGTGGCCGGAGAGATAAATCCACTTTTCCTTATTGTGGAGGAATATCCAAGGCGGAAGAATGGATTTCGGAGCAGAGCTTGCGGCCCGGTCCGGGTCTTGGCTAGTCTCGGAGTCAGACTTGCAAGACATTGAATCTTCGGAAGGGATTTTCCGTTGACAGTTTTTTCCTGTTTCCAGGAGATGGTGGCGGCGAAGCCTTACGCTTTTCAGCTTTTGAGGGCGGCTGGGAAAGGCCGACTTGCTCTGGTTGACCAGCTGAAACTGGGGTGGTCATTAGGGATGAAGAAGGATCAGCGATTAAAGCGGCTTAAAGGTACGGGGAGAGGGATCGGAACGGTTCGATAAGCTCCAGGAGCCGCTTAGGGAACCTGTCGAGGGTAGCCATATTTGCCAAGGCCTTAGGGGCAATGGGGGAGATACAGACAACCCCTTCACAGTGATTTCCCTTTAGGAGGTGGTCTATCTCTGTGTCCAACCACGTTAACCAGGGTAGGGCAAATACTGGATCCAAAAGAGACGAGAAACGAGCGTGAAGTGTACGGTGTGGTACGTCTGTGGTGAATTATTACTAAATCGTACCATTATCGACCAACATTCGTTGCGAGTACCGTGTACAGAACGCTTTACCTGACAACAAAGTGGGCGGAGTCTTATCTGGACGCTGACTTGGCTGCGGCTAGACGACTAATTACAATGGGCACTACTCGGATCTCTGCTCGATGCGAGATCTGACTCCCGACTACTATTACGCTGATAATCAAAATATATCCAAATTAATTGGCTTAAGGTAGCCATATTCTGAACCACCCGTGAGATGTATCAAGCTGCTGACATCTAGGACGCAACAATGAACTTTGTTAAGACGGCTAGGGTACAAATTCTGTACACCAGGTGCCGCCGATTTTAAAAGATCGTTGGTGATTGTACGGCGGCACCTGATGTACATAATTTGTACCGGAGCCGTCTTAGCAACAAAGTTCCTTGTTGCGTTAGCAGCTTGATATATATAAATATATATATATATATATATATATATATATATATATATATATATATATATATATATATATATATATATATATAACCGATAGGTAATAACGGTCGTTATTGTTAGGTTCCAAAATGTAAAGTCTCAATAAGGGCTATCGACCTCAAATCTCCATGGGTATCAAAACAAAAGTTATTTGCTAAAACATGCTCTATATTTCGCAGCTTCGTTGGTGCTTCCTCAGGAGACTAGAACTAGTTACAGCTACAATATACAATCCAAAACTAACTTAGAACTACATACCGAAAGCTGAACAAAGTATGAGAAGCAGCTAGCGTGGGGACACAACAAGGGATCACACTGATAGTGAGATGGTGAGACATCTCGCTAGTTTCTAATACTTCACACACAACAAACACATAGGACACAGTATAAAACCTTAGTTGCATGGTCGCATTATTAAAACATGGTCAAAACTTACAACTTTCAGAGAAGAACTCATGCAACATGTGGTTCTTGAAAACCTGGTGATTGACAGCAGTAGATAGTCCGGCACCCTGGACCACCCCTTCCACACACACACACACACACACACACACACACACACACACACACACACACCTCCACTTTCCTGCGCATGCGCGTGAAGTCACATCTGTCGGGTGTCAGGTGACAGCTGACAGCTGTCAGTTGTCAGCTGACGTCAGATGTTCCAAGATGGCTGCCGGGCACGTGGTGATTTCCCGCTCACCTAATGATGCCCACGTGGTAATTCGTGGTTATGGCTACACACACCGAATGTTAGGTTGAGTCTCCACACACATACACACACACACGTGTTGTTTGTTATACACACACGTGTTGTTTGTTATGTTGGGACGTGTGCCCGCTAGCCGAGAATGCTAGGTTGTCTCCACACACATATACAACCACACGCGCGCGCGCGTGTGTTTGTTGGGGTATGTTTCCATGTTGGCTGCCCGCTAGCTGATTGTTTGTTTGTTGGTTGTTATGACATATAAGCTCACCACGTGTTGTGTATGTCGAATGTTAGGGTAAGTCTACACACGTTTTTTTGTTGGCAATGTTTGTTATGTCATATAAGCTCACGTGGTAATGTGTGGTTATGTTTGACATATAAGCTCACCACGTGTTGGCTCTGTGACGTATATTAGGTTAGGATTCCGCTAGTCAAACGTTAGGTTAGGACTCCGATTCCCGCTAGCCGAATGCTTTATATAAGCTCACCACGTGTTGTATATGCCCAGGCCTCTCAGCCAAATGTTTATTTGTTTGTTGAGGTTAAGTACACACGTGTTGTATGTTCGTTTGTTTGTTGTATGGTTGCTATGTTACTCAGTTTTGGCGGAAAATTGGATTTGAATTTGAATGAAAATTTGTGTGCCTCTGTGTGTGTAAAGTTCAAAAGCTGAAGATTGGGAACACTCCAAATTAATGTAAGTTGCTGAATGTTGATGACTGTTCCCCATATTCAACTGTTGAACTTTACACACACACACACATACACAGCAGAGGTGGGGGAACGCGATAGTATTTGAGAGAGACGGGCAGAGATAAAGAGACAGTTTGAAAGAAAATCGTTCGTCTGAAAGTAGAATCGAACCTAGTACCCGCCGTCTAACACCTGTCATGCAGCTGTCTACGACTGTCATACAGCTGTCCAACAGGACAGACAACTGTGTAACCGCTATCAGACAGTTGTCTAACAGCTGTCTAAAAGAACAGACAGCTGACTTACAACTGTCGTACAGCTGTCATATAACTGTCTTACAGCTGTCATACAGCTGTCTAACAGGACAGGTAGCTGCCTAACCGCTGCCTAACATCTGTCATACAGCTTCCATACAGCTGTCTAACGGCTGTCCAACAGTTGTAATATATAACTAAAAATAGATAAGAAGACATACAACAACTCAAAGTCAGTATACCTTAAACCACCAAACAGTTTGTATCTCTCTAACAAGTGATTAGGCCAACAGGTTGTTTGAAACAAATAACTTTAACAAGATGGAGGTGATGGGTAAACAAGAGAGAAAAGTTAAGAAAAAGATTTTACAACTTGCTGAAAATATTCGAAAAAAACATTTAATGCTTAAGTTTGGTGGAGCTGAGAATGATGATGCTCTGCAACGTTTATATAAACCAATTGTTAAACAACTAAGTAAAATATCTAAAAACACATGAACACAAACTGCAGCAGCCAACAGCTGAACAAATCAAAGAAAAACCTGATATACCAGAAAAGAAACCCAAAGTCGAGTTCCTTGAAGACCATGAAGTTGTTGAAGCCGAACCAGGTGTGGAAACAAGTACAGATGAGGATATCCCAACATTTGAAGAGCTTGAGGAAGGTTTGAAAGCTATCACAGCCACGCCAGCAAATCAAGAATTTTTGGAGCAATATCCTGAACGAGTTCGATATTATGTAGACAAGTATTTTAATGAACCACCGAGACTTGCCACCACTGATCAATCGGATGGTACTCGCTACTATAAAGATACTGGTAACAGGAGTCTTGGCAACAAACGCTTGGACTTTACGGGTGATGACATTCATCCACACCAGCAAATCAAGAATTTTTGGAGCAATATCCTGAACGAGTTCGATATTATGTAGACAAGTATTTTAATGAACCACCGAGACTTGCCACCACTGATCAATCGGATGGTACTCGCTACTATAAAGATACTGGTAACTGGAGTCTTGGCAACAAACGCTTGGACTTTACGGGTGATGACATTCAGCTAGGTAGAAGGAGATATCCACAAACACAAGGTCTGCTAGAATTGATATTTATGAAAAGACCTAAGGGATATACTTATGATGATCTTCAACACTAGAAACAACTAGTGTCCATAAAATGAAACATGATCCCAATGCACGAACCAAAGGTTGTTCCTCGGAAAAGTATGTGACTACAGTAAAACCAATGATAAATCCACGAGATCGAAGATCCTCAACTCCTCACGGTTTTGGTTACGACGACGACACACATCTTAACAAAAAACAAAAAACTGAACCTAAAGCTCAGAGTGATAGAAAAAAGAGCAGAAGCAGCGGTAGCAGCAGCACTAACAACTATATGATAAAAAATAACAAACAAATAGCATATGTGTATTGGGATGACATAAACGAGTTGGTTGATAGACTTACACTTCTAGTTGCTTCTCAAGCTGCTGCTGGTAATAACGCTCATAACAACGAAATCCAGTCAATCGTTGAAGAACAAAAGGAAGCTGGTGTAATCGCCTAGTAAACCTACATAAGGTCATATATGCCTATCTATTGCTTAGTATAAAAATGTCTATCGATAAATTCGGACGTTCCCAGTCCAATAAACGTGTTAAGTTTAAAATTATCGAAAGAGAGACTTTCCCAAGAACCCCAAGTGGTGATTTCGATGTGCAAAGCCGTAGATTGTGTAACGTCGCCGACCCTATCGATTCAACAGATGGAGGAACTAAAACATTTGTTGATGCGTGGGTAGACGACTATCAGAAACATAAAACTGAGTATCTGAAGAATAAAGATAAAGTGACTCAAAGACCAGTGGCCATACTGCTTGGGGCTGTGCACAAGACAGAGTAGGAAGGTTGGAAAAACGAATTTAAAATAAATTGAAAATTTTAACCAAGAACATAACTGCTCAAGTTTTAAAAGATATCGATCTGTAAGATTAATTTTCTAAATTGTTAGTTGTATACAGTCTCTATTTTTTAACACTTTGTGTCATTTGGAGCTGGCGTGACAGCATACTACTTGGTTCCGCAACTAGGTGGCGGCACGTCCACCACTCACTGAGTATAGTAAGATATCGATCTGTCAAAGAACCACAAGCTGAAGAAGAAGCTGGGTGAAATAGACAAAAATCTAGAAGATGTGCATGACAAGTGGATACTTTTAAATCCAACATCACCATGAAGCGTCGACGACAACAACGTAACGATGAACCATCTGTTGCTAAGGAACCAGTTATAAATGAATTCCAGCACGAATCGTAGAACGTAGGCGTACCATAATTAAAGGTTGGAATGGCTTGTGGCAGATTGATTTGACTGACTGAGTTTACAGACTTGTACTTAGAATTAAATAAAAGTCTTTGTTAAAATTAATGTTTTTATTTTTCTTATAATACAATTAAAAATTATGTCGTTAATCAATAATACCCTGAATAAACTTCTCCTGCGGTACATCTGCTATCTGTAGGTTGTTTCTATTCGCCTTAACGTATTTCACATCGGTCCTTATTCTGTTACACAGATTTACTGAATTTGGGTCATACAACATGTTTAGGATCGCTTCGGAATCGTTTATTTTTAAAGTTCTTGTCAGCTCTTCTTTCGAGTTCTTACAGCATGATGTGAATAGGTGGCGTCTTTCTCGTTTCTTGAAAATAAACCAAAAACACATATTTTTCCTGGGTAACTTGGTTTTGGTGATATATCTTCAAGATGTTCTGTGACTTTAGCATTTGTTTCTCGCATACGCTGCACCTCATTATCTATCTCCATTAATTTCACTTCAATCTCCTCAAGGTTGTTCCTGTATTTTTGATTAAATTCGCTTACGAAAAAATCAAAAATAATTTGGTTGCACTTGTCATAGAAATGATTGGATATCCAACAATCCAAATTTAATATCAAGTTTTTGCACACATATGTAGCAGATATCGAGTTTTTTTCAGTCAGCGGACCACCAAAGTCCACCAGATATGTGGCGGTTGTCCGCAATAAGTGGGCACCTTCGGGTAGAACATTCGGGGAGCTGGTTATCCGGTCCCCCGAATGTTCTTTTAACTGATTGTTGTATCAGACAATCAACTCTTTCGTTTTTTTATTTTCCAACCAATGTCGCAATCTTTTCTCACCACTCTTACACAATTTTGTTGCATTGAAATAACCAGTATTCTTATGGATAATGACTTGAAACTCTCCAAAGAGACCATACGAGAAGCTGTCTTTAATTTGCTGATAACACACATCACTTAATGTAGCCATTTGAAACAGACTTTGATAGAGCAAATTGAAGCCCCTCTTGTCTCTGCGACAATTCAATTGTAAATGAGCTTACGAGTGTGTGTGTGTGTGTGTGTGAACAGCAATTTATATATGTTGACACCACCTCCGTTTTGTAAAACTGTATTTGTTTTTACATAAGACTTGACTAATAAACCACATGTGTTCAGTTTATATATTAGCAAACACGTTTGTGATATATATATATATATATATATATATATATATATATATATATATATATATATATATATATATATATATATATATATATATATATATATATATTTCAGAGAAGTGCTTTATTTAAAACAAAAGTGCATCAACATGAATGTGGTAGACATGTGAGAAAGCCATGCTATAAACACAGAAATATACTTTGAAGTGAACCGCTGGGGGAATCGGTCAACACTCCACTCCAATCGGGTGCATCACCATGGCTGCCGTTATCAGATAACGTTCATCTAGCAAAATCTAACAGAAAAACTAGGTCAACCACAGGAAATGAAAACTGATAACGTTCATCTGCCAAGGTCTAACTCTGAAAACTAGGTGACCTACCGGAAATGACAACTGATAACAACTGTATTCAAACACGCTCTAACACGCTAGCTGTCTGTCTGTTTGTATCTAACTGGCTGTCATGTCTGTCACATGTCATCTCAAACAACATCTGTTCGTTACTCAAATCATCTGTCTTCTATATGTCATTCAAATCATCTCTGTCTGTTTGTTTCATGTGTAAAATTCAAATTTCCGCTCCAAATCTGTGTGTAGCCTGGCAACCATACAACAAACGTTGTAACACATCATGTCTGTTTGTTATTCAAATCATCTGTCAGTCTAAGCAAAGACATATAAATGTGATGACCTCTATGTGGCTGTGTGGGTGTGTTTGTGTGCGACATCTATATGTTATTACCCATTGAAGGCCTCTTACGTCTCCTATGCCAATCATATGTTAAACAGATCTTAACACACATGCGCAAGCTCAAACAGGAAGTTAGATGTCAAACATATTCATGAATGTTAGGAAGCAAGCTCTGGAGGTCACTCACCCCAAATGACAGCTGTAGACAAGCTCATGCAGGAACGAGGTCACTCACAACCGATAACGTTCATCTGTCACGGTCTAACTCTGAAAACTAGGCCATAAACCGGAAATAACAACTGTAGAGACAAGCTCACAAGGTCACTCGCAGTAGAAACATTCAGAGGTCACAAATACCAACTGACAGATGTCGTTTACCACTGACATCTGTATGTTATATTGCAGGTCTCTAACTGTCTATTATGTCAATTATATTTTAAACAGTTGTCGACTGTATTCTAGACAAGCTCAAACAGGACGTTGGCTGTCATCTATGTGCGTGATGTTTGCACGTATGTGTGCGACAGATGTTAAACAACAACAAATGCATTCAGTTCAAACAAACGACAGCAACTGTTATGTGTGTGTGTGCGATATCTGGAGGTATTATGTTTGCTTTATGTGTTCAACTGTCATACAGTGCGACATATATATGTTTGTTTCAAGCAGCTGTCATGTTAAACAAATGTCTTCAAACAACATGCGCCAAGTCCCAATCGAATCATCTTGGACCTGTCATCTATGTGTATGTGTGTCCTGTATGTTCTAATTTAGGTACGTAAAACCTATATTTTTTAATTTTACTTGACAAGACGATCATTTTGAGGTGACACACATGTATGTATGGCTCTAAGAATAGCTATACCGGAAGTGCTTACCGGAAGTGAGTATATTTATAGAGTTTGACTTACTTAACACCATGCAAGCACCCGCCAAAACTGAGTAGCCTGGCAACCATACAACAAACAAACGCGGTAACACATCATCATTATCAGAACCCAACATACAACACATGGTAGGAGACTTAACCTCAACAAACAAACAGACAACACGTGTGTACTTAACCTCACCAAACAAATAAACATTCGGCAAGGGGAATCGACACGCTTATTTGTCAAACATAACAAACAAATTGCCACGTGAGCTTATATGCCATAACAACAAACCTAGCCTAACAAACAAGCGTATGTAGACTTAACCTAACATTCGGCACATACAACACGTGGTGAGCTTATATGTCAAACATAACCACAAATTACCACGTGAGCTTCTATGTCACAACAACAAACATAGCCTAACAAACAAGCGTATGTAGACTTAACCTAACATACGGTACATACAACACGTGGTGAGCTTATATGTCAAACATAACCACAAATTACCACGTGAGCTTATATGCCATAACAACAACAAACATACCCTAACAAACCAACGTATGTAGACTTAACCTAACATTCGGCTAGCGGCGTCCTAACCTAACATACGGCAGATACAACACGTGGAGAGCTTATATGTCAACAACAAGCAAACAAACATTCGGCTAGCAGAATCCTAACCTAACATTCGACACAGAGCCAACACGTGGTGACCTTATATGTCAACAACAATCATTCGGCTAGCGGGCAGTTGGCATACCATGAAAACATAACCGAATAAACACACGTGTGTGTGTGGAAACTTAATATTTTCGGCTAGCGGCCGGCCGGCACACGTCCCACCATACTATATACGTGTGTGTGTGTGTATGTGTGTGTGTATGTGTGTGTGTATGTGTGTGTGTGTGGAGACTTAACCTAACATTCGGTGCGTGCAGCCATAACCACAAATTACCACGTGGGCATCATTCGGTGAGCGGGAATCACCACGTGCACGGCAGCTTTTTTGGAACAACTGACGTCAGCTGACAGATGACAGATGACAGATGACAGCTGACAGCTGGCAGATGACAGCTGACAGCTGGCAGATGACAGCTGACAGATGTGACATCACGCGCATGCGCATAAAAATTTAGGGGGTGTGGAAAGGGTGGTCCAGGGTGCCGGACTATCTACTGACAGCTCACTTTTCTCTCATGACATATGAGACACGAGTGCCAACTGAGAGATGACAGACTGAAAACTTTCTGTCAGAAGGGCATAGAACGAAACCAAAGAAGGTAGATGGATTTAAAATCATTGACATTGAAATTTTAAGGAACCATTGACTGGAAAAAACAACTACTCCGATAAAGTTTTGTTTATGGAAACTATATTTTGGCAGATTTATTGTTATATCTGAATACCTGCCATTATACAGATGTATTTAAAAAAACAGTGTGAAAACACTATTTCATGCTGAACACAAGAGAACAGTTAAACAGCCTGAAGGTCCAGGCGCAGAATTATTCTGCCGGAATGAAGCGAAAAAAACAAAGCCCGAGAATACCGGGGTGACACTGAGCTGTATTGTGATCTAGGTGTGCAACCTGAAACTGAGAGACCATGGCCCAGTGGCAAGCGGAACGAAATCCCGACGAAAAGAGAAGACCAACTAAAGTAGGGCAGGTTAGTTGTTATATCGGACTACCTGCCGGTAGACAGATGCATTTATAACAGTGTGAGAAAACACCATATCATGCCGAGCCCAAAGGCGAGCTCAAAGGCCAGCCAGGCAGCCTGAAAGAGCTGGGAGCAGAATTATACTGCCAACATGAAAATAAAACCGAAAAATTGAAAACACTAAGGTCATCGTGAGGTGTACTATCATAGAGGTGTGTATCTTGACACAGAGAGGCCAAGGTCTAGCGAACAACGGAACAAAAAACGAGCGAGAAGTAGGATTAATTGAAGGGGCAGATTTCTTCTTATATCCACTCACCTGTCAGTGGGTAGATGCGGTAAAATGGCAGCTAAGTGTTGCCAGTAATCATCATGTTCAATGACTCAGAAGGTCCTAAAGGACCAGATAAGCGATTTAGAGCATCCCTGTTCGCGAAGGACTAAAAGCGGAAGTGTAGGGTGAGGAAAGAATAATTAAATACTCAATAAAAGACTTCTGATCCAGACTGCAAAAATTTATTGTTAAACCCTACGCGTTTCGGCTACCTAGTAGCCATCCTCAGGGGCAAATCTAAAAATATAATAAAAAGGTCTGTCAGAAAACATTGTTTTCTGGAAGGCAATTGTGCCGGTTGAAGCACAATGATCTTAAAGTAAAACTCTACAGACATCATCAAGGTTAAAATCTACAGTCAAACAGTAAATTAGGTTAAAATACCAGTACATTCCAAACTTCAAAGGTAAAATTTGCAGTTAAAACAAGCTAAATAAGCTACATTACAGTAAAAAACATGCAGTCAAAGCAGGTCAAAGTTATCACTATTAAAAACAGAATAAAAGCAAACAAAGCTAACAAAATGCAAAAGTCAAATGCAAAATTGAATCCGAAAAAATTTAAAAAGCAGTGGAGTGAACTGACAGAGCAAACGTAACAGGGGGCCACACATTTAAACAGAAACCCAATGAGAACTCTTAAGGAGTTTGAAAGTAAATTAAAAGAAACAAGATGGAATCCATACTTACTTTTTCTAATTCTTGAAAAATTAGATACAAAACTATACACAGGTTGACAAAGCTGAATATTTCTCTACTGCACCAGAGGTCCGAACAACAATGCACCCGAATGTGCCGGAAAATCGTTTCATGATGTAATATACTCAATATAAAACGGTAATTTAACCACAAGACAAGAGTGAACGTCGGCCATTATGAAGACTCAAGGGAGCAGATGGCGCTGGCTCGACGGCAAGAACTAAAAACAAGGACAGAATAGCGGATATGTCAGAGACTAAACGTGAAGGGGAGGGGCCACAAAACAGCCATCTTCATATGCATCATAACCTGGCCATAGAAAACCATAGACTTCTGGTAGCACTAGTCCACTAAATGGTTGTACAGTGAAGGAAAGTTCGATATGTCGGTGTTGGACAGGTTCAAAACTTCATTATTGGAGCATTTGACATGTTTGAAGATTTCAATTTCTTCTAAGATGAACTGTTCTGTTCCAAAACTTGAGGGATGTAAAATCTTAGCATAAGTGTTCTTATTGAAGCAATGACCACTCTCTCTTAAATGACTACCAAAGACTGACGTGTCATTGTTGACCTGATTTCTACTTCTGAGCTATTCTGACACCCTGGTGCTTAATGATCTTCCTGTTCTCCCTATGTAAATAGCATTGCAATCGGGGGCACCGCATGTTAAACGATAAACACCTGACTTCTTAAGGTCTGGGATATTGTCCTTGTTATGGATGAACATATTACTGACTGTGTTCGTGGATTTAAACGAAAACTTCACATTGTCTCTCTTGAGGGCTTTAACTATAGTGTCGGACACAGGACCACAATAGGTAAAGGGGAAATGCAGACTCCTTCTGGCTGGGCGAGAGGTAAGCTGGTGCTCAGTTCTATTAAGAGCTGACGGCTCTTTTTGCTGACCATCTTGTCGACGATACTGACTGGATACTTGTTGTTGACTGCGAGCTGTTTGATGAGGTTTAGTTCTCTAATGAAACTCGTCCCCGACAGTGGGATAGTCTGCCGACCAGGAATCTGATTGAAGCTAACTTGTGAGAAATGTGGTGGCATGACTTGAACGGAATAAAGTGTCCTCAAACAAATTGCAAAAGTCTATTGTCTGAAACAATTAAGTATTAAAGTCTATTGTAGAAAACAAATCAGGCCAATGAGTAAAGTTAACAGGTCAAACAACACAAGCAGGCAGGCAAAATCAAGCAGAAACCCAATGAGAACCACTAATTTGAAGAAATGTATGTGAAATAAATTTAAAACACACACGCAATTGATATCCTTGGGTAAAATGTGACCCAAACGCGTTACAAATCGGCTCTCGTGATGCTAAAAGGAACCGGCGCTTGAAGTATTTAATTGTGCACGTACTCTGTGAGAAGTCACGGAATCCCCACCACAAAACTGCAGAAGCTCCTGATCTGTGATGAATCAAAATTGCGTCGGGTCAATTCTGACCCGACGATACTAGTTAAGAGTTAAAAAGTTGCTCTCGTAATGTTAAACCTAAGGGTTTAAATTTATGCATTTTAAAGACCCTTCTAAACTTATATAGTTTTCTGTTGAGTGATAACACATTAAAAGCGTACTCTTATTTCATCTTACAAAATATTGAAATTCATTTGGTCCATTATCTGCTATAACTTCGGAGAAACTGTTCATTATATCATCCTAAATAACTATTAAAAGATTTCAAACATTTAACATTACACACCATTGTGATTCACTATAGTTATATACTTTTCATTTATTCCTTATATTTCTCATCTGCTGTAGGATTTTTGTTAAAATTTTATAAAATGACACGCTTTTTCTATCGATTCATATCTCATCTGAGCTAAGTGTTCCATATATTTAGTTTTTATATGCCTTTTGATCGCAATGTTTGCATTCAAGCTTATGATCTCCGGTTTTGGGAGCATTTTTTTTTGAGTAACTAGCAGATTTTGTAAAGTTTTCTTTGTTGAAAATATTACCTGTAAATTCACTTCTTTAAATATCTAGTAAACTACAGACCTAGACAAATTACACTTTTGAATTCCCTGTTTATTTTCGAAAATTCCTATATTCAGTTAGGATTTATGCCTATTGGTTAGTTTTTCTATTTAAAGTGATTAATAATTATTGAAAAACAGATGTAAAAACCTTTTCGCTGGGTCCACAAATGCTTATTTTCTTCTCCACAGTCGGTTTTACCTTTTAAGGCATCGTCAGGCAGGAGAAAGTTGAATTTAGTTATATGCATCCATGACAACTAAATAAAAATCCATTACTACGTTGTGGTATTTTGACCCAAAAATTCTTTGCAAATTAAATAAAAACGGCAAACGACGTATTTAAAATGTGTATCTGATGTATGTCAATATTTAACACGATAATAAAATCAACAATCATAACTATGAATGGTTACTGTGGGTCTATGTTAAGTATCGATAATGTATTATTCAATGGCAATGTAGAAATGTCTTCTTTGTATCGTGTGTTAAAACCTCTAGAAATTTGACTGATATAGACTGCGTTAAGATATGTACAAGCTAATTTATAAAACCAAAGTTTTGTCAACAAACGCGATTTTTCCTTTGTATTAAATACCATATCACTTGTAACATTTGAAGGTTACCTTTGTAGTTGCACTGACTTTTTTTTCACATGCTTTCTGAAATGTGCCAAAGTAGGCCATCTAAACATTTTTTGTTTTTTTTTTAATCTCCAATCTTTGGATAAATTAAATTTAGTCCTTATTTGTATTCTTTTCTGTATTTTATCTCATCTTATTTTAATAGAGTAACCATCATTAAATGCTACCTGCTTCATTATTGAATTTATTTTAAATTGATTTCAGGGATATGTACTGAAAATGCACGATGTATCATTGAATGATAGTCTGACAATTTGTGTGAAAAGGGGTGGCATGAATAATATGATATCGTTGTGTCTGTGTAAGTAGGTTTCCTGTATATTGAAAAGTAGCATAAAGTAGTATTTTTCGATTTTCTAACGGTTTATCTAAGACATGTGTACTATTGTTAGCTTCTTCTCCTTCTACATTTCCTTTTGCTGCACATGGCAGACACGTGGTGTAAAAAGGATGAACTTTCAATAAATCTCCAAGACCAGAGTTGTTCGCTTGTCAAACACTAATTAGCCAGCAGCAGCGCGGAGCAGAGTGTCAGAAGCTATAGAATGAATTGACGTCAGAACGAACTCTGGGAATGCCCGTTGACAATATGGCCCCTAAGTATAGCTTGGAGAAAAATGTCATTATAAAAATATAAGATAAAAAAATATGGATTAATGACCATCCGGTGGCAGCACAAATAGTTTGGTTACCGACGGATTTCAGGCAGAAAAAGGTGTTGGATCCGGGGTTTATATAATAACGCCAACAACCAAAATTTCAATAAGCCTAGGAAAACACGCAGCAATATTTTATGTCGAGATGACCGCAATACAATGTTAAGCAAAATGGAGTTTGGGAAAGGGGTGGCAAACCCGTCAATTGCCATATATGTTGATATCCAAGCGACACTTGAGATACTAGGCTTCATATAGATCAATTCAAAGATAGCATGACACTGTCTGGCGACCCTAATAGATTGATTATATTTGCACTGTATGACGATGCCGTAAAACGCAAAACCGGTCGCAAACAAGAAGAAAGCAAGCACTTGTGAAGCCGGAAAATAAGTCCCTACATCTATGTTGAACCATAATAGCGCTAAAACTCAAAATCAACTGACACTAGCATGGGTTCCAGCACATGAAGGTTATAAAGAGAACGATAAGGCAGATTAATTGGCCAAGGAAGGCGCGTCCAAGGCGCTGATAACCCCGAAACTTTTTGCGGTGTAACCAGACCGAGCATAAGAAGCTCCATCTATAAATGGGCCCCAGACAGCACTGGAATACTGGAAAACTCCCCACGACAAAACAGTTCAAAAATTGTGTCAAAAAATATTTGCCTAAATTCACAAAAGGTCCTACTAGGTAGGAGCAGAAATGTCGTTGGGGTAATTTCTGGTCTATTAACAAGACATTGCGAACTCAATGAGCACATGAGCCAAATGGGTCGGTCAGACGAAGTACTGTGTAGATTCTACCAAGAACAAGACGAAAATCATATTGTGCTAACGTGAACGCCAAGCGAGGTTAAGGTTTCAGTCACTTGGTTAAGAAAAACCTAATACTGAAAGCTACATGAAGGAGCTTCTATGTGTCTTTGTGGTGGTTATTAACATTGAGACTGTTTCTCATTAGCCACAAATTGTACAAAGAGATTCTATTAAAGCTATGGAAACTGGTAAAGAAAATAAGGCTGAACAAGGTGTTCTAGAGATTTTCTGTGAATTCAATAAATTAATAAAAATCAAATTGTATTTTTTACGGTATGTGAGATCTATTGATGTTGCACAGTTCCTCTGAATGAACTGTAGGTGTCCCCATAAATTTTGAGATTGTTACGCTAATTAATTTAATGAAAACTTGTTCTTCTCAATTATTACAAGGGTCATACCATTTACCAAAATTAAAGTTTCTGGATTAATAAAAATGACTTATTATACTTGAAACAAAATGTAATGAAAGTTCGCTAGAAAAGCGCACTTCTTGTGTTAAAACTTTTTATTGTCAGTCGCTTTTTCTATAATCAGTCGCAATCATAAATAGCGAACAACTATTATTTTAGAAAAGCTTCTTCGCCTAAACCTTTGCGATTGATGATTGCTTTATTTTCCAGCTAGCTTAAAAAAATATATCTAGTAATTCATATTTAAATATTATAAAAAAAATCTAACCTAAATATAAAAGCGTTGGACAACATATGATAAGAATTCCCTTGGCCAGTCTGCGGTAAAAACCAATTCGGGTTAGAACAGCAGAGAAAGTATCAGAACAAGGTTGAATTAGTAGCGGATTTAGGACATTCGGTCGGGGTTGGTGCTTCATCTGATATGCAGATTCACGTCGTTATCAGAGTCTACGAATAAATTGGTTGCAATCACACTAAGGCTATCGGACCTTTGCAATGTGTAAAGCTTAAGTCACCCTGTGAATTCCCGGAATGTTAACACGATCTAAGCTTGCTGTGTCGCGGTTTGTTCTTGCCCAGTTAACTCCAGCACCCTTTTAAAAGAGACGTTTACTAGAAGACTACAAATTCAAAGGGTGTAAAAAGATCTCATAAGATCGTCCTTTTATTGGAAATCATGGACCGAAGAAAATTTAAAAATGGTGTTATGCTCTCTTTTTGCATAATATTTGCTCATGGTTTTCATCTCATCCGATTTCAATACCTATAATAACGATTATCCAATCGGCACCTAATTATTTTAATCTGGTTCAGTTTCAGCGCGAATAAAAACCTTCATTTTATTGAAAATGTTACTTTTATTTAATATTTTTTTGGAATAACTTAAAAATTGTTCCGAAAAACTCTCTGGTTGCTATCAGGATAGGGATTTTTAACGTGCTCATTATTAAATCGTATGCTTGCTTCAGTGTGTTAAACACGCTAACAATCAGCTTACTTATATTTATTATCTATTTCTTTTTAGTGAAAAAAAGGGATAAGCGTTTCATCAAAAACTCATTTAAATTATTGACTTATACATTTTATAGCGCACTTAATAGTAAAGTTATTTATACAAAAGCCTGGACGCAGCAAGTGCGTTATGGTAGTGAATTTTCATAGACTTGATCTGGCACAAAATATTTTATTATAACTTTTTTTTCTTGTAACATAGAAATCTAAATTTTGGTGTATACCTACCAAATTTGGTTATCATAGCTTTTTATTTTGTTAAATAATTCGAATGAAAACTCAAAATTTTCTCGGAAAACCTCGTCCGATTTTCCTGACTAACGAGCTTATCCAAGCCATTTAAAAAAAGAAGGTACATGCTGAATTTTATCAAAATCGGCCCATTACTTTTTGAGTTATCGGTGTGATACATACATACATATATATATATATATATATATATATATATATATATATATATATATATATATATATATATATATATATATATATATATATATATATATATATATATATATATATACCTCTCGCGCAAGGTTTGAGGACACATTTGTTCTCAGAGGTATCCCTTCTTTTCTTAGTTGCAATTGCCTCCCCTCCCATGGCATTAGCCGCAAGCTTTGAGAACTAAGAACAGAGCAAGTGATCAGGTACAGGAAGTGGCGTTGTTTTACATGCAATCTATCAAATACATATACACATTTTTAGCAAATTTGTTATAAACAAAAATGTCGTTTACATTCCAGCGTAAATAATATATCTAGACCGTTCTTGAATTTATTTGAATTGTTTTTGTTATAAGCATATATACTCGACAATCGACAATGATTTGAAATTTAAAGATGCGCACTGCATATGATGTCAATCATTCACCTAACACTTTTAGGAAATGGTTCCGAACACACAATTTTTTTAGAAAAAAAATAAATATAAAAATAAAATTTATAATTCAACTATAACGTATTATATGTACTTTCGTTATCAAACAGTGTTAATTTTTTTCTGAATTGAAAAATGTATAGTCATATTATGTATTGTGCTTACTCCAGTAATCCACACGTAATTATGAAATTTCATGACCTTAAAAATGCCGCTTTTCCTGTTAGTCAAATACAAATAAAATAAGCATTTGTAAAATATTAACTAATTTAAAAAACGGGATAATAAATAACATTTTTTAAAAGATCTATATTTAGAAAATATTTCTTTTATTTGAAAGGTGTCTTTTGTATATAGATTACCTGTTTTTCACCTTTATGTTTACTTCCATTTTGTAATGTTTCATACATTACAAAATAGAAACAAACATAACAGATAAGAACAAATAAATAACGCCGCATTGCTCGAACTGCTTTTGATAAATAAAAAACTTCGCCATTAACGTCTTAGGTGAAAAGTTTGTTATATATGTCTTGTCTTGTCTTAACTAATAATTAGAGCTTATAATGTGGTTTTAATTTAGTGTGTATGGCCAAACAGACCAAGCCAAACGAGTTTTAATGATTTATAGCGTTTAGTATCAAAACAACAGAATACTTCATAATTTTAATTTTTATTTTACTTTAGCTATTAAATATACTTTTGTGTATAACAACAATAGTCCGTCAACTAGATGCGATATAAATACACTGTAGCTGTTGATTTAACTTTAGAATTTTTCATCCTCTGATGACGCTGACGTTGTCAGCGAAACGATCGTAAGGTCTTTAAAATATGTGTTGTGGTTATTTGGGTTCTCCAAGTGTACTTATCAGTGCTCATCACAGGTTCCAGTTTTCACATAGACAAATATAATATAATTCTCATAATTATATATAAGTTTTGTGAGAATCGTGGTCAGGTGGGGACGTATAGTTTAGCGATCTCGGTAAAGTTATCAAAAGTCACTGCGATAATAATATTTTAAGTGATAGATATTTTCACAGAGAATATTTAGAGAGGTAAATATCTATATTTACTTATAAATATATTTATAAATAAATATTTTATTATAGTAACTAAAATAGTTACATACTTAATCAACGCATAATGGAATATAATTTATTAAAATTATGACAGACAACAGTGATATGGATACATCCGATCCACTAATTCAGATAAATTATCAGCCAGCAAGAGATATTAAATCTATAATCAGCAATACCAGCGACGTAGGAATCATGAGTGTCAACACAAATACCAGCAACCAAATAAATAATGACAAAAATGAATGGCAGCAGGCTCAGTCAAGATATAAAAGAAAAAGAATACAAAGACAAGGAAGTCGGTCATCAGATGAATCTCCAGATTTAGTTAGCAATAGATTTGCACACCTAACAACGTTAGCTGATAGCGATCTGAGAGATGCGCAGTCAGTAGTAGAAAGAATTCCCAAACCACCCCCAATATATATTCAAGGCGTCATGAAATACCCAGAGGTGATCCGTTCACTACAAAATATTGTAGAGGAAGAGCAATACACAACTAAAGCTCTTCGGGATAATACTATAAAACTTAACACTAACACCCCAGAACTTGTAAGATACATGAAGGAGAATAACATTATTTACCACACATATTAAATAAAAGAAGAAAAGCCACACAGAGTAGTGATACAGCATCTTCACCATACTGTACCCCTAAAAGATATACAAGAGGAGCTAGAAAATAATGGACACAAGGTCAGAAACCTGATTAATGTTAGACACAGAGTCACCAAAGGACCGTTGCCCCTTTTCTTTGTTGACCTTGAACCAACTCCCAATAACAAAGATGTATATAATCTAAGATACCTTAATAATAAGTCAATAGTAATCCAACCACCCAGAAAAAACAAAGTCCTAGTCCAATGTACCAGATGCCAGATGTACAACCACACCAAGAAACATTGCAATAGACCATATACCTGCGTTAGGTGTGGAGGAAGTCATGATTCCAAAGTATGCAACAAAACAAGAAACACGCCAGCTAAGTACTTTTTGTGTAATGGTCCTCATCCATCCAATTCTAAAGGTTGCCAAGTTTATAAAGAACTCCAAGCCAAAAATAAAGCAGATCTACGACAGCAACCCTCGCGACATCAGCAAAATTCGCTTCATACCTCGGTACATGACAATAACCAGCGAAATTATCTTAGTCAGACTAAAGCACCCGAAAGGTCAGAAATCAATCATTCTTATGCACAAGCGCTCCGTCATGATGAGCACAACAGGCAAAACAACGCTACGTATAATGATATGGAACAGCAAAATGATATAACACTGGTGCAATTTTTGAACGAATTCAAGGCCATGTTCAGTCAGCTCATGCAACAGAATAACATTATTCTAAACATGTTGTCGACTGTCATTAATGGAGTGGCTTAACAATGTCTCAGTTTCTTAGAATAGCATTATGGAACGCCAATGGCCTCCAACCCAAAAAACACGAAGTACAGATATTCCTGGTTATGCACAAAATAGACATTCTGCTCGTATCAGAAACACATTTTACGGACAGAACACACTTAAAAATACCACACTATAGTATATACCACACTATAGTATATACCACACTGAACATCCAGACGCCACAGCTCATGGCGGTACCACAATAATAATTAGAAACTCATTACCACATTATGAGATGCCAAAATTCCAAGCGGGTTTTCTACAAGCTACTACGATCCAAGTTAACAAACTTCCTAATCCACTAACAGTATCAGCAGTTTATTGTCCGCCAAGACATAGAATTACAAAAGAAGACTTTCAATCATTTTTTGTGACCTTAGGTAACGAGTTTATAGCTGGTGGGGATTATAACTCAAAACATACTAGTTGACTGACAACACCGAAAGGTAGGGAACTCTCTAAGCTGATAATAGAAAAGAGGTACAGTACATTATCTACGGGCGAACCAACATATTGGCCTACAGATCCAAACAAAGTACCCGACTTATTAGACTTCTTTGTAGTCAATGGGTTATCACAAAACTATCTAGAAGCACAATCTTGTCTGGATTTATCATCTGATCACACGCCAGTCGTAGCAACGGTAAGTGCCACAATTATAAGAAAGAAAGCAAAACCAGTCCTACACAACAAAAAAACAAACTGGAATATGTTTAGAGAATACATCAACGACAAACTCCAACCACAAATAAGTATAAAAACACCAGAAGAATTGGAAGAAGCAACTAATCACCTAATATCAACGATACAACATGCTGCATGGTATGCCACACCTATAGTAGAGGATGAAGTGAAGGACTTAGGTAGCATTCCAATGCAGGTGACCGAACTGATTACAGAAAAACGAAGAGCTAGGGCTATATGGCATCAAACTCATCACCCGGTAGACAAAACACGCTACAACAATATTGCTCACAGACTGAAGCGTAAATTACAAAATACTAGAAATGAAGCATTCCGTTATTACATACAAAACTTAAATGGCCAAGATCACCCCATATGGAAAGCCACGAGAAGCAAAAGAGTCCTCAAAATCATATATCACCCATTCGGGAAACTGGAGGCACCTGGTCAAGGTCAGACAATGAGAAAGCCGAATTGTTTAGTCAAGATTTATCAGAAGTCTTCCAACCTTACTCAGATGAACCTGATTCAGAAATAGAGGAATATCTTGACATACCGCTACAGCTGTCTCCTTCAATCCGTAAATTTGAAGTTAGAGAGGTCAACGAACAAATAAAGAGGCTAAACAAACGTAAAGCACCTGGATTGGATCTTATTACTGGTACGGTACTGAACGAACTACCAGAGCAAGGGCTCAAATTTATAACTATAATCTTCAATGCGATATTACGGTTAGCCTATTGGCCCAAGCAGCTCAAATTTGCTCAAATATTGTTGTTTTTGAAACCAGGAAAGCCTCCACAGAAGTAAAGTCATATCGACCTATAAGTCTGTTGCCCATATTATCAAAAGTACTTGAGAGGCTCATCCTTAATCGCCTACTAAGAGAACTGGATGAAGAGAACTAGATTCCTGAACACCAGTTTGGATTTAGAAAACAGCACTCAACAGTTCAACAATGCAATAGACTCATGAATATAATACAAAAAACCCTAGAATCAAAAAAATACTGTTCTTCAGTTTTCCTAGATGTAAGTCAAGCTTTTGACAGAGTATGGCATAAAGTACTCCTGTACAAAATCAAGAAATCCTTCCTTTATCACTATTACCTCGTCTTTAAATCGTATCACTATTACCTCGTCTTTAAATCGTATCTATCAGATCGATACTTTCAAATTAAACAAGGCGAAGAAGTTTCATCTATCAGACGAATCCAATCAGGGGTACCTCAAGGTAGCGTGCTCGGTCCGATTCTATATCTACTATACACCTCAGATATACAGACTACCCAAGAAACTGACATGTCCACATTCGCAGATGACACAGCCATACAGTCTGTAAATGAAGACCCTGAAGCAGCCAGCTATCATATACAAAATCACCTTTCATTGCTACAAGGATGATTAGACAAATGGAAGATAAAGATCAATGAAGCAAAGTTATCGCATGTCACATTCACTCTGAACCGCCAGACTTGTCCACCTGTCCACATCAACAATACAGAAATTCCTCAAGCTGATCATGCTAGATATCTGGGACTACATCTAGACAAACGACTCACATGGAGTACGCACATTAAAAAGAAGCGTAAAGAGATGGATCTGAGAATGAAGAAACTGTACTAGCTAATAGGTAGAAAATCTCCAATTGCCATAGAAAACAAAGTCCTGGTTTACAAGGCTATAATCAAGCCAATCTGGAGCTATGGCGTAGAATTATGGGGATCCTCCAAAGTATCCAACAGTAACCTAGTTCAACGCTTTCAGTTTAAAGCCCTCCGCATCATAACAGATGCTCCTTAGTATTTAAGCAACCACACCCTTCACAGAGATCTAAATATACCCTTCGTATCACTAGAAGAGCAAACAAACACCTTCAAAAACTGGAAGCACATCCAAATGATGCCGTTAGACCATTGCTTGAAAACCAAACAAGACGACTGAATAGAAAGTGGCCATCAGATCTATGGAGGCAGGTATGAAATAAAATCACAATTGCCGGATTGCACCAATGGGTATAATTCCTTCATGTCAATTTCTCGTCAGCAGATTTACTTATAGAACTCAATGTATATACATATTAGTTAATGTATATAATATATTAGATGGTTTTGATTGTAAATATTAGTATACAATAAAAAAATACATATACAGTAAAATTTGTGTGATTTTTTTTATATTCGAATTTAAAATTATAACCACATTAGTAAATGCCGGAATTTTACTAAAAAAATTACTCTACAAAGTTTTCCCACATATATCTTTTGACTTTCACATACACAAATATCTCACCAGCAATCTAGTGGACAGATTCATGATTGTCAAATTATTTGACAAACCAACTTTACTTGTGTTAATGTATGTCTCTATTTACTTATAAGAGTTATAGGGTCTTACATGAATAATTTCTAATTATAACCGACCTAGCCTAAATAGCTTACGTACACGTTATCATGTATTTTGCCGTAGTTTTGAATGTACTTATTGCTTACCTAATCCGATTCGGTAGTGTAAAAACTGAGGCACACGATCATGTAGACCAATTGTAAGCAGAGCCTCGGTGATTCAGGGGCAAGAACGTGTGCCTCTGAACCGAAGGATACTGGGTTCGATCCCAGCGTTCTCCTTTCACTTTTTCAGTACAAACTGTAACATTAACATCAACCGAGGTTCAGGCATTATATTTGAGCAAGTTTAATGTCTGCACGTTTTGCCCTTCGGATGGGGCGTAAAGCCGTCGGTCCCGTGTCCATGCACTGTTGGGCACGTTAAAAATCCCTACCCTCATTACAGAAAGGCAGGGGTTCGTCAAAATTTTCAGGATAGTGAGGTGAAACTGCTCCCTGGCGTCGGTGATTGGCCATAGTCGTGGAAATAGGCCGACGGTAAAGAAACAAAACACACACACACTAAGTGTAAGCGAGAAGTTAGCATAATTAAGACTGTTAGTTAAGGAAACATAGCACCAAAAATAAAGACAAAAAAATGGAAAACCTATTTTTCTTTTTCCATTGATTTGACGCGCAATTAGCAGGTAGCTGATACGTTATTAAACATTTTAAATAACGCCCAACTAGCACAATCAGTGGTGGCAGCGACAATCGTGATAACTTCTACGTGTGTTGCCGCTACGAACTTATCACTACCTACTCTGGCCTGTTCTTTCTTTCTTTGTCTTGAAAATTATTTCACAAAATAAATATCTCCCCAACTATTGTGATAACTTCTACGTGTGTTGCCGCCAATCAAAGATCCATTATAGGAACGCTCCTATCACGGAACAATCAACAACATGAAGCATGATTGTAGCATTACGACGTGGTATCGGGAACGTAGCCGGCTAGATTACAACGCCGCGCCGTAGCCTTCACGTAGCAATGACCTGGCGAAACGGTAACAGCCACTATCACGAGCTTATCACTACCTACTCTGGCCTGTGCTTTCTTTTTGTTTTTCTTGAAAATTATTTCACAAAATAAATATCTCCCCAACTATTGTGTTCTTAAACCATTTTGTCAAATTCTAGACTTCACAAATGTGGGTTGATTTGCCTGTCTGGTGATGATGCCAAGCATCGTTAGCGGTTACAGAGAAGACAACCAACATTTGTGAAGCCAGAAAATGGGTCTCTACATCTTAATTTAGTAACTTTCTGGTGATTTATATTTGGATGTTCTGAGTGTTTAATCTAAACGGATGCATTGCTGTTAAAATATAATGATTTGTGCATTCAGAAATTGCGCATCTTTGAAATTTTCCTTTATTTAAAGAAAATTGTATATCACGTAATATACGACAATCAACATCAATACTCTCAAAGTGCTACAAGTTATATTACGATTTACTTTTATACACATAAAACTCATAATTTTGTAAAAATTTGTTATGATAATTCAAAAAAGCAATAGATTAAATTTTAGATATTAATCCTAAGAGTGTAGGTAATAATGGTGTCGTAAATCTCCATATACAAAAATTGTGCATTTCAAAAAAATATTTTGAAGTCACATTTACCAAAATATTGAACGTGAAATTTGTTACCACTTGTTGGTGACGAATACTGAAAAGCCAAAACTTTAAAATTGCTTTCACTAAACGCCACTAAGTGGGACTATGACCCGACATTGTATTGTTAGTTTGCGGTAACGGCTACATCCTTATCTATTAAATCTAAAAATGGTTCCCAAAGCAGAAGATACTTTTAAAATTCTCTGCTTTGTCTATAATTTTAACCTAACAAAGTGTTAGGTTATGGTTGTTTTTGTTTATATGTCTTGTTTTGAGCTTTGTATCACCCACATTAAAAACCAGTGGTGGTACTATGGACCTGCTAAACTGAAAAAATGCTGTGTCCAATGCCATTGTACCAAAACTTTCTCAGATCAACGGTTTTTTTAAGTTTTTAATGAAGTTCTACTATCAGTTGGTATATTTATACCATTTGATTTAAATATCTACGATAGATGTGTAAACGCGCTGTTGCTTATTTTGACAATGATACCATGTTCTAAGCTGTTGTTGCAATAGTGAAATCTAAGAAACGATAATAACTTAATCTTCAGCCTTTACCATCAAATTCATTGTCATCTTCAGGAAGGATGATGCAGTCACCTTCATCAGAACAGTTAAAGCATTTGTTTGATGTTCCGTTTGAGGACAACTCGCCTCATTTGTAGCAAATGTTTCACTGAGGTTTGTTAACTATAACTGAGTGTTCACGACAGCATTATACTGTTTTAACTGTTGTAAAGTTTTCTTGGTTGCTCAAGTGACTTGTTTTTATTGACGTATGAAATGATTTTTGGATCACACACATTACACACTCTACTAGACGCGTACAAAATTGCATCGCAACTAGCACCAAAGTGATGGCAAGTGAGATCGGAACTTGAAAACAGTAATTATTACGTAATCCCCAATAATTCTTCGACTTGGTAATGAAACTAACTCTATATTACATATTAACTGTGACAATTAATATTAACCGCTTATAACTACTTTAGAGTTACGCAACTTCTTAGCTGCTTTCCACGTATTAGGCGCGTCGTCGTTACACATAGAACGAATCAAAAGTTCCGAAAACTTGAAGGTAGCTAACGACAGTCGCCTATCTTATGTTACTGAAATGCTACATCAAAGTTGCAGATACTTTCAAATAGCATTAATAGTTGCCGCGATGTTTTCGACTTCTTCATATTACACCTAATAATTGTGAAACTTTTTGGTGAAATATTTCGGTGGCCGTCACTTTTTCGTTACCTAAGGAAGTGAATGTTACTATTTGTGGCTATAAAGTAAAAGTACCTTTTCAAATTCCGTATAAAGTATTTTCACCATTAGTCCCACTGTTTCATAAAGGATTATTGTTCCATCACAACATCATTCGATGCGTTGTTTTACTATTAAAGTTTTTGTGCTTTTATACAATAGAAAAATTCAACTTCGCATTTTTTGTTCGGTGTAAATAAAATATGGTATAATTACAAATTATGCAAAACTGCCTGATATTCACCATTCAGGGAATATGTGAACGGTTTCAGTAACAGTATTCCCCTTTCCTGATATAATTGTCTATAACAAAGGCCACTAAACATATTTATAATTGCTTTAGAGTCGAAATTGTTTAGTAAGGTATAATGTAACTACAAATATGTACGTTTTTGACTCTGAACAAGAGACCGTTAAAATTATAATATTATCAATAATAAATTACTTTTATTAAAACAAAGTTGTCTTACTTACTTTTACCTTATTAAAAATTATTCGTTTAAGAAATCTTTTTTGTGATACTAAGCAACTTATGAAACGCTGTTTGAAGTTTCGTAAAAATTAGACAACAAATTTCACAATTATGTTTACTTTTTATACACAAATTATTTATAAGTACACTTGGAGAACACCCAAATCACCACAACACATATTTCAGAGACCTTACGATCGTTTCGTTGACCAAGTCAACATCTTCAGAGGAAGAAAAATTCTTTTTCTTCCTCTGAAGATGTTGACTTGGTCAACGAAACGATCGTAAGGTCTCTGAAATATGTGTTGTGCTGATTTGGGTGTTCTCCAAGTGTACTTATTAGTGCTCATCACAGGTTCCAGTTTTCACATAATGACAAATTATTTAATAAAACGAGTATGTAGTTCGCTTAATTCTATATAATTCTAGCTGCAGTGTATTAATAATTTTTTTTAATTTCATTTCCTTGAATTTTTCCACAATAAGTTTTGCACTTATTTAAGTAGGTAATAGTTAGTTAATTTGTAATAGTTTAATTTGTTATTCAAGAAACCAGTAATCAAGTTTTAGAATTTTCCGTTAATTGGAAGATGATTATAAACTTTAAACTTACCATGAACAAACATAATCTGTTTCAAAAGTAATAATAATAATTCTGCTTTACAATTAGTGTGCTGTTATTTTATATTATACTCGCAATACAGACATGTGGCGAAGGCGCTGTGAGTTATAACAAAAACGGATAAATTTCACCCAAAATTAAAAACTAACTAGGTTGTGATATAAAGGTGACCGTCCAACAAACAAGACAAAATAAAATTGCTTATGTACCTTGTAAGTATTATTACTGATGATGATAAATACAAATGCAGCCAGAACTCTCAAGAAGGACCGCGATGGCGAAGTACGCATTTAATAAACAAAATACATGCTGTTCACGTTAATAAACATTTTAATTAAATCTCATGTAAAAGTATATAAAATGTATGTTAAATAATTCGGCCACACCAATGCCGTTATATGACTGGAACTTTCTCATTTAAAGGGAAGGAATGTCGTAAATATAGGTTCCAGATGTTTATAGTCCATTGTAATATGCTGCCTTCTTTCAACCTATGTAACTGTTCTAAAAGTTTTGTGATCTTATAATTCAAAAAGATTGTATAAATAGATCTACTTTATTAAAGGAGTTAGAAAAGTTTATTTTGCAAACTTAAAGATATATGGATTAAATAAGGGTATAATCACTACACTGAAACAAAAAGAATGCTAGAAGCATTCTAAGCACTATCAGTTCTGATAAGTACACTTGGAAAACCCAAATCACTACAACACATTAAAAAAAACTTGACGATCGTTTCACTAACCAAGTTAGCGTCATCAGAAGATGAATAATTCTAGAATTTTATGTAACTTGTCAACAAAGTAATGTACTATAATTTCGCGCTTGCAGGCTTGAATGCTTACTATACCAAGGAAGTGTAAAATTATATTGTTTTAAAAATCATAGGTATTATTGTTAGAAAATGGGATGCAATCAAACTAAGGGACAGCCGAGGATTTCTTACTGTTAACTTTGTACGTGCACATTTATAATTTTTGCTTAATTATATATATATATATATATATATATATATATATATATATATATATATATATATATATATATATATATATATATATATATATATATATATATATATATATATATATATACTGTAAATAATTCGTTGTAAAATAATCAAAGGTATGAAAATAATCATCACAAAAAGCTTAAAATGGCTAATTATATGTTTACAATTGGAGTTTATTTTGCGTAATAAACTAGCGGATAGCAAATATTACGTACATTAAATAATACATAAAATAGAAATATGCAGTGTGTTCAAAAATTTCAAGACAATTACACCTGAGAACATATTTGCTAAGAAGTAATTCATTTCTTAAACCACGTGTCTAATTCTAAAGATTATTCTTTATAGAAATAAGTTTAAGTTTAGATGTTTGTGATCTGATATTTCTAATTTTTCTGGGTATTTTGTAAGATATTACTCAGGATGCGAGCGTGCTAATAGTTTTCTTGCGTTTAACCACCTTTTGTCGCTATCAAATTATTTTACATAAAATCCAGCAGCTAAGACCATATTTCGTTAAGCAAATAAATAAAGCGTTGCGATGATTTAAATTTTTCCGTTGGTGTTTGATTTATTATGTTACAACAACAGCAATACTGCGATAATTATTGTCAAATTAATAATCACTTAAAAAAAAGTTGAACCGTCTTCAAAGAAGCGCTAAGAGATAAATAATTGTATTGATTTTAAATATGCTAATAGTTTTACCTCAAATAGAAATTTATACACCAACTAGAAAGTATGTAATATGAAATTATCAGTCGGAGTCTTACTTCTTAAACCAACTTTTTAGGCAATTAGTTTTTTATTTATAGTTTGGTTGTTATTTGATTGCAGTAAATGCCTCAATTGTAACCTATTATTTATTAAGGTGTAAAATATAGTCTTGCAGGCTATCCGTGTTTAACATATTTGCAGAGAACTGTAGATTTATTTTGTATTGCAAGAGAGTAAACCGACATATACTCTATACATTAAAAATGGTAGATTCTAATAATTTTTGTTTGTTGCATATCCTTAATGGCACAATTAAAAATAAATAAGAAAACCTCTCTCAGAATTTTTTTATATAAAAATTGACTGTTTTTGTCTAATTAAATGATTCACTTAAGAATGACGTGGATTTTGCATTTTTGTTTGTTGAATACTCTGAATAATGACTATTTGGTAAAGAAATGCCACCGTCAGGCTACATTACAAAATTATGACTTTTCAATATTAAATGTTGTTATTTAGCGAAAGGTACCAAATAAACCGATTACAGAAATAACTTAAAGGTACGTACCACCCCAAGATTCTCTCAACATAATAACGTCAGAACCGTTCTCATTGGTCTACGCGTTACCTAATAATAGGCTAATAAAAAAATCACCATGCTTATCAAATTGATCCTTTTTAGTGAATTTTCATTAAGAAAATTCACTAATGGAGAGGTATAGATAGTAAGACTTTCGGAAAACTTCTTCAAATGAGCGAGAATTAGGGTCCCTAGAACCCATTTCCATGGTCAGTTAAAAAGTTCATCTTAACGCTTAATTTTTCTTAATAAAAAATTAAAAATATATTTTTAAAACGCAATATCTCTCAAATTCTTTAAGTAATTGATACGACAATTTACAACTTCGATTAACGTAGACAGACGTGGTTGTTTACCAATTTTCAAATCTTTTGATCAAAGGAAAATAAAGTTATGCGAAATTATAGATAAAATAATCCTCAACATCACTTCAGATTCTGTAATGCAATATCTACAATGTTGGACAAAGACAGATGACGTTATCGGTACTACTATGCTATTTAAATTAACCGTAGATAAAAATCTAAACAATGGAAGTTACAATCGTTGCAAGATGTCAGAATATAAAACATTGTGAGAGATATGACAGGGACGCCATCGCGGTGCGGTACCAGGTAGTATGTTGTCACGAGAGCTCTAGTTAACACAAAATTTTATAGAGACTGTGTACAATGTACAGCCAAGTAACAATTTTGTAACTTGTCAGCCCTGGCCCATTTATTTTCTAATACCGGGACCATGTTTGCGTGTAAAGGCGCTACATTTTAGCATGCGACTGCAAGCGGCTTGATAGCTGGTTGACGTTAGACGACACCGCTGATTTTTAACAGCGGCGGGGTTGCCACTTGCCACAACTCTCATCTGAATCTAAAGATATGAGAAAAGTATATACCAGTAAATAAAGCATTTAATGAAAGTGATTCAATCTGTTTAAAAGCAATCTAGAACTACGTTTTATTATGTATAAATATTAAGCTTCCCATTCTTCACGATCACGGTATTTAAAATTAAAAGTCATCTCCCTCTCCTAGTTTAATCTGACAACACGTAGCTATTTGTCACAGGTAAGTGTGTACTCTCTGCGCATCGCATAACCTCGAAATCGACTATGCTTATGCTAATTGCTAATACCTTATTAGAATCTTATAATATAAAACAACTACCTATATTCTAAGGTTAATTTTAACTTAACTTTAACAAATGCCCTCGGCCGTCGATTGCAGTAGTATATTATGATTCTAACATCCAATGAAACAAATAAGAAACTGATAGGTAAACTTCATGTAGATTGTGGATGCTGTATACTCTAACTTAACTTTAACAAATGCCCTCGGCCGTCGACTGTAGTAGTATATTATGATTCTAACATCCAATGAAACAAATAAGAAACTGATAGGTAAACTTCATGTAGATTGTGGATGCTGTATACTCTATACAGAATTTACTGGTAGGTATTACCAAAGTGAAACAAAACTATTTCAAGAAGAAATATACCTACCTCAAACTAATACAGTAAGTACTTATAATATCTAGGTAATTATTGTTTACTTTTAGTTTTAACTTTACATGTAGTGTAATATAACTTACATACCTAATTTAAATTATATAAACAGATAATCAGGTAAAATTATTAAAATTTTAATTTCAAATTTTTTTATTGTTTATAATAATTTCATTTTCAAAACCTATGGATACAGCAAAAGTAAATAAGTGTTAAAAAAATTAAGTGCGTTATGGTAGCGAATTTTCATAAAAAGATTTCAAATGGTGATAACTCAATTTCTCATTAAATTACAATCTTCAGCTTGATACATAGCAAAACCTAGATAAAAGAAGCATGGGTACTAAGTTTATTAAATAACACAATGAGCTTCACAGATAATTGCAAATTTGTTTTAAAAAACCTGTTTTGTTATGTTGTTTGCAGAAACTGGTTCGATTGAGTTGATTAAAACGGATCATTCAAGCGATTAATATGAAAAAATACTTGCCCGCCACCTATAATTTTTACAGGTGCATTCCTTTTGTAAATAAAAATTAAATTTTCGGAAAAAATTTCAGATTAGCACATGGGGGGTGTTTTCTTTTCAGAAACATGCTTAGAACCCCTTCTGCATGCCTACACTACAAGAAAAATGTCTTGCAAACAGCCCACAAGAAAGTTACGGGACCAGGAGTGAGTGGAGGTGCTGGACGAGGATGAAGATAAAAAGGAAATGTGAGCAAAAACTGCAAAAGAAACAGCTTAGTTGGACCTCTATAAGCTGGCTCTATCCCATTTTGCAGCTATACCTCCTTAAAATCCGCTTTACCGCACACAGAACCTCTATATTCACCGCAGGTCCCGTAATTTGCTTAGGGGTGGTTCCCAAGAATCGTTTCTTGTTCACATTGTTCTTGTTTATGCATTGAGGGTGGTTGTGGACATGCAGAACGGGAAGGAGAACCCCCGCGACGAAGCAGCGAACCAAGATTTTCAATATATGTTTAAATTGTTATCTCATTTAGTTTTTTTAAATATGTTTAGAAAAATGATTTTGAGGTTGCCAGGTTTGCCGGTCTTACATAGAAAGCTACAATATTTTATCATTAATTTCAAAAAGTGTGGATACAGCAACAATAAATAAGAGTTGAAAATGATCTGGGTGCAGCAAGTATGTTAAAGTAGAGAATTTTCGTAAAAATATTTCAAATTCGATAACTCAACAAATTTCCCATTAAGCTGGAATCTTGAATCTTAAACCATAGTAAAACCTATGTAAATGCAGCGTGGGTACTAAATTAAAGAAAAATAACATAATGAGCTTCGCGGATAACTACAACTTTGTTTTAAAAAATCTTTTTTGTTGTTTCTTGTTTGCAAAAACTAGTTCGATTAGGTTGACAAAAGCAAAACCATCCAAGCAATCAATAAGGAAAAATACCTGCCATATTTATAATTTGGGAAATACATACCCTTTGTAAATAATTTATTTTTTTCTGAAAAACTGTTGTAACTTCCTTGAAATTTGTAACACAATTTTTTTAAAGAGACTAGCAGTACTTACATATTATATCTAAGACCAAATTTTAATTTTCTAGCTCCATATATAATAGACATTTTTTCAGATGATCGCTAACTGGGACACTAAAACCGATCCTCAACGTCCATTTAAATTTAAAGAATGTTTTAATACTATATCTTACTAATAGTGTACAATTCTTATGAAAATTCACTGCTATAAGACACTTGCTGCGTCCCGAAAAGTTGGTTGAAGAATATTCAAGGTGTTCATTTGTTATAGACTTATTTTGCGAAAAAGTCAGTACATTTGTTACCTATATCGTAAACCTGAAGTATAAAATCCATATTTCAAAGTGTCCGTGTCAGAAATATTTTTTAAGCAATTCAATTAAAGCTTAATGGTTTGATAAGTAGGCTAACTAAATCCTCTCAAAATTAAGCGGTAAAAAACTTAAGAGTTAAACAGGCAACAGCTGAGAACTCTGATCAACCTGTATATAGAACATTGCGGTCTGCGTCACCACATGCACATAATTGGGCTTGGACAAGAAACCCAGTGCCGACTGTGTAGGTAGGGTGATGAAAAAGCATTGCTTGTGCTATGTCCCTGTCCGACACTGAAAAGAACCAGACACCTGCTTTAAGACCCAACTTGCACAAAAAGATCTGGGTCAATTTTCGCCCTCAAAAATTTTCGATTTCTGCAGGAGGGTGGACTTGATTGGTGAAATATAAGACAATTAATGGGTGAGTCGCATTAGACTTTAAGGCTGCAGTGGGGGAACTGCAATGGCCAACTCACAACATAACCTAACCTAACCGAACCTAGATCCAACTGACATTCCTGACATTGGTTTCCAAAATTATCAAAACATAGAAAATAAATCTTAAGTCTTTATTTATTTTAATCTCCAATAATAAATCATCATATGATTTCGTGGCGAAATTTAATGTGCCTCAGTCTGCAAAGAGAAACGGGTTCGAATTCTGGATGGGCATGCCAAAAGTTAACATTGTCTGGAAAATTGGAATTGTAGATAATACCTACTAACGTTAAGTTTTTATTTTCAAACGATATACATATAGTTTTCTCGTAATGTGTCAAGTGAAATGCGAATTAAATATAAATAACGTATTGTGATATATCCTTCCTGATTATTTAACGTAAAAAATAATTTTGGTGTTACCGCCAAAAAGCAAGTAATCTGTAGCTATTTAAGTATACCTACTCTTAAAAAGTGTGCTCAAAAATGACTAAAGTAACCACTGAAGATTGTTAAGGATTCTGTGGCTAATACTAAAATATATTAGTCTAAGTACCTTGTTGCTGGTTATCCTTAGAAGGATATGTTTGATTAATAGGAAACGACATATACAGGGTGATTCATACGTGGTGACCAAAAATGAAACGCCATGTTCTTTGAACAATTTTAGAGAGGGTATCTCCTATAAAAAAATTTCCTATAATGCTTCATTAAAAAGATACAGGATGTTGAAGTTGAATTTCAAAAAATAAAATTTCCCAATTTTTTAAAAAGTAGCACATATATTTTGCTGAAACTTCGCATGTGTAGACTGCTATGTAAGGCGCCTATTCTACCATAACAATTGAAGCGGCTAATCCAGCAGTGGCGCGTGTACCCACATGTCATTGATTATCCCTCAAGAAAAAAACGGGTAAGCCAATGATTTTTTTTGATTTTTGATTTTTTGAATCTTACTTTCATTCGTGAACAAAATGACTCTCTTGATAATTTTCTGTACGACGCTTATTTTACGAGTAAGCAATGAATCAGGTAAGTGTTTTAGAGCACAGTTCATGATTTTTAACCAGTCGTTGTTTGGTAGAAAATCGCAATGATACACTTTTATGCCTCCATTGGCCTGAATACACGGACGACATCTTTTTAATATGCAAAATTTAATGTCTTGATAATTTTTTGTACGACTATTATTTTTTTTTTGTATTTTAGTAAGTAGTAGTCTGGTTTGCCAAAGTTGTCATTAAGTGTCACTTAACGTTTAGGTTAACAAATTATTATTTTGAATATGTGTAAGTGGTAAACTTTATTAAATTGCAAAATTTTCTACTCTTTTACTTCTTATAATGGAGTACACCTCAGAAGAGTATGCATATATATTTTTTATCTACGGATATGCTGATGGAAATGCTGCTTGTCGGGAATATCAACGTAGGTTTCCCACTCGCCGTCAACCTGCACCAAGGGTTTTTTCTCGATCGTTTTCAAGACTTTGGCAGTGCGGTATTGGACAGCGTCCTGACGCTAGAGCTAATGGTAGAAGACAACATCAACTTGAAGACGAAGAGAGAGTGGTGGATGCAGTGATGGATCAACCTTCTACAAGTACTCGAAGGATTGCTACGCAGTTAAAATATTCTCAAAGCTTTGTTTGGAGAACTTTACATCGAGAAGCCTTACATCCATATCATCGACAGAATGTTCATTGCCTTCTACCTGAAGATAATGTGCATCGACGAGTCTTTTGTGAATGGATGTTGGAAATGAACAATCAAAATATCTTATTCCCTAATCTAATCTTCTAGTCTGACGAATCAACATTTACAAGAAATGGTATTTATAATTCTCATAATGAGCATGTCTGGTCATTGGAAAATCCACATACAACAAGGACTCGCACATTTCAACATAGATTTTCCATTAATTTATGGTGTGGTATTTTTAACGGCTCACTGTTCATGGAAGTCCTGCCACAACGTTTAAATGGATCTTCGTACTTAGCGCTCCTAGGAAACCGTGTAGAAAACATTCTAGATGACATTCCACTAGCAACAAGAGGTATAATGTGGTACCAGCATAACGGTGCACCAGCGCATCATAGTCGAAACGTTGTTACATAGCTACATGAACATTATAATGAAAGATGGATTGGCAGAACTGGACCAATATATTGGCCTGCAAGATCACCGGACTTAAACCCACTTGACTCCTATCTTTGGGGTGATTTTAAGCGACTGGTCAGTGAACAAATAAATACACCAGATCAGCTACAACAACTGATAAATAATGCTTTTCGTAAAATTCAAGCAACAATGAATCCTCAAGACATTAAATTTTCCATATTAAAAAGATGTCGTGCGTGTATTCAGGCCAATGGAGGCATTTTTGAACATTTATTGTAATAAATAAATTACTATAAGCCTGATAAAAGTGTATCATTGCGATTTTCTACCAAACAACGACTGGTTAAAAATCATGAACTGTGCTCTCAAACACTTACCTGATTCATTGCTTACTCCTAAAATAAGAGTCGTACAGAAAATTATGAGGAGATTCATTTTGTTCACGAATGAAAGTAAGATTCAAAAAATGAAAAATAAAAAAATATATATCATTGGCTTACCCGTTTTTTTCTTGAGGGATAACCAATGACATGTGGGTACGCGCGCCACTGCTGGATTATCCGATTCAATTGTTATGGTAGAATACGCGCCTTACATAGCAGCCTGCACATGCAAAGTTTCAGCAAAATATATGTGCTACTTTTTGAAAAATTGGGAAATTTTATTTTTTGAAATTCAACTTCAACACCCTGTATCTTTTAAATGAAGCATTATAGGGAAAATTTTTATGGGACATACCCTCTCTAAAATTGTTCAAAGAACATGGGGTTTCATTTTTGGTCACCACATATGAATTACCCTGTATAGTTATGCTGCATAACTAAAAAAAGGAAATTTTCCAACAAAGAGCTTATTTTTTATACCTATTTTAATCTAAAGTTAAATCCTCACGGGTAGGATTATCACAGACCACGAAATAACTTCCTTTCCTTTTAGTGCTAATTTTCAATAATGGCATTTCGGTTAAATAATTTAAAATAAAATAGATGATTTTATAAGTAGCAAGTTTTTAACAAAAAAAACCGCTATAGGTGTAAATGTATGACAAACTTTTTGTTAAGGCGTCTCGTCTGGAGGATTAGACCTCTAAAATTTACACATTTCTTAGTAGCCGTCTTTGTTATGAGATTTACCATCTGTACAATGCAATTTTAAAGATGGTTAGGAATAACCCCACAAGGGTCATTTCTTGTTTACAATTGGCAATACGTCTGCTACCCTATCTCAGGTAGATAGGTAGGAAAATTCAATATTCATTCAAAGCAGTTCTTCTTCTTCTCGACACAAGCAGCACGCTTGTGATAGCACAATCATCATCATTTCGTAGAGTTCTCATGAACTCTAAAGCATACCATATTATAAGTAATTTTGTATAAGTTTACAGTTTGTTATTAAACGTTAAGTGTTAAAATCAGCGTTTATTTTAACAAAACATAATCAGGTCCTTCGAGCTATCAAGAAACAAAAACAAATAAAATGTGGTACATCAGTACAAAACGTAATTAAACATGGTCCTAAACGAGCCGGATTATAAAAATAACCAGTGAACTAAACATCGAGTTAGCAATTTTAATCAGTAATTAATTATTAAACAAATAACAAATACAGTGCATAGTGAATTAAACATCGCGCGTTAGCAATTTTAATCAGTAATTAATTATTAAACAAATACAGTGCATCAAGTCGTTCCGCTTAATAAAAAAACTGTGTGCATATAAAACTGAAATCATCGTCCATCGTGATCAATATAAGGGAGAGAGAATTTGCCAGCAGTCATCAAAAGTGTAAGTCCAATTTTCTTTAACATATTTTCCTTTCTTTATTGCTTCATTTGTGTGCATAATGGCTGATTTAAAAACATTAACATTACAAAGAGCACAAATAAAATCACGTTTTACACGTTTTAGAAATTTTTTCGATAGCATTGCTGATAATGAGACTGTGCTTGAAAATGATATACTTGAATTGAAAGCACGCTTATCGTGCAATGAATCATCCCTAGACAAATTTGAACAAATTCATATCGCTATCACAAACATCGCCGATGACGTAACTTCTCATGAAGCTGATTTGGCGGAGTTTGACCAAATATTTTACAAAACCATTGCAAAGGTTAATGGATTTTTAAACAAGTATTCGAACAAAAATAACAGTTCATCACAATCTAATATAGCAACAGGTGCAGTTTTAAATTCACTTAGCTTACCTAACATAAACTTACCAACATTTAACGGAGATTTTGAAAATTGGGTAGAATTCCGTGATGCATTCGACACACTTGTAAATAATAATCCTACTTTAACAAATATTCAAAAATTATATTATTTAATGTCATGTGTTAAAGGCGATGCCGCACATTCACTTAAAACTTTAAAAGTATCTTCTGATAATTATATAATTGCTTGGAACTTGTTAACGAAACGGTTTGAAAATAAAAAATTAATTGTTAAAAATAACAGTAAAGCTCTTTTCAATTTAGATTTTATGAAAAAGGACTCTCATCAACAAGTACAGCATTTCTTAGATGAGGTGTTGAAAATTATGCAATCACTAAAAAACTTTGATCAGTCAACATTAGACATTTTATTAATTTACATTATTTCGGCTAAATTCAGCAATGCAACACGGCATGAATGGGAATTATTTAAGCCAGAAAACGATTTTCACACCTTTCAGGAACTCATAACTTTCCTTGAAAATATGTGTAATTTTCTAGGCTCTCTTGAATCAAACAAAGGTAATCAAGGTATATTTAACACACACTCAAAGCCAACATACAATAATAATTTTAAAGCATATATCAATACATCTACATCATATTGTGTACTATGTAAAATTTCAACACATTCACTTTTCTCATGTGAAACATTCCTAAAATTACCAATAAACCAACGAATCAATGAAGCTAGGCGTCTTCAATTATGCTTAAATTGCTTAAGAAAAAATCATACAACAAAGGAATGTACATCAGCTTCGTGTAAAAAATGCGGTAAAAAACATAACACACTGTTGCATATAGAACATAATCAAGTAACGAATATGACACATAATGTAAATGTCATTCAAAATACAAATGCAGGTGACCAAAGAGAAATAAATCAAAATCAATCACGCCGTGCAGAAATCGCTACTCATGAAAGTAACATACCTGCACAAATAATGCATTCATCAAATCATAATTTAAATAATACAAATTTGTTTCAAACTATATTGCCAACAGCAAGCATCGAAGTTTTCGATAATCAAGGCAAATCTCACATATGTAGAGCTCTCCTCGATGGAGGATCTCAAACGAACTTTATCACAAGTGATCTTTGCAATCGACTAGGCCTCACTAAATCTAAATATCAGTCATTAGTATCAGGGATTAGCAAATCTATCTCAAACATACATTTTAAAACTAATATTACTTTCAAATCACGCATAAATTAATACAAAGCAAGCATAACATATTTAGTATTAAATGAAATCAGTGATAATTTACCAAACATGTCATTTCCTTTGTCAAAACTAAACATTCCCCCAAATATACGTTTAGCAGATACAAAATGTAATTCGCCGGGTAAAATAGACATCTTACTGGGAGCCGGTATTTACTTCGAATTATTATGCGTTGGACAGCACAAGTTAAGTAATAACGGTCCTATTCTACAAAAAACCACTTTAGGGTGGATTTTAGGTGGCGATTTACATCACAAACAAAATCAATCATTTTGCTTTTTAAACACATCACATCATACTAATTTACTTGATGATCAATTAACAAAATTTTGGGCATGGAAGAATGTTCAAATGACCATAGAAATTATACAAGTGAGAAAAAATATTGCGAAACTAATTTTATTAATACATTTAAACGTAACAAATCAGGTCGTTTTATTGTTAATATTCCACCTAAATGCGACATAGCAGAATTAGGAAATTCAAAAGACAACGCATTAAATCGATTTTTTTCATTAGAACGAAAATTAAATCGCAATAGTGAACTAAAACCGAATACGTTAATTTTCTGAATGGGTATGAAACATTAGGTCACATGACTAAAATAGCAGAACAGGATATCAGCCGTTTAAATTATTTTTTACCACATCATGCGGTTATTAAGCAAAGCAGCTCTACAACAAACATTCGTGTTGTTTTTGACGGATCAGCTAAAACAAATTTAGGCCTATCATTAAATGAAGTTCAGTGTGTTGTTCCCACAATTCAAGACGATCTGTTTTCAATTTTATTACGGTTTAGGAAACATAAGTATGCTATTACTGCAGACATAGCTAAAATGTACCGACAGGTGTTAGTTGACGATAGGCAACGTAACTTACAATTAATTATTTGGAGAGCTAATGAAACTGACCCCATTAACTATTATCAGTTAAATACTGTTACATATGGTACAGCTTCAGCACCATTTCTTGCAGTTAGATGTCTTAAACAACTAGCAATTGAAAATCGCGCACATTATCCTTTATCATCAGAAATAATTGAACGGGATTTCTATGTAGATGATTTATTGACGGGAGCAAATTCAAAAACAGAAACTATTCGCATAATAAAAGAGGTTTCAACAGTGATAAGTTCAGCAAGTTTTCATTTAAGAAAGTGGTCATCAAACAATAAAGAACTATTGCCAGCAATTAACGGAGAAAACATTCGTGATAAAAACATTATACGAATATCAGAATCAGGTGAAACTAAAACACTCGGTATATTATGGAATCAAGAACACGATGTATTTCAGTATGTTATTAATGCTGAGCCCGATAAAAGGTCAATCACAAAGAGAACAATGTTATCAATTATCGCGCAAATATTTGATCCTTTGGGACTTTTAGGGCCGGTAATTATAAATGCTAAAATTATGATCCAATGTCTTTGGCAGTACAAACTGTCATGGGATGAGTCTATACGGCTCGATTTACATACCAAGTGGTTAAAATTTTACAAACAATTAACTCATTTGCGCACAATAAATATACCTAGGTACGTTTTATATGAAAATCCACATACCATTCAATTACATGGATTTTGCGATTCTTCGGAGATTGCATACGGTTGTTGTATATATATTCGCAGCGTAAATAATGCGGGGGAATGCAAATCCTCGTTACTTTGTGCTAAATCCCGTGTAGCCCCACTTAAAAACGTATCTCTGCCTAGACTTGAGTTGTGTGGCGTTTTATTATTTGCTAAATTAACAGACAAAGTAAGAAGCTTAATGAAAATAAATTTTACAAACATTTTATATTGGTGCGATTCAACCATAGTATTATCATGGATCTCAGCAGCTGCTAATAAATGGAAAACCTTTGTAGCAAATCGCGTGTCAGAAATTCAAGAATTAACGAACCATGGCCACTGGCGACATGTACGAACACATGATAATCCTGCGGATTTATTATCACGTGGTATAGAGGCAAATCAGATAGAGCAAAGTTTTTGGTTAAATGGCCCAAGATGGCTACAGAGCGATGCATCTTCCTGGCCCGTTTCACATGAAATAAAACATAGTGCTCTAGAGTCACGCGTTGTGGCAAACTTATCATTAAAATTAGATGACCTACAACTATTTTCAAAATTTTCTTCATCAACTAAACTAAAGCGAATCACTGCCTACTGTTTACGGTTTATTGAAAATATTAAAGGTTCTAAAAACAATGTAATTGGCCCCATAACAAGTGCAGAGTTGGAAAATGCATTAATTAAGCTGATTAAGATATCACAAAACAATGTATACTCTAAAGAAATAAATGACTTAACTAATCACAAACAAATCAATCATAAGAGTTCAATAATGTCATTAAATCCTTTTTTGGATGATCAATTAATTTTACGAGTAGGAGGTCGCATTTAACATTCAAATTTCAGTTAAAATAAAAAACACCCAATAATTTTGCCACCATCGCATAAATTAACAAAATTAATAATCAGATATGAGCATATTCGACTTCTTCATTGAGGAACAAATCAATTATTATATTCATTAAGGGAAAAATTTTGGCCAATTTCAGGTAAAAATACAATAAAACGTGTCATTCACGAATGTTACTTTCGAGCAAATCCAAAATCGTCAATTCAAATTATGGGTTGCTTACCAGAGCCACGTTTGACACCGGCTCCACCATTTTACAATTGCGGTGTTGATTATGCTGGTCCAATATTAATCAAGGACAGAAAGGGTCGCGGCTGCAAATTAAACAAGGCTTACATATGCATATTTGTGTGTTTGGTAACTAAAGCTGTACATTTAGATTTGGCTACTAGTCTGGACACAGAGGCATTTTTGGCGGTATTAAACAGGTTTTCAGCCCGACGTGGTCAACCAATGTCTATTTACTCGGATAATGGCAAAAATTTTGTGGGTGCAAATTCGGAATTGTTGGAGTTGCATAATTTTCTGTCAAACCAAGAAAATCATACAAAAATAAATCGAGCATTAAATAACAACTACATCATGGCATTTTATACCAGCACGTTCTCCACATTTTGCAGGTTTATGGGAGGCGGGCGTAAAATCAGTAGAGAGTCATTTAAAACGTGTAACAAAAAATACTCACTTAACCTTTGAGGAATTTTACACATTATTAACACAAATCAAAGCAGTCCTCAATTCCCGTCCTTTGAGCCCCCTTTCTTCCGATCCTAATGATTTAGATCCTTTAACATCTGCACATTTTTTGATTGGACGAACTTTAACATCAAACCCGGAACACAATGTTTTGGATACTGCTGACAACAGGTTAAGCATATTTCAGCATATTCAAAAAATAAAACAAGATTTTTGGAAAATATGGTGTAAGGAATACATCTCACAATTACAAATTCGCACAAAATGGAAACAAACATCCAATATTCAGTTGAAACCAGGAGTTCTGGTTATTTTTAAAGAAGATAATATGCCCCCATTAAAGTGGCAGCTTGGCCGAATCATTCAGTTACATCCAGGAGCTGACAACATCACCAGGGTGATATCAGTGAAGCTGTCGAATGGTAATGTTTTAAAACGGCCAGTGTGCAAAGTGTGCGTTCTCCCTATAGACTGACGAGGACAATTTAATCTCTGGACTACATAATTTAAGCGAACATTTTAGTATATTTAAAATAAGTTAACATTTTTACGTAGATTAAGATATAATCAGTTTATTAGTTATAATCCATTATTTTTATTATATAGCATTCGTTGAAAGGTAGCCCTTTAAGACGGGCGGTATGTTAAGGCGTCTCGTCTGGAGGATTAGACCTCTAAAATTTACATATTTCTTAGTAGCCGTCTTTGTTATGATATTTACCATCTGTACAATGCAATTTTAAAGATTGTTAGGAATAACCCAACAAGGGTCATTTCTTGTTTACAATTGTCAATAAGTCTGCTACCCTATCTCAGGTAGATAGGTAGGAAAATTCAATATTCATTTAAAGTAGTTCTTCTTTAGACTCGACACAAGCAGCACGCTTGTGATAGCACAATCATTAATCATTTCGTAGAGTTGTCATGAACGCTAAATCATACCATATTATAAGTAATTTTGTATAAGTTTACAGTTTGTTATTAAACGTTAAGTGTTATAAAATGTGGTACATCAGTACAAAACGTAATTAAACACTTTTTTTATGTCTAAATTGAATAGGTACATCAAATGCATTGCACAGTATCGGTAATTAGTTTTAATAAATATTATAATAATTACTATATTATTAGTTGTGTTATACTTATTAGTCATATCAAAATATTGCTTAGCCAGCAATATAATAATGTAATAACTGCACACTGTTTTAAAATATTTTGTTTTTGCTAAATACATACACAGGGGCTTTCCCTTTTTGCTACTCTGCATTCTTATCAAAACTTTGGTACGAATAAGTTCATAAACATATTTGATTACCTATTTTGGTATATATATAATAAAAATCACAATGTCCTCAAAGCTTGCATAACCTAACGCCTTGTAAAATAACTTCCCCTCATTTTACAAAGTGTGGGGGATGCACAAATTTTAAACCATTTATTCACGAAGTCCTCAAAGCTTGCATGATGTCCCTAAAGCTAGCAGGCAATGTCCTCAAAGCTTGCGCGAGATATATATATATATATATATATATATATATATATATATATATATATATATATATATATATATATATATATATATGTGTGTGTGTGTGTGTTGATATAAATGTATGTCTGATTCAGAAGACGAATCACAAAGCTTATTGAATATAGATTGAGATCAATTAGCGATACTATCGTAACAGTAAATCATTTAAATACAAATAGTAATAGTAGCAACATGACAGACCAATTTAAGGAATTCTATCTTAAGGCTATTCCAGAATTTGATGATCAACCTGCCAACGTAGGCAATTTCTTTAAATTATGTGATTTGGTTGTGAACCAGTCCTATGTAGCCGATGAGAATTTATATATGAACCACTTTCTATTAAATTATATACAAACGATATTAACGGGAACAGCGCGGCTCATTGTGAATACCAAGTGAATAAATTCATGGGCAGACCTGAGAAGTGTGATCGTACAAAACTTCACTGATCAGCGAGATGACTCAAGTCTAATGGCAGAGATGCTAACGCTAAAACAAAGGAATGCTGACGATGCATTATCATTTGCCAACCGTTGCCGTCATATAGAGCAATTGCTCATATCGAATTTAATTACGAACGAACATAATGAGATAGTACGGGTAATTAAGATGAACATTTATTAAAATCAGACTTAAAAAGCGTTTCTGTGTGGATTACGGAATCCGATGGGGATTGTGCTTAAAAGCCGAAGTCCGGAGAGCATAGAACAAGCATTAAAATTTGTATTTGCAGAAGAAAACTTCAACTATAGGGACAAAACGATACATAAAAATTTCAATAATAATAAATCAGAAGAACAAAACCGAACATTTTTCCAAAAGCAAAATAACCCGCCTTTTTATAACGTCCAATTTCAAAGACCTTTCCAACAAAATTTCAAACCTTTTCAACAACACAATAATACTCAAAATAATCGCAATTCGCGCCGAGACAAAATTTCTCGAACCAATTTAGAAGACCCAATTTCAATAATCAAACAGGACGACCCCAGATAAATCAAAGCGTGAACCGAAGCTATCCGGAGCCCATGGAATTAGGCAGCTCTAATTCAAGTCTGTCACAGCAGCCACAAAAGCATACCACGCACCTAAATAACGCAGAATTTATTGATAATAATATAAACGAAATAAATTACGAATTAAATAATGTAGATTATGAATTAGATCATGAAAATTCGCCTGCAGAGTCATACGATATTCAACAGCAAATTTTTTCTGTTGCCAGCCCCTCAACGCAAGAACCGTAATAGATATAAACAATATTAGCGCATTAAGCCGTTTACCCTATATAGAACTAAAAGAAATACAGGGTCAACTTTTATTAGATTCAGGATCTTCAAAAAATCTTTTGAATCCCATTGTAGCATATTATAAGTTTCCAGATAACATATACAATCAACGCTTTACCATACGTACTGCTCACAGTACGTCAGCACATTCGAAACATGGAAATATTAAACTTAATTCAATTTCAGATAAGACACAAGAATTCTGTCTTTTTAATTTCAATAATAATTATAGCAGTCTATTGGGAATGGAAGTTCTCACGTTAAATGAAGCTAAGATCGATTTTAAAAATCACAAGCTTTATATAGGAAATAAATGTATTAAGATACAGTTTCCACGGGATTATAACAATAATCAATCTGTAAAGATAGAACCCAAAGCAGAACTATCACCCGAAACCCATTTAGATTTAAATAATATAATAACCCATGGATATTTTGTACTTAATAACGAACTTGACATAGTAAACCATATATTAAGCGACAACCAACAAGGTTATATGATACATAATAAGCCAGTCAGCAGACTAAACAGACAATATGCCTTTGAAATGAGTGATAGCCAGACGCAAACTTACATGAGCCAGTCGCTAAACAAAATAGCATTTATCATGCAGTTCATATTAATAATATAAATACCCACAATACGAGGAGCAACCAAAAACCAATCGTGAACGAGAAAGCAATAATTGAACATATAGATACAAATTATTTAAATGACGAAGAAAAGCAAGTGTTGTTTAATTTATTATCGGAATATCAGAACATCTTTCTAAATAAATATGAACCCTTAACTCACACAAACGTAATAAAACACCGAATAGGGACGACTGATGACATACCCCTCCATTCTAAATTATACAGATACCCTTATGTACATAAACCAGAAGTAGATAGACAAATAAATGACATGCTAAAGCAAAAAATTATTAGGAAAAGTCACAGTCCATACAGCTCACCAATTTGGGTCATATCGAAGAAAATTGATAAATCAAATAAACAAAAATGGAGCATTGTGGTAGACTACAGGAAGCTAAATGAGAAAACCATACCAGATGGACACCCAATTGCCAAAATAGATGAAATACTAGATAAAATCGGGAGAGCCCAATATTTTTCGACGATCCATTTGATCTCTGGATATCACTAAATTGAAATGGACCTCAGTGACATAGAAAAAACAGCGTTTACAACTGATACCGGCCATTGGCAGTACACCAGAATACCGTTCGGGTTATCTGAAGCTCCAGCAACCTTTTCCAGGCTCATGCAGAACGTGTTAGAGGGCCTAATTGGACAAACATGCCTTGTATACATGGATAACGTCATAGTCTTCTCCACGTCATTACAGGAGCACATAGAGAAACTAAAACTGGTATTCGAGCGCTTCAGACAAATTAACTTAAAGATCCAGCTAGACAAGAGCTATTTCCTAAAGAAGGAAGTCGAGTATTTAAGACACGTGCTAAGCCCAGGCGGGATTCGTCCGAATCCAAAGAAACTGGATGCAATAAGGAAATTCCCAATACCTAAAACCCCTAAGGAAATCAAATCATTTTTAGGATTAGTCGGACATTATCGTAAATTCATAGAAAACTTCACACACGTCACGAAGCCACTAACCAAATGTTTAGGGAGAAACTCTAAAATAAATATTAACGATGAGGAATATATTGCGGCTTTTGAATCTTGTAAAGACATTTTAATGAATTCACCTGTACTAATACCACCAAACTATTCCAAAGATTTTATATTAACAACCGATCCTTCAAATGTAGCGATAGCCGGAATATTGTGAGCCAGGGTTAACCAAATTCGGATCACCCGATAGCTTACGCCAGCCGTACATTAAATGACACAGAATCTAGGTACAGCACAATAGAGAAAGAGTTATTAGCCATCGTGTGGGCAACTAATTATTTCAGACCATACTTGTAGGGATGGAAATTCACCATCTATACAGACCATAAACCGTTAAAATGGCTGTTTTCCTTAAAACAACCAAACTCCAAATTACTCCGTTGTAGACTAAAACTAAAGGAATATGAATTTAAAATCGAGTACAAGAAAGGAACGTTAAACTGCGCAGCAGATGCACTTTCCAGAGTAGAAATCAACCCGCTGGATATAGATAACCAATCAATGGCCAATAATATTGACGAAGAGGAAGAAATAATAGAAATTTACGAGGACGAAACAGTTAATTCAAATGCAGACTCGTACTCAGCACCAGGTATACCGATACTCGAGGAAGAAATAGTTAACAACAAAACTAATCAGATTTTAAAAAAATACGGACAAACCAGACCTATTCTCAATCAGAAAGGGCAAAAGAAATATCGTATATTTATTTATTAATTTTTATTTATTTATATGTATTAAAATTATACAGTGCATCTTACATAAAAGTTACAAACTTGTGGCTGTAATTGATGTGATTTGGTTAAAATATTAAACTGAAACATATCAAAATCCTATTGACACTGACATTTCTTGCTATAAAATCTCGGTATTTCAAATTTACAATTTATTCAATCAATCTTCCGTTATTCGCACCTCCAATATTTCCTCTACATCCCTTGAACTTCCCAACCATTTTACACTCCAAAATAGTTTTCTTTCAACTTTAGTTTAATGAGATTTTCAAACATTTTAGGACCTAAAATTGCAAGTTGTCACTGTGACATGTATATATAATTTCAAACTTTAATTTAAATGAACCCAGCCAAATAGAAACATTTATAAAAGAATACTGTTTACCGCAAAGGAAATATTATCGTGTTTTTGTAAATGAACAAGATTACGAATTGGTAAGTTCGACAATCAATAAAAATTTCAATAACGTAGAATCACCCAAATTTTATAGTCTATAGTTTTAATGTCTAGAATGTAAGACTAGATGCATTCTCGCAACAATTAGAACCGTAGCGTTGCGAGAATGCATCTAGTCTTACATACTTTGTCCCTATATTGGGGTAGAAATGGGCCAGGGCTAACAATTTTTTAAATTGTTAGTTAGTTGTATACTGTCTCTATTTTTAACACTCTGTGTTATTTGGAGCGGGCGTGACAACATAGTACTTGGTTCCGAACTAGGTGGCGACACGTTCACCACTCACTTAGTGATGTCTAGCAATTAGGAATGAAATTAACGAGGACGAATTAACCGAGACAATAATGAAATACCATGAGGGAAAGAGTAATCATCGGGGAGCGGAAGAAACATACCTGAGAATGAAGAAAAAATACTACTATCCCAACTTAAAGAAACATATAGAAGAATATGTACGAAATTGTGAATTATGCAGAACATGCAAGTACAATCGAAACCCTGTACAAATCGCATTAGAACACACCCCCACAGCATCCAAACCATTAGAAATACTGCACATAGACTAATTCCAAATTGAACAAGCTATCTTTCTAACAATAATAGATCCGTTTAGTAAATTTGGCCAAACATTTCCGATAAAGAGTAAAAGTGCAACCGAAATTGCGAAAATCCTAATCAAATACTTTTCACAATATGGAGCGTGTAAAACAATAGTTGCAGACCCAGGTACGGAGTTTTCGAACCAGGTAATTAAAGAACTATTGGAAGCATATCAAATAGAGTTACATACAACCACACCGCAGAGCCCAACATCAAACGGACCAATCGAGAGATTACACAGCACGATTATCAAACATTATCGATTATTTAAGATGAAATTTAAAAATATGAAATCCATCGACTTAATACCATACTGTATATTCGCTTATAACTCGAAGATACATTCACAGACACTAAAATCACCCTTTGATTTAATATTTGGCTATATACCAGAAATGTTCAACTATGGCCCGGAAGTAATAATTACGCAAGAATACAACGTCCAACATAAATTATTTACGAAATAGTGAGAAGCCGGATCGAAAATTCGAAAATAAAAACACTACAAAGAATGAACAAACACACGAACCAACCATTCAAAGAAGGCGATAATGTTTATAAAAAGATCCTGCCGGGATTCCACAAAAAACATAAAGATCCATTTTCAGGTCCCGACTCAATAATTGCATTATTAGAACATAACAAAGCTATTTTAATAAATCATAAAAATGACGAACAAACACATTTAAGAAATTTACGACAGGAATAATCGGCAAATACAAAACTTGACAGACAATCCAGGCATGCTACCATGGAAAATAGGAACAGCATACACGGAAACAAACAGATGGAATTTACTACATATACATGACTTGACACAACTACATAAGGACTATAACCAAATAAAGCAACACTACGCAAACACGATTAAATTCATGACGACCGACTACCATTCGGAGTATCTTAATTTTATATTAACCTTGAACTTAGAATACTTACTTACTCACTATAGAAAACGTAGATGATATATTTTATAGGATCTTTCCAAATATAAACCATTTTAATAGTGGAGAGGCACGTGGAATAATAAACGAACTAGGTTCTATATTTAAATCAATCACGGGAAATCTAGATTCACAAGACGGGAAAAGGATATATCAGGCAATAGAGGTTTTGACAACAGATCAAAATAAAATCCATGAACTTTTTAGATCACAGAACTCAATCATGATCGACGCCATAAACGAGTTTAACCGGACTATGGTGGGATTGAGTAATCAAGACACAATAGTAACTAGAATAAATGAATTGGGAAATACAATGGATAGTCTTAGGAGCGAACAACTAACTCATTACCATCGCATAAAAATTCTAGAATTACTCGCACAGTTAAGCCATTTATTGAACAATATTCAAGAACTGGCATTAACACTTTTGCTAAATTAGGGATATTTCATACTTCAATATTAAAACCAACATTTATAATAACCGAAATCAATAAAATACAAAATTATGTAACCAACGCAAAATTAATAACAACCACTGATCTTAATCTACACGAAAAAATATTTAAAATAATAGCAGTACAAAATAAGTTCAAAATTATATTCCAAATAGAGATACCTCTAGTAGAATAATCAGAATATGATTATTATCAATTGTACACCTTACCAGTCCCTAGAACTTCCCATACTTTCACCATGATATTTCCACAAACCAGATACCTTATCCTAAGCAGTAAGCAATATGCATACCGCAGCGAAGAATGTCAAAATTTAATAAACCAATTGTATTTCTGCAAAGACGACAACCCAACAACCATCAATGATCAAAACCCATGTGAAATCAAATTAATCAAATTTCAAAAACCTATAAATAACTGTAAACAAGAAATAGTCAAAATCAATAAATCAACTGTTTCGAGATATGGAACCAGTCAATACATCGTGATAGCACCAGAGAAAACGAAGGCCAGAATATCTTGCCGGGAACGAGTGGACCAATATAATCAAAGGTACCAAACTAGTAAATCTTCAACCAATTTGCCAACTAAAAATAGACACCAAAATCTACAAGACCAGCCCTACAACATCAGAAATGCTACATCTATTTAGTCTACCAAGAATAGGACCCCCAAATCTAGAAGATCATGTAAGTCCAGAAAAGATACCTGAACTAAGATTAGAAAACTTGCAACTACAAAACATCGATCAGATACAAAATCAGCTGCAAACGATCAAGCAGAATATACCAGGACCAATTAAAATACCTATCCATCACCTGAGTATATGGACCATACTACTATACGTGGCCATCATACTAGCAATCATAACAACAGCCACAAGATGGGGGGTAAAGAAATGAAAGACAACCAAAGAAGAAAGTCCAAAGAACACCGAGGCCAGATTTCCCTTGAAAATCCGGTACGAACCGTAGCTTCGTTCTTCAAAAAGGAGAGGTAATAAATAGAGCCACAACAATGGGCCTTTACACCGTCAGGTGACCTTCCCACAAGCAGTGTGTGTGTGTGTTTTGTTTCTTTAACGTCGGCCTATTTCCGCTACTATGGCCAATCACCGACGCCAGGGAGCAGTTTCACCTCACTATCCTGGAAATATTGCCGAACCCCTGTCTTTCTGTAAGGAGGGTAGGGATCTTTAACGTGCCCTACATCGCATGGACACGGGACTGACGGCTTTACGCCCCCTCCGAAGGGTGGTACATGCAGACATTCAACTTGCTCAAATACAATGCCAGAACCTCGGTTGATGTTAATGTTACAGTTTGTACTGAAAAAGTGAAAGGAGTAACCTGGGATCGAACCCAGTACCCTTCGGTTCAGAGGCACACGTTCTTACCCCTGAACCACCGAGGTTCTCTTCCCACAAGTAGGACAGCTGTGTCAGCATGAAGATTGGAGGCGCCTGGAAGCTAGCAAGCTGAGAACGACGGAATACCACACGTGAGAAACAACATTAGCAATACCAAAGTCATATCGGGGAACAATAGAGTCACGCCTGGGAGATTTTCCATAAATAGGCTGCTCACCAGTGGAACGTCGTTCATTCTTGTTCCAAGTTAGAGACTCTGCACATCGCGTGCTAAAGTAGTTTATATCACTTGTATGTTGATATCATATTTTGTCTTAATTTTATATTATCCTTTTTATCTTATGTATTAATTGTTTAAAGTCATAATAAATTGTTTTAAAAATTCAAACGTCTTAACCGTAAAGTTAAGTCGCGTGACAAGGAGCATAGAGGCTGCTTGGAATGTGGATCCTAGAAGCTTTACGAAGTTGATCTTGTTGTCTACGTTGCATAGAAACCGTTCTTTCGAAGAAGTGAAAGTGTTGGAAGATAATACTTCTACCCCTCCTGACCATTTTTCGACGCATCGACCATGTGCAGGAGTCTTTCGTGCTCGCATCGTAGCCATCGAAAACTATGATTACACTTTATCCATAATGTCTTGCTACGTAAGCCTTGTAGGCATTGCAGTGATCATCGAAGGTTGCCGGGCGGGTCCAATGCACGCGATGTAGAAGACTACCACTGTAGAGAACAAACTTCGGATTGTCAGACACTTACCACTTACCGTGCAGATCTGGTCTATAACCGAAAGTATCTTTCATTTTACAACCGAGCGAAGGCCAACATTGTCGAACAAAGCTTGGGAATAAGGCACCAGCTCATACCGTAAACAGTTTTTCAACTCTTCCTCAGTTCTAACGACACAGGGGATGCGATGGAACAGTTGATTGAGGTTCGCAACGACCTGTTCCCTGTCAATCATGAATGTTTTCTTCATGGCAGCAAAATATACCAATTTATCATTCCATTTTAGAGTTAGAGTTCTCTTTCCCACAATACTTCTCACTGCCTTTTCTCCCAGTTCTTCGGCCAAATCACAAATGACGTTCTCGTCTGCAATTATTCCTGTAGAGAAGGAGACGAGATCTGCCGAATTCTTGAAAGGTGAACGTTGCTTTAGCCACTCAACGAATTCCTTCAAATCCTTTAAGTTCCAAGACTTCAATAAAATAATAAAGGAGTAATCCAAATAAAAACTCTTAGATGTAGACGAAAATGGAACCTTTTTAGAACCGTAACCCAATCAGCTATTTGTCAAAAATCCTGAATATTAATATTCGCTTGTTTCGAATTTTAAGGATGTTCCCCAACGTGCACATGCTGTAATTTAATGTACACGAGACCTGCAAGTTAAATTACACATTATCGCCTTTCGTTCTTGAGTTATAGTGAAATTTACAAGAAATCGATAGTAAATACTTACTTTTTTAAAATGTGAAGGATGGTCTCCTACCTAAAAGTAAAAAGCCTTTAAGCTTGCATAACCTACAAGTGAAAACAAAAGTTTTGGTGCAAACCGGACCTCAGTATCACTTTTCGTTCGTAGGTTAGAGGAATTTTTTGAAAAATCCAAGATGGCCGACGTTTTTTCGAAATTTTAGGAATATTCCCCAAGTTGGATTTTCTGGGTATGTTCAGGGAGTTCTGTAGAACATATTCCCAAAAAAATTGACTTTCCAAAAAAAAAATTTCCACCTCGGGCCAAATTTTGTCCTAATTTGAGTGGGCTATAAGCGGTATTCTAATATTAATTGAACAAGACCACAGCAGAGAAATAATTTCTTATTTAGGAATCCAACAAAAAGAATAAACAAAACTTATTATTGATTTGTATTGTATTATTGATTAACGATTCTAATATTTAAAAAACATTTAAAACATGTTTGCGGTGGTAAGGATAAATTTATTAAGTAGTAGGTACCGTATGTGGCCCACTCGTAAGAATTAACATCAACTGAAGTTGTGGAATTGTGTTTGAGCAAGTTGAATGCCTGCATGCTCCGCCATTTGAAGGGAGTCTAAATCAGTTGGTCCCCTGTATAATGCGATGTTGGACACACTAGAGATTCCTACCCTAGTTTGGCATAATTTCCGACAGGCTGACGTTAGAAAAAGAAAATACATACAAACATAGTGGATCCAATAACATTGTGTGCCTGCCTTGTGTAGTATAATTGTTTATTCTGCATATTATTTTTTTAATTTTTATTGTAATTTTGGCTTGAAAAGCTATACTAAAATGTTGACCCGCCAGTTTATGTCAAAATGTTCCTATATGTCGTTCCGGATTTTGACTGCAGGTGTTATGTTACTCCTGAGCATTTAAATTATGCGCATTAGCTGGTTCATGGCTTATTCAGTTTCGGCATGAGGGCACTGTCAATAAACAGTCAGTCATATCAATATAGCATTCTTGAGACCTTTCCAAGATTTGACGCAAATTGAATATCTGATTTGTGGTTAAGCGGCCTGCTCAGTTCTGATTGATATTCTAACTTTAAGGAATGATTTAAATATGTCATTCAAGATGTTGGACAGGATCTTATAACGCCGTGATTAAAGGGGTTATTTTCGGGTAATTCAGGCATTTCAGCTGGCATCCCTTTTATGGGCCACGCATATGGTACCACTTCATTTTTGTGGTGTCTGTTCTTTGGCCAGGTTTTTGTACTACGTACATTTTATGAACTAAGTTTGATTCTACCATACTATATATATATATATATATATATATATATATATATATATATATATATATATATATATATATATATATATATATATATATATATAAGATAAGCAGATGGAGGTTTAATGCACATAAAATTTAAATGGTATTCTTTACGGGACTGGTAAATAATATACATAATCTGCAACATCGCTTTTTCAAGCATAGAGATTACATGCAATGAGAACGAAAATTAAAAAACATGAATAACTGAAATAAGGAAAAAAATGGTTCGTGATTTTAAATTCAAATAAAACAAATTACATAACTCCACTTATAAAATTGCGTATAAACAGAGAAACAGTTTAGCTCAAGATCTTTTAAATAGAAAAATACCTTCTAAATATATAATCACACAACTTTAAAATTTAAATATGATTATTTTTTTAGAAACAGCTAACAAGCTGTTGTAGAATATGTTTATGTCAAACAAGGGTCTTTTCAACTTTTGTATTGCGACGTAAATAACTTCCAGTTACAGAAAACCAAATAATTTATAAAAGTAAACATTTCGATTTCTATATTACATTGTGGTAAAATGTTTTAACATTCAGTATTTGACAAATCTAGACTACAAACATATTTGAATGTGCAGTCCACAATTCTCATGGTGGTTTCTAAAATTCTAAAACCAACGAACTGAATCAAAATATATGAAAATTAATTCTCCTACGCCCGATGCACCTCATTTAACACCAAATCTGTCCATATCTGATTTATGAAATGTTTTGGCGAGTAAAGGACAGGTGCTTTGCGTGACGCCTCTTCTCGCTCTAGTAGTCGACCATCTGACTTGAAAACACACAGATTTAACAATGTTTCACCCCTTGGAAGTCATGGAACGATGCTCTTCATTGTCTCGCTTCCGTTTACCCGCCAGTTAAAACATTGTTAACACTAACCGGCGGAAATCACCGTGACGACTACTACCACTAACACCACCAAATATATACCACAACCTGCGTGATTTGTTTAAAGACCTGTCATTATCCATTTGCTTATTGCTCATTTTTTGTCCGTTACAATTCATGTGAGAATATCTCTGACATGCCAATATTGCCAGCACTGAAGCACTGAAGGGGTTGAACACGAATCAGTGCTATTGTCTCAGCAAATATCCTTCCGGCTACTGAAGCATTATTTACCATATCACTACATCTGCCCGTCCGCTGATACGTCTTTCAAAACAATTACTTACTCACGCATATATACCCTACTGACAGCGTATAGGGTATATATATATATATATATATATATATATATATATATATATATATATATATATATATATATATATATATATATATATATATATATCTTGATTCAATTTTTCCAACTGCTAAAATACGCAAATGTGACAATGCTATTTTAAGATCCTATTATACAGCGTTTCTAAAATTTGAGATCGCCTATTTGAATTTTTGTTATTCTAAAAAATAGAAACCCGTTATCGATTCCAGTTTCTTAAATTATTGTGCGTTATTTATTCTTCCACATATTTGAAAAATATGAACGTGTCCGAATAGGTTTTCCGTGAATAAATTGTTATTAAATTGGATGTTTTAAAAAAAAAATTACATATTAGTACATTTTTTTCAAAGTATGATTACAGAGATATTTTTAGATTTTTGTTTGTCAGTTATCAAACCGGATGACACCATTCTACATCAAAATTCTTCACGGCATTAAAATGTGGTTTTGAAGCATGATACTTGGCAGCAACTTCTCAGCAAAGTTTGCCGCTTCCGGCTGCTCATGCAGCTCAGAGAAACCAGTTGTAGGGCAGCTGAGAAGTACCTGGGCAGCAAATTTGTTGCGCAAGGTCAGATTTAAAAAATAAATTGTCGACCCAACAGAGAGCCTCTGCATCCGTATTTTCTTTGTGTTAAGCACGTTTTCTAAAAAAAATCGCTAATGTCGAGATCACGATTTTCAGGCTTTAGAACATATATCCAATATCCGTTTTAATTTTTGTAATGTAATATACAGGTGTCTGTTAACGGATGTCCTTTTTTAATCAGACGTATAAGGCATAATAGTAAACAAAGAACTGTGACACATTATTTCCTTGGATGAAAATGAAAGGAGATATTGAGGTCTGAAATTCTGAAAATCTAAACGCATCTGACAACATTGCACCGTAGTCCAGCCTAGTGATGCCACAGCATAAGAAGACTTATGCTGTGGTTATGCACCGCCTGACAAGATTTTAATTTGCTTTTAAAATGGCTTGTCGAAACTAAAAACTAAACTAATATCTTATTTTTGTAACTTTAAATAACTGTTAAAAGGATACCTATTATGTAAAAGTACTAATAATAGCAAAAATAAAAATGTGAAATTTTGGAGCTATAAAATGCTTGTCGATTTATTATGTAAACAAAATATGTTTGTAAGTGCAGGCAGACACGGCATAACACGAGTCGCCTTACGTACATCTAGGAAAGGTTAGTTGAGCTGATAAAACTAGATACGCTCCTGTCAATTATCGAATTACACACGCTTTTATCATTCTTCTCAGATTTGCCGTTTTTAACGTAACGTACAAATAAGCATTTAAATTCTACGTAGAATGTAACATAATGATACCGCCCCTACCTTTTATATTAAATACAAGATGTGATTTATAAACGTCCAGACGTCTGGGTTAGACATGATTAAAGGAACAAGAATTAAAGACTTTTTCTACCAGACAATATTTTTAATTTTTTTAACAACTCTACTCGATTCGGTTCAGCTAAATTCAGAAAGAAATGAAAATAAAGGAAGCCTGTCTGGTAGGTAACACTTACTTTTGTCTGTTTGTTCTACAGAAACTGTACTGTATGGTAAACTGTCATAGTTTAAATTGCATTTATTGTCCTCAGATTTCCAGACAAAAGTAACATCGAAGGACAGAATAACAGCATCTCGAGACTTGAAGCATCAAAAGGGTAAATATAAAACGACCCTTACCTTTTAAAAATGCAACAAAATGCAGTCCGTGCACCTATAAAAACAATTGTGGTACAGTTGGAAGGACGACTAAAACAAAAAGAACAAGTGACACAAGTGACAGATGACACAATCAAGAACACAACCTGCCAATGGCAGGGGCAGAACCGAAGATCAGCCGAACCAAACCAAACGTTAACTATAATCCTCTGTCATCCTTCATCTCAAAATTTAAGAAAGCCTTTGGTCGTTTTGCTTTGATTGTTTTAAGGTGTTCAGAGTCGCACTGTCGGGGACGAACTTTAATAACGAGCTCAATATTATTAAACGACTAACCGTAAATAATGATTGCCCTGTCCGCTTAATAGACAAACTATTAAGTAAAAAGAGCCATCAGCTCTCGAGGGAAACATGATCCAGTCTTTGCTCTGCTCGGTCTTAAAGTCTTTTATAATTTTCGCTCACATATTGTGGTCCCATCACTGCTACAGTCTCTCGTGTCTTAAAAAGAGAAAACATTAAATTTGCATATAAATCCAGCGATACTGTCAAGAAAATCTTAGTTCACAAAAAACATTACATTCCCCAATTAAAAAAAGTCTGGGGTATATTGCCTCACTTGCAACAACGTCCATAGTAGAACGGGGAGAGCGTTAGGTACCAGAGTCTCTGAAAATCTGAGAAGTAGAAATAACGATGACACCACTTCAGTTTTCGGCAGCCACCTGAGAGAGGGAGAGCTACATCTTTGACAAAGAAAACAATGCCAGAATCCTTCACTCATCAAGTTTTGGCACCGAACAATTCGTCCTAGAAGAGATAGAGATCTACAAATACATAAATGGGTCCAACAGCAACGTGCTAAATGTTTCCAGTACTAGTGCTATGAACTTTCCTTTTTATACAGACAACTGATAGAGTAGTCTTTCTAACTCAGTGATTATTGATTCCGACCATGGAGCTAAGCATGCCTTCGTTGCTCTTTGGTCCTGCCCCTACGATTGTCAGGTTGTCTTCTTGCTTGTGTCATCTGTCACTTCTGTCATTTGTCGTTTTTGTTTTAGTCATCCTTCCAACTGTACAAAATTTGGTTTTATTTCTTTTGTATGGAAACCTGAAGGCAAAAAATGAAATTCAAACTTTGACAATTTCCCATACAGTACAGTTTCTGTAGTACAAACAGAAAACATTAAGTATTACCTGCCAGACAGGCTCCCTTTCTTTTCATTTATTTCTGGATTTAGCTTGTTCAAATGTTGTCTGAAGGTTCTGATCAGCTGTGCAGCCTGCTTGGCTTTTGTGTTGTGTTAGTCTCTTTGCTTTTAGTTCATTGATTATTGAATTTTAACTTGTATTGGCTCCCCTACAGTGTTATCAATGTGGAACTTATTCCTGTTTAATATGTAAAAAATCTCGGGACGCAGCAAGTGCGTTATGGTAGTGAATTTTCATAAAAATGTTTTTATTGCAAATATGTGTGTTTTCTTTTTAAGAAAGCAGACATCAATTTAGGTTACCAGTATAACCTATATAGAAAAAGCAGGCATCAAATTTGATTACCAGTATAACATATATAGTAAAAACAATGTGCCATGTTTCATCAAAATAACTTGATTGTTTGAAAACGTACAGAAATTTCCAAAAGTAAACCAAAAGTGTTACTGAAAAAATCCGGTTCTTGGTCAACCTTATAGGTTAATAGCAAATTGAGCTTTTCAAATATGAAGCATTTAATCAAAATTCGCAACCACAACGCACTTGCTGCCTCCAGAATTTCTTAACTTACAAACATGCATTATATTTCGATGGAAAATGCAAAAAAATAAGGCGTTTTCGACCAAAAAAATTATTTGTATCACCAACGACTTATGGGCCACCCTGTGATTGTCGCAATAATTTTTAAGATGTAGCTCAAAACACCGTATAATTAATGTATACAATATTTTTTCATATCTTGTATAATAACGAATATATTGAGCTTTATTGATTTTTTACGAAAATTCGACAAAAATTATATACCATTAAACAATAAACTCTATAGCTAAGGCTACTGCCAAGCATCAGAGAAAGGGTCTATTAGAAATGAATTTTCTGGAAATATTTTAGTAAAATGAAGGACAATGACGGTTGAAACTAAGAGTTCGGTGTATGTAAAACATTCTTCTTGAGACATTTTCTTTCCATAGCCCGTATTAGATTCAAGTTATTTGCCTAAATGTTGCGAATTTTGACGTTTTCAATTGTCACTTTGACGTTTTGAGGAAACCCCCAATTTATTTTTCTTTAAATGCCCATAAGTTTTTTGTCTTTTGACCTACAGAGCTAAATTTTGGTAGGTGGCACACCTATAACGATATAAACCAGCTTACCAAATTTGGTTGCCCTTACTTTGTTAATTTTGGAGATATAAATATTTTGCGAAAGAAAACACAAATTTTTCCGGGAAAACCTCGGCGGATTTTCCTGGCTAACAAAATTATCCAAGCGACTTGCGAAAGGAATGTACTCACCAATTTTGACGTTTAAAATCGCAATTTTGACGTTTTGAGGAAAATCCAAATTTATTTTTCTTTGAATGCCTGTAACTTTTTTATCCTTTAACCTACGGAGCTAAATTTTGCTAGGTAACTTGCCTATAATGATATAAATCCGTACATGAAATTTGGTTGCCCTTACTTTGTTAATTCCGGAGATATAATTTTTTTTTGAAAGAAAACACAAAATTTTCCGGGAAAACCTGGACCGATTTTCCTGGCTAACGAACTTATCCAAGCCATTTGCAAAAGGAATTTATTCACCAAATTTTAATCAAAATCGGCCCATTATTTTTTGAGTTATCGGTGTGATACATATATATATATATATATATATATATATATATATATATATATATATATATATATATATATATATATATATATATATATATATATATATATATATATATATATATAAACATATAAAAATTTAAACCGACCCCGGATATGTGTTCTCGGGGGCCTAATTAGCGCTCATTTGAAGAAATTTTTTCAAAATTCAAAAGTCGGGATCTCCCCATTAGTGAATTTTTTTTAAGAAAATTCACTAAAAGGTGGTTTTTAACTTCTGACGTTTTGTCAGCTTAATTTGCATGGCATAATGTTTGACAACAGCTTTTGTAGACCTTTGCGCTTTTGTAGCTACTAGATGTTTTGTTAGCCTGTGTAATGCTCGCATGTTAAACCTACCAGAAATATAGTTTCTGGTAGCCATCTTTTTATATTCTAGGTTTTTAACTCCTGAATATGGTCCAGATGAACCGAAACCCGTAGGGGTTCTTTAAAAAATAAAAAACGTTGTCTGGTAGAAAAAGCATTTAATTATTGTTCCTTTAATCGTAAATCGAAGGTGACTTGGTACCGTAGTTCAGTAAGCTCAGCTTGCTCAGTTTACACCGTACATTCTTACAGTGTTTCTGAATTTCAGTCTTCGGTGTCTGAACGGTTATAATGGATGGCAATTCTGTGAACTAAATTACTTAAAATTCACAACAGAGGTTTGTTTACACTATTTCTAGCTACATGTAAAGTCTCGTTCCAGTTACTCTAATACTTTCCAAAATATAGCTTATTCAAAAATATTTTTGTATATTTTTTGGGGGAAAACATGTCCGCTATCGCTGATTTAGGAACTCGTCCGCGGTCTTAACACAGTGAAGATATGTGCCAAGTTTCGTTTAAATCAGTTTAGTATTTTTTGAGTTATCGCTTGGATATATATATATATATATATATATATATATATATATATATATATATATATATATATATATATATATATATATATATACATAAAAATTTAAATGGACCTTGGATATGGGTTCCATGGGCCCTACTAATTCACGCTCATTTGAAATAATTTTATTAATGTGTGTGTTGTGTGTTTTGTTTGTTTAACTACTTGTAAACTGGATGGTATAAGGCTACCCATTATTATTATTATTTACATTATTAATACTAATTGTTCTTGTTATAAGTGAATATGTGTTGTGTTCAATAAATTGTATCCATCATACCTATCTCGACAAAGAGAATTTCTTTATACTTTTGAATTCCTTTTTCAAAAAAAATTTTGAGATGAAATTCAACATATTCTTGATTTCACCAACTACCCATCATCGAGAAAAGTAACAGTTTAAGTTAACGCAAAAGGGTAAACAAAAATCAAATAAAAAATTCTGAAAAAGTACTAAACAAAGTAGCAAAATTAGTGTCCCCGAGCTTCTCGCGTTCACTATTTCTCAAATGAATTGTTATAATGTTACGATTTAATGATTTTATATTTTTCACATATACCAATAGTTTTTTATGCAATTAGAAAGAGCATACCTATGCGCATATCAGAGCTCGAAAATGTTTAGTTTGCATAAAGAAATTTCCTAGTAAACACAATTTAAGTTTAAAACAGCTAAGGAAGTTTTTTTTTTGTTAGATATTTAGATTTAACAGAAAACTTTATTCTAAATAAGATGCTTAAAATATTATCCATTAACACATTAACAATAACTAGTCAGGAAATCGAATGTTCCTTGAACGCTGTTAATTACTTTTGATTCAACATTTTGCCATTTTCGTACAAATACGTTAATTCAGGTCGTCCAAATTCAGTCGCCTGTGGCCATATGCTTTGCTTTCCAAGCCTCATGAGAAAAGCCCACTAGTGTAAAATTTGAAAAGTGAATTTGCCACTTTTTTAACGGCGGCCTATTTCCGCGACTATGGGCAATCACCAGGGAGCAGTTTCACCTCATGTTGTTAACTTTACCGAGCCGTTTCCTTTCTGTATGGAGGGTAGAAATCTTTAACATACGTCCCCAACATCGCGTGGTACACGGGACCGACGAGTTTACCCCGCCCCCAAGTGCGGAATGTGCAGACATTCGACATTTCACTTGCCTAAACACAATGCCACATCCTCAATTGATGCTAATTTACTTTGAACTTTGGGTACCGAGGTACACGTCCTTACCACTGGACCATCGAGACTGCGACCTAGACACTATCGCTTACCTATCCATTTTTAACATTAACTTTAAGATTTACTAAATCTCTCTCTCTCTCTCTCTCTCTCTCTCTCTCTCTCTGAACTTAGACTAACAACTTTAATCTGGTGAAAAATCTCTTGTTCAAAACATATCATGGTCCTTCTGAGGTACGCCACTGTCCAAAAAATTAATGCCGTAAAAAGATGATAAATATATCATAACATCTTTCAACAATGTTACACTAATAGCTTATAAAACCATATCAACAAAGAAAATACAAGTCAAAACCTATTGTTGCAAATGTTTCTTTACACAGCAGTGTTATGATTTAAAGTGAAACACTAAACTATTTTGTAACCTTGTGACAATTTGTTAGGAGAGGTGGCTCATGTTTGTTGTGACCACACTGTTGAAATGGAAGTAATTATTTTAGGAGAGGAACTCATGAGTGTCGTCAAGAAACATTTAATTATTGAGTGTATGCATCCCTCCAATTAGGCATTACACGGCCCAAGGAGCTGGAGCTGTGAGACGAATCCTACGGCTCCTGCTGAAGCTGCGCGGACTCGGATTCTCATCATAGAAATCTACCGATCCAGTTACGGAGCCCCCGGCTTTGGTCTCCAAAAGTATCGTGTTTGCAGAAACTCTAGACCGCAGTTAATGAGACCGATGGTTAAACATGCTTGTTCGTCACTGCGTCATGCCTTCAATGGACTCAGCTTCAAAAGAGCTTTTTCAATAGCAAAGCTCGTTTGATCTTAATATGTGGCGCAGTCGCTCAGATAAAAGCTTGTTCTCCATACTTATTTGCCGCCTAATGGAGTGCCTAGCGTTCACAACGAATCACTACTTTTGATCTTCTACATAAATATTTTACGGTACTACTCTTGACAGGTAATTTTATCTCTCGGAAACTTACAGTATCAATATTCATTCGTTCTAATTGTGGAACATATTACAATAGACTAAGGGGTTGATATCAGGGCGTATATGTTATTAATTACTATATATTTGCATCAAAAACTGTTAAATTTAAGATAGACACACACGATACTCTTTGCTATAGTGAGATTTTCGGATATAGACGCTGCGCTAGAGGCGGCTATCGTTTGTGTATCTTGCTATGTTTTGATTCTGCACATCTACGTTATTTTTGGTGACAGAAAATTACATTTGTGTATTTAATTTTATTTAATAAATTAGAATTTGAACAAATAACGCTGTTTCAGATAGCTGTATTCAAACTGTTTTAAATCTACAGAAGACTTTATAGGAACGGATGTTTAAAATCGACGAACTGCCAAGACCGTGGTTTTGATTTTTTTTTGTTTATTTAAATAAGAAGTATGTGAAAGTATTAGCCGATTTCTCATTATGGTTATTTTATTTGGGCTTATTTCTTTTATAAAATAATACAGTGTGTATGTACAGATAAGAGTATAACTTTTTAAACATGTTTTTCATTAATAACTAGAAGACGTCAATTAGTATGATGTTGAAACTTGGTGACAGTTTTTGATGTATACAGAGGAATATTCAAGCTAAAAATTCATTGTCTCATTTTGTGAGTGGCAGCACAGGAGTAACGCCCGAGGTTTAAAAATCGAAAAAATACTTAAGTTATGCATAACATTTAATCTGCAATGTAAATTAGAAATTACCATATAAAAGTAAGCGTGCCATGGAAGTAAAAACAATTCTTGAAAAAAAATTACAGTTACCAGTAAGTAACACTAGACTTATAACTTTAAAAACACCAAGTGGTATTTATTAAAGGATTGTAACTTTTTTCTTGTAACATAGAGATCCGAATTTTCGTATACAGTCTACTTTTTATAACATAAACTCAAGTACCAAATTTGGTTGCCATAGCTTCGTTATTTTCGCAGGAAAACCAGGTCCGATTTTCCTGGCTAACGAACTAATCCACGCCACTTACAAAAGGAAGGTACGTGCAAAATTTCATTAAAATCTCCCCAATAGTTTTTGAGTTATATGTGTGATATATATATATATATATATATATATATATATATATATATATATATATATATATATATACATATATATATACATATATATATATATATATATATATATATATATATATATATATATATATATATATATATATATATATATATATATATATATATATATAAACATATAAAAATATAAACTGACCACGGATATGGGTTCTAAGGGTCCTAGAACGCGCTCATTTGAAGCAACTTTTTGAAATTCAAAAGTCAGGATCTCCTCATTAGGGAATTTTTTGTACGAAAATTCACTATCAGTTGCTGCAAATGTCCACCTTCAACTTTAATGTTCGACTTAATATCGATTGCTGAACACGCTGAACAATTACTGGCGTGTGTCTTATTAGATGGCATAAATCTCGTATCCATTGCTTTAATTCTTTTTCAGTGTTGAATGGTGCTTTATAAACGAGTAACTTTAAATGCCCCCAAAAGAAAAAATGTAAGGGATTTAAATCCGGTGACCTGGGTGACCAGGTCTATGGACCCGCGCGACCGATCCAATGTTCTCCATAACTTGCATCCAGAAATAGACGTGATATTATGCTAAACTGAGGTGTGGCCCCATCGTGCATCAACTACATTGCTGCTCTTTCTGCCAGTGGGACATTTCCTAATAGCTCAGGTAACACAATTCCGAAAATTACAATCATCTTGACCATTTAATCTCGAGGGTAAAAAGGGTCCAATGAGGAAATCACCTACAATACCAATCCAAACATTTACGGAAACTTGTTGTTGATAATTGTTCTCTGTGGCCGCATGGGGATTTTCTTCACCGCAGATATGATTATAAAAGTTCGTAATTGAATTTCGGGAAAAATACGCTTCATCGGTAAACCAAAATCTGGGTAAAAATATCGGAGGTTATACGTGCTGTTGCAAAATCCAACTACAATAAACAACTCTCTGCGGAAAATCGGCAGGTAATAACACTTAAATACGCTGTATGTGGTATAGATACAGCTATTTCCTTAAAATATTCCATACAGTACGTGAGTAATGTTTAATTTGTGTGCAATTTTGCGTGTACCTACTTTTGTCAAGGCTACGCTCAATTTCATGTAAAACTGCTTCCTCCTGCTCCACTGTTGTTACTGTTGCAGGTCTCCCAATAACAGCAGACAATCTTTCAAACGTGCCAAATTCGCACAATCTTTCGTGTATTCTTACAAATGTTTGTCTATTTGGTACAAGGCGACGAGAATATATCTCTTTATAAATGCGTCGAGGCGCTCTTGAATTGCCTTGGACCATTCCATATAGAAAATATATATCGGCCGTTTCTTTGTCTGTAAATTAAACCATTTTCTAATATTGGTAACGAATTTTACAGCTTACCTCTTAAAAACACTTCAACTTACGATCTAAAGCATTAAACCATACGCACTGTTTAAAGATATGCCGGCTGTCCAATTTCTGTCAAGAAATGTTTTTCCTTCCATGGCACTCTTACTTTTCTGTTATGATCTTTCAAAGTATTGCAGAAATAAATGTTATGCATAATCTTATTATTTTTTTCGATTTTATTGAAAACAGTTAATCTGAGCGAAAAAAATATTTCAACACCCAGTATAATAAAAACAAAGCCGTTTATCACTTATATTTATATAAGCTTTTTGCCTTAAAATTAAGTAAGGAATAACGCCCTCAAGTCTGGCCACCTACTCAGTTAACACCCTGTATATATATATATATATATATATATATATATATATATATATATATATATATATGATGAACATAAATCATACAACGTATTATACAGTTATTACGTTGTTCGCAATTGCTAGTCAAGTAACATAAATAGTAGTTCTAGGTTCTAGCTTTTATTCGCTTGATTTATTAATACATCTGATGACGCTAACTTTGTTAGCGAAACGATCATCTGGTCTTAAAACTGTATTGTAATGAATTGGGTTCTCAAAATTGTACTTATTAATGAGTTATATTTTATTTATTTATTATTTATTTGCCAACAACAATTCATACAAATTTACACTTAAACTTTACAACAACAAAAATGTTTATTCTTGATGAGGATAAGATAATATTCAGTTCTAATTATATTTTATAATTCTTCAATATTGCCAAGTTAAATTTGATACCACGTTTATGAGATGACTTTACAGGAATACATCTAAAAGAATGAGGTCTGGTGACCTTGCTGACTACTAGATAGCACAACGTCTTTGAATTCATTTCTAAGAAAATTGTTAATCACGATACTGTTGAATATTGACGACACACAGTGAGAGGCTCCATATTGTTGAAGCACAAGTTATGATTTGAAACATCAGAGTTGCCTCTGTGAGGAAATAAGTTACCGATGTGGGAATGAGATAGTCGATTTAAACTATCTACAAGAAAATAGTGGCCGACAATTTTATTTCCAACAAATCCTGCCAACAGATTTAGCTTTTGGGGTAAATTGTGTGTGGTGCTCTCATTTATCTACGATTGTCTCTTGCCCACCACCACCACATCCTTTAGTCTGGCTCATCATCGAATAGCTTTCGCACAAGCTGTGCCTTGAAAAAGATGCCACTTTTCAAGTTTTAATATTTTGTACACCGACTGAAAAAGGATATCGTAGTTCCAACCAAATTGGCGAACTTTTTTGTCAGGATTTTCTTTAACGGCCAGTAGTACGATTTTAATGATAGTTTGTATACTTTACTAGCTTTGGACATTGATTCTTGGAAGTATGTGCTTGTTTTAATGAGTTTGAAAACTCTCAAAGTCGTGATTTGGTTGCAAGTAAATTTTTTATACGAAAATTTGCGAAATTTATATATTTGTTTGATGGTCAATAGTTGCGAAAAGCACTGATTCTAAGTGGCGACGCTCTATCCTTATAAATTTTTTTGGGGCGTTATTGTTTAACAAAATTGTAAGATACATTTTGTTTTAAAAGGGCCTAATTTGATTCTAATATGTAGACATTGTTCAAAAACCTCAAATAAGTACTAAGAATTCGAGAATGCTTTAATGCAACCCCGATATAGTTTTTTTATTATAATACATCATGTGAGACTAACAAAACAACAAACGTAGACGGAAGCTATGACCACTATGACTTCGAAATCGAAAATAACTAATCGCTGTTTATTAAAAAGATAGTGGGTTAATAAAAAACCGCTCCAGCCGGCAATTCAGAGCTATCCGTCACAGGAATATTTTATCTCCTGTCAACCGAAACATAAAACACTGGGAGATAAAGTGGAGTAGTTTCCTCTAGAGACCTCTCCTGACTGTTAGGGACACTGATATAGATGGGACGTGTATAAACTCTCCTGCTTTAGTTGCTTTCACTGCCTCGGACCTCGCCTCTATGTGTCAAAAGTTATACAGAGTGTTGACGACATAACCATACTCCATTTTCGTCATGTCATATTTCATGAAAGTTCTCGACGCAGTCTAGCAAATAGAATTTAATTTCAAAGCAAGAGTATTTGATCATGTTTCTCAATTGCTAAGCAAGTTTGGAAGTAGATATTTTATAGAAACAGCATATTTTTTCGTAAAATATACAAACGCTATATTTGGTTTCGTAATTAGTTTTTTGTTTATTTTGTTGATATAACTTTTTAAAATGCATTTTTCTGATCGATGTTTTAGATTAGCCATTCTGTTCTACTTTTTATCCGAAACAGAATTCCCTTGAATGCAAAAAATATTAGTACTTAAGTGGTTTACATGCTATAATTGTAGAAACAAAAACATAAGTGCTAGTACCAAATGATAACCCTATACAAACTCGCATTCATGACAATTGTTGACTGTCAAGTTGCTGCAACTTTTTAACGAGTGTCTGTCAAGTTGTGTTTATATCCTTTTTTGTGGTTTTTGTGGTGCTGTAAAGGAGCGAAAGTGAGTGATTTAAAACTACAGCAAAGAAGCGTTGTTAGGTTTTTGCAAAAGAAAGCAATCAGTCACAAATTATACACAAACGTCGACTGCTGTATATGGTGAAAATTTTCCATCATATTATCAGATAAAATTCTGATCAAAGCAGATCAAACGAGACCGAAAATATATTACAGATGACCCTAAAAAGTCAGAAGGAAACATCAAGCAGACGGAAGAAATAGTGATACAAGATCGACGAATCAAAGTTTTGATTATCGCCAATACAATAGGAGTCTGTGAAGCACTTGTATTGACAATTTTGCATGGATATTTAGGCATGCATAAACTGCCAGAGCTGAATTCCGAGAATCCTGAGTCTAGATTAAAAGTTGCGCAAGGCAGGAAGTTCCGAGCAAAACTTGGCGGCTCTATCTCGTAACCAAACCCGTTTCCCAAAAATTCTAGCGTGCGGCTAAACGTAGGTGATCCACCGGGATCCCCAACAAAACACGGATTAATGGGATGGTTGCACAAAGGATCATAACAATACGAAGAAAAGCATCTCCAGAAAAGCTGATACTGGCAATTGGGCTAATGAGGCATTCGCTGGAGTCAGTATATTCAGAATAAATCTATCGCAGATATCTAGAAAGATATTGCTCCTTGTATGTTACCGCTGCTGTTCCATCAGATGAATTAAAAATTAATGCAGATTTACCACAGGGTTCCATTTCAGCTCCCACACATTTTCTTTTCTATTAAAATCGCCGTCTATTAACAACCAACAATCCGATCCACAGCTTTAGTACTCATTAGAGCACGTTCAAAGTCGAGATTTAAAAAGTCAAAATTCGCAACGTTTCGGCAAAGAACCAGAACAAGTACGGATTATGTAAAGGAAATGTCGCAAAAAGAGTGTTCTGTAAACCCTTAAGTTTCAGCTTCAACCGTCATTTTGCTCAAATGTTTACAGAAAATTCGTTTCAAATAGACCCTTACTCTGATGCTTTCGCTGTAGGTTTAGTTAAGTTGATGCTTTGGCTGTAGGTTTATTTAAGCTTATGGTTTAATAGTCTATAATTTTTAGCTAATTTTCGTAGAAAAAATTCGTTATTGAGGAGACCACGACTTTTGAATTTGAAAAAAATTTCTTCAAATGAGCCCAAACTAGGCCCCCTAGAATCGATATCCGGGTTTACTTTCAGTTTTTATCTGTTTACATATATACAGGATGACGCATTTCTACTGCGAAGCTCAATATAATTGTTATTATACAAGATACGAGAAAAAATTATATACGTTAATTGAATCGTTTATTTCAGAAACCACCTAAGTGCGCTTTTTTCAACTTTCGGAAAACTAAAAAAACTGTTTTGCAGCTTAAGTATAGGTCTGGTCTCCTTCAAATATTTTTTACCAAATCAAGAACATGCTATTGGAATAATCTATTTTGTTAATTTTTTTTTCCTTCAAGTTTTTGAGTTATAAATATTTGAAAATTTTTCACTTAGGTGGTTTTTGCAATAAATTAGTGTAATCCAAAGTGATTTAAAAAAAATTAATATTGAAATTAAGTCAAACGATTAATTTTTACCTGTTTTGGTATCAAAGGTAAGAGTAACAGACACACTTAAATATAAACAAGAGTGTTTTTATTAGGCATTAAACGGAAAATACTCGTACAAGTAGACTACACGCTACAGTATGTCTATATTATACAAAAGATCTGGTATATTCAGCTTCTGGCATGTCTTCTGGCAACTCGTGGTCAGTTGTTGGCCATTGGATGATGGTGTCGTAGAAGGCTTCATATCCAACAGTGTACTCCATCAACTTTTTAATATCATCAATCTTTTTTTGGTTGATTGGGACCTAAAAACAAAAATCTCACTGTGCAAAACCCGATAAATTTTAAAATTTGTTAGGTATGTCCTACAAAAATGTTTAGCTTAAAGTAAAAATATAAACGTTTGAAATGACCTTTGTAAAATAAAAGTAAACATACCTTCCCCAAAGGATAAGCTTTCTCTGTTGGTAGTTCCGGAGGGTTGGCAGTTTTTAGCAATGTGAAGGTAGATGTTGTTATTCCTCCAATGTATTCGCTTGCGACCAATTTTCTCGGAGTATCCTTGTTGTAGAGAAACTGCATGTACTTGGACACTTTGAATGGCTGCTTATTTTCTTTGGGTACGTTCCTGCCTGAAGTTTCGTCCGAATTTGTCATTTTCTTATATGATTTGGGCCACCACTTTTTGAAACTGAGAACATCGTCTGATGTGAGGTGATAGACAGTAAATTGGCCACACTTACTAGCTTTTAGCATGAGCTCTGCATATTCATCAGGAGTATAAATCCTGTCCGTCTTTCTCAAGAGACGCTTTGTGCTTCCAAAATCTCTGTCACATGGGGAAAATGAGTGGCCACGTACAGGGAAGTTGTGAGTTATTGTTTCAAACCGTCCTGAGTCACAGAGGTTTAGTAAAAAACGCACGACTGCATGATTCTTATTTTGGCCTGATGGGCCATCACAAAACAGTATGAGATGCTTCACATTAACTGGAATGTCATTGAAATAGTTCAGTAGCATTGAACATACTTCGTCTGGGCCTTTGTTTGCTTCGCCCTCATGATAGACATATAGTTTGGAAGCATTAGTTTTCAAATCGTGTAACGAAAACACATTTACCCAGAGCTGCCTCATATAAAAAACCTCCTGTACAGGTATGTGTGGCAAGGGTAAGTTTTGCATATAGTCGAAGGCTAGTGCGACCGTGTCGTCATCTTTGTTTTTGCTTGCCTCATCCATAGCTTTGTAAAACTTCTTTGCTCGCCTTGAGTGTACCATTTTTTCAGCAGCTACATTTCTTTTAGCATTGTCACTTAAACCCTTGTCTTTCAGTTTGGCCGACAGTCTTTCGCAAGTTGAACACACATCAACTTGTGGCCTTCCAAAACAGTAGGCAAAGTTCTCTTTGTAGTATTTGTTGTAGAAACTATACTTTACTTTATTTTTTAGATCAGGGTTGTCTAAAATAAACATTGCAAGCATTTTTGCGACATCAAGCCTAGCGTCAAGATATCTTTTAGGTTTTCCCCCATAATGGGTTTCCTTGACATCATATTTCTCAATGTGATGCTGTATTCTCACACAAACGTTACCTGGAAGTGCGTTTCCACTTCTAGATTTTCCCCTCATATCTATAGGGCTTTTGCGAAGGACAGAACATTTATTTATTCTTTTGACTCTATTGTCAGAAACTTGAAACACTTTCAAGAAAACACCTCTACAAACTTGAGTAAGAACACCATTTACTTTAAAGTTATACTTGTATGAATGGGATTTTCGGTTTGCCAGGTCACCAGTAGGCACGTCAGGGTTTTCTTGAGCTTGCTCATTATTTTCATTAGGGCTGCGGTTTTTGCGTCTACGTTTCACAGGCATAACCTCCATTAAAGCTTGGAGGTACGTGTCTTGAGTGTTTTTACTTTCCAAAGAGTAAAATGTTTCCCATTGTTCTCGTATTATTTCATCCGTAAGTTTCAAATAACATTTCAAATGGCACTTACAGTTTACATCATTCAGCGGGGCTTTGCTGGGAACTTCTTTTCCTTTGTACGAGACGTACTGCAATCCTTTGAGCCTAGCATTCCGAATAATGTTCCGTTGGTATTTTTCTTCCTGCACAACTCCACGCGGGATTAGGTTCATCATCCAAACTATCAGACATGGCTTAAGAACTATAATAATGTATGATAAACCACAAAATAACACCTTATTTTTCACCGAAAACGCACGAAAAATAATATTATCCACTTAGTGTTTGGATGTCGGTAACCTTCGATACAAACTACAAACAAAACAGCGAGCCACGGAACACGTGACAGGTGTCGTCAAGGCCGCCAACCGTCGCGAGTGAAATCTACCGCAGAAAGAACCTATGCGACGGCGCTTGGGTTTTGTCTGAAATAAACGGATTCTTTTCAAGGCTGCCAAATAGCATCGGTGATATGGAACAAAGGTTATTTCTGCGCTAAACGATGTATTCACCTCCGAAGTGAACAGTACCAACAAAACAACATTTTTGGAATTTTTGTCGCTTAGGTGGTTTCTGAAATAAACGATTCAATTATAGGGTGTCTTAAGCTGCATCTTATAAAATATTATACAAGATACGAGAAAAAATTATACACGTTAAATATAGGGTGTATTAAGCTGCATCTTATAAAATATTTTGACAACCACATGTGGTCCATATGTCGTTGGTGATCCCTACAATTGTTTTTTCCAACACCCTTATATTATTGCATTTTTGCATTTTTTATCGAGATATGTTGTATGTTTGTAAAAAAAAATCGAGACCCAGTAAGTGCGTTTTGGTGGCGAATGTTCATTAAATCCTTCAAATTTCAATAATTCAATTGCTATTCACTTAAGGTTTGTTGGCTAGGAAATCAACATTTTAAGTTTATTTTTGGAAAATGTTTGTAAGTAATTTTGATAATTTAGGGTACATTATTTCTACTATATAGGCTCTACCGGTTGATGCCTGCTTGCACTAGAGAGACAGATTGGCTATTAAAAATATTTTTATGAAAATTTCCTTCCAAAGCGCACTTGCTGCGTCCAGACTTTTTTTATTATGATACTTTAATTTTTCGATAGGTTGAGAAGTATACGACGATCCCTCCAATCCAATCCACATTATCGAATGCTTTGTCGATGTCTACAAGGGCCATAAATGTATCTCTTTTTTCTCAAGTATCTTCTTCCTATTGTCTTAAGTGCCAGTATTGCTTCTTTAGTTCCTCGTGCAGGTCTAAATCCGAACTGGTCTTCATCTAAGCAACTCTCAATTTTGCTTCTGGTTCTATTTATAATTAGAATCTTCATTAAATGACTATGTGCCCTTATTGTCCTGTGCTGGTTGGATTTTCGCGCATTCACTGTTTTTGGGATAGTAATACTTTAAGGCAATTCTTTCGATATGGTATCCACTAAAAAGTTTTCGATGAAATTAAGAGGTGCGAGCAAGGTAATTACAGGTGTTTTAAGAAACCAATTTAAAGGTTATTGACCTATTCTCTGGTTACTAAAATGTTAAAAATTATTTAGATGACAAATAAAAAGGCTTTTTCTTTCCAAACAAATGTTTTATTACTTGTCCCGACGCGTTTCGACCTTTTTAACCGGTCATCCTCAGGAAAATCTGGAATTTACAAAACGATTGTCAGAAAAACTGAGTTTTCAGGTAGACTATTTCTGCGAGGGTAAAATACAGAGTATAAAAGACAAAATGGGGCAACAGAAAGCTGACCTCAACATAAGGTCAAGAGTTAAAAAGCCTGGACGCAGCGAGTGCGTTATGGTAGTGAATTTTCATAGAAATGATCTGGCACAAAATATTTTATTATAACTTTTTTCTCTTGTAACATAGAAATCTAAATTTTGGGGTATAGTTTACTTTTTATATCGTAAATCTACCTACCAAATTTGGTTATCATATATTTTTTATTTATATATAATATATATATATATATATATATATATATATATATATATATATATATATATATATATATATATATATACATATATATATATATATATATATATATATATATATATATATATATATATATATATAAACATATAAAAATTGAAACTGACCCCGGATATGAGTTCCAGGGGTCCTAGTTCGCGCTCATTTGCAAAAAAAATTTCAAAATTGAAAAGTCAGAATCTCTCCATAGCAAGTTTCTTGTTACAAAGTGTTCAAAACATATAGGTATCACTGTTATTCACAATTCACTCACCGACCTCAAAATTTAGTATTTGATCAAATACTAAAAATTAATTTGATCAGATTTATCGGACCCTGGTCAAATACTGGTATATTTAAAAGACAATTTAGGCAAAGTCAACTGAACGGAATCTAATTATCATAATTACAGAATAGGATGCCAGGCTCTGTCTTTATATTTTAGCGTTGATACAAAATACCAGAGCTAGTACTTTATATATTAGTGTCCCTGTAAGATGGTAATAATCTTGGGGCACTGGAAGAAGGAATCTGGTAGATGTATAAGATACAATAATGCACCACAGAAACAATTCAACAAGGTTTATTTGGCCTCAATTTAAATCCCAAAAACATTGTGATAAGTGGATGACAGTAAAACATACTTAATTAAAAGATGTTATTAAATATATATATATATATATATATATATATATATATATATATATATATATATATATATATATATATATATATATATATAAACATAGATTAGTTGTCAGACTTCAAAATATAATATAGACCTTAATAAAGTAAGTATGTTTGGATTAACAAACTCACAGTTTAGATACATCGGTTGGAATTATTAACGGTTAATTGACAAATATGGTTCAGTCTTAACTGAAGTGGACTACATAAAAGGTATCTCTAAATACATCACCTACATAGGTCTATATTTTTTTGTTTAAAGCAATCTCGACAGCTATCAAAAGTTTGGCGATCAAAGAATCAATTACAGTTATTAGTGGTAGTATGATCGTGAGACAACAATCAATTAAAAATACAAAGGACATTACATCTCAAGACTGAGATCAATAAAAGAAATCATACGTTAATCAAAGTTCAGTTAAGAATTCACAAATATGAAGGTTTCATTAATAAACACTTTGAAGCTGCAAGAATCCCACACGCCACGTTTTGGAAGATGGTCTTCAAACAGACCCTGTGAAAGGCCGCGCTCTGTATCCCCAACAAGATGTCGAATGCTCACCCTGTATATATATGATAGCTACTTTGGTTAAACGTAGTGTTCGGTATCCACGTTAAAGTCTCGTTATAGGGAAAAAGGCGAAGTCGTTACCCTTCGAAAGAACACGTGCACTTGCAGTAAACTTCGCCACTGCCCGGGAAACTCTTAGATCATTATAAGGAAAGTTCGCTACTCTGGAAATTTTCAGCTGATCACCCAAAATTTAGACAGTTCCGAGAACTGATAGCTCAGATAGTCAGCTATTCTCGAAAACTCATCTTTACGATTACTCTGGCAGTAGTTTCACAGATATTAAACCGTATCTTACAAATGTATCACTGGTTACTCTTGCATAATCGTGGATTCGAGCGTTTTCAAATCTTAGGGCATGGTTTTACTTAACAGCGTTCACAACCGAATCTGTTATTCTCGAAACCCCGTCCTTAAGCTTAATCAAGCACTCAGTTCACAGAGATCTACCGTATTTTACAAATGTATTAATAAGCTTGTTAAAATTTCGACCTCAAAGACACAACACGCTCTGCTTATTCATCCGCAGAGCTCACGACCGAGCCTACGGTTCGCTGCCCAATGATGTTGTTGCCTCTAACAGAGTGCATCGCCGAATGAATGCTGTTCTCTGCTGTTCTTTCGCATCCATCCGACCGACTTGTGTTCGCCAGCGTGCTTTTTGTCTTCTTCTAAAACTGGTATTGGAAAGAGCACGCTTATAGCCAGTCAAGTCGCGGACTTCAACGGGTTTTTTTAACCAAACTTGTTTATAAAAACTTAGCCAACTAATTTTGTTGTCGCTATTACGTAATTCTTTGGTGATGAAATCTATGGTCATAAATCATTTCTATTTAAATTCGTATTTGTCTGAGGCACAAAGTATTAGATAGAAAATATTATCTGTGTTATAAGGAGATATTTCGACAACGCATTTTACACCGCTAGATAATATTGAAGCATGTTTTAATAAATATTCCCTTAAACTAGTAATTGATTTAGACATTTTATTTGATCATAAGTTAATTTTTTTAAATAGTTACTATACAGTGTGTCCAAAAAAAAGTTTCTCTATCAGTTGAAAAAGATTTTCTTTAATTTTTTTCACCAGAATTCTTTTAGTTCCGCTTTTAATTTGTCTACACCTACGGTTTTTCCTTGTCTAAGTTTTCAGGAGCTTTCTCAAATTCTTCTCTTGGAACAAACAGGTCCAGATCATTTGGATTTTTCTTCAGATTTCCTCCATATACTTTTCTTTAAAATTAATTTCCTGTGACTGATACTACTCTTCACAATACGCTTTCCAATGCTTAGCGATGTTGTCATTGTCTACTAAATTAATACCCATCATTGTCATTTATAACACTTTGTGTTCCTGATTTAAATTATAGCCTTCTTACCTGTTGGTAATGTTAGCATAGCCGTTGATCTATAGAAAATTACAGTTTTGTTTTTCCTTTGAATATTTTCGTTCCTGGTTAAATACATTTCATTTAAATCCTTATCGTAATATACACCACGTTTATACCTCATTATCATTATCACAGTCTAAAGGCGATGTACCGTTTTCGCGCAAGCATGACATGTGTCTGTCATGGTTGCTGTTTGCGAAAAGATGCAATGTGGTGGCATCCCGTTGCATTACTTATTACTTATGTCAAACTGATCTCACATTATTATTTTACCAGAAATGTAAGTTGTTTAACGAAAATTGTAGATAAAATGTTGTAATGGAGGGTTATAAATGTATGCTTTATGGAGGTAGCGACTGAAGCGTACGAAGCTGGAGGACAAAAGCATTTTCAATTTGGTATATCAAAATCTGCAGTTTGTTTAGTCTGGAATTTTAACTGTCCAAGAGTTTTGGATTGTATCTTTAAATTATTTGCATATACAGCAAAAGTTTCGGACTTCATGTATAAAATATACTGTAAAATTTTCGTCAATAAACATAACTATTACTACTACTAGCATACTTTATTTATGAATTTTTTGCTTTATTAGGCCTTCCTCAGATATGTACTTATAAGTGTACGTATACAGTTTTTAATTAATTACATTGCGATCTCGCTTATTACAAGGGACGAGAAGTCAGTTAAAGAGAAATTTCAACGAATTTATTGTAAACAAAAAATACATTTTCAAAATGATTACAGATTGTACTCGTTTTGAGATATTAGAATCAAAATAAAAGTTAGCTTCGACAACGTTGTTCTCACCCAGACTAGCCCTGCGCATTAAAATATAGTTTTGGTCAATTTTTATAGAAGAAAAATCGATTGCTACAAGATCGCCATTAGAGGACTTTAAAAAAAAATCCAGATCAGCCAGAATTCGAGTCACTAGAACCAATATCCGACGTCCGTTACTAAGTTTGTATGTTGTGTGATAACGAACTGATTTTAATAAAACTTGGGGATCGTAATCGCTTTGTAAATCGCTTGAATAAATTCATTGACGAGCTCAATCAAAACTAGTTTCAGCAGGAAATGCTCAAGTATTTTTAAAGACGTTTACCCAGTTTCACAAAGCTCGATTAAACATTTAACGGACGCTAAATTAATCAAGGCTTAAGACGACAAATCACAAACTATGATTCGGGTTTTTTCAATGACAACCAAATATTTTGAGGCTATGGTTGGTTGTATTAAGCCGTGATTAACTAACCGGGCGTTAAATATTTAATTGACATTTGTGAAGCTGGGCAATAGTATCTAAAAATAATTAAGATATGTTTATACACATTTTGCGTTTGTGAAGACTATAATAAAATAAAAAGTCCGGACGGAACAATTGCGATGTGGTAGCGAATTATATATATATATATATATATATATATATATATATATATATATATATATATATATATATATATATATTCGTAGGGGGAGAAACAGTCGTTACACGTTAGTGCTAATATTATTGGTACCTTAAGGGCAGGGCAATGGGCAATGGGCAATTACGACCAATCAACTTAAAGACAGTCACTTGGTAGGTGTTAAAAACTCAATATATATCGACTTAGCGTCGAGTCATCTTGAGAAGTACTAAAATTGTTTAAAAACTTACAAAAACATTATCCAACCAATATAAAGCAAAGAACTTAACAATACTGCAACTAGTTTAAGTCTACCAAAGCATGAAGAAGAGAACTGATTTCAAACATGCCATCAGCAACATTTTTGCAAATGAGCGCGAACTAGGACCCCTAGAACCCATATCCGAGGTCAGTTTCAATTTTTATATGTTTATATATATTATTAAAAATGGCGTCAAGTGACGTAGTTGAAGAAATTCGTGTGTCAACAAGACCGTGTAAACGGTGAAATAAAGTCGCAGTTCGGAGTGGCTTGAAGTGCATAAAGTGTGGCATAGTGTATCATAAATGCTGTGTTAAATTAATGAAGAATATAGAAATTATTGATGAAAAGAAAATAATTTGCTGTGATGGAGCCATTCAAACGGGATTTCAATACCCGGATCACCATACGATGGTAACGGAGATAATGCATATCAGGTTGAGATAAAATACTTGCTTGAAATAGTTAAACAGAAAGGTGAAATTATTTCATATCAGTTGCAACTAATAAATACACTGAAAGACAAAAATTCTGACCTGTATAATAATAAACTGATTCAGAAGAAAAATGAAAATGACCAAGCAGAAAAGAAAATTGATTTACAATTACCAAGCAAGAAAATTCATTCTGTAAAAAACAACCGTGAAAATGACAAAGCAAAATCGAGTGATACAATAGAAATATTGGTACAAGGTGATGAAACTTATTGCCAGAAAACAAATGAAGAAATCAGTCCTCAATTGCTTAATGAAAAATGGAAAGGGAAAGAGGTGGTTAAAAAGAACAAAAAAAGGATTCATTTGGGTACTGCTGCGGTTGAGGGGACACCTTTTAAGGGTAGAGAAAATCTCGGTCAGAAAAAGGCATGGCTGTTCATCTCACCAGTGCGAGACAGTGTAAATAGCAGTAATGTATCATCTTACATTGCCAATAAGCTGGAAATAGCTGAAGAAAATGTCTCAATCAAGGAAATAGCTAAGAAGTATGAAAAAGAAGCTAGCAAATGCTTCCAAATAGGCGTGCCGTTTGACAAAAAGGATCTGCTATATAATAAATATTTTTGGCCCAGGGGTGTATGATATAAAAGGTTCCGATTTAATTGGCAAAAGAGGGCATATAATCCAGTTGTAAATGATGAAGATAATGGATTTGCTGAGAAAAATAACACAATTTTTTTATAAGCAGGGAAGCAGACAAGTGCCTTGGAGATAAATGTGCATTACAACTGGAGACCAAAGAGAAAATATATTTATTTTTGCAAAACATACAATCGCTACGGTCTAAGACGTTACAAATAGAGGCTCAAATACAAGGAAACCCCTATTTTATATGTTTAACGGAGCATTGGTTACACAATCTCGAAACGCCAGTTATCAATGGCTACTATATGGCCCCTTGCTTTAGCAGGCAGATCATTGAACATGGTGGCACATGCATATACACCCAGGATGACATGATATCACAGGAACTCTTAAGGTACAGAAACATGAGCGTAGAGTTGCATTTCGAATGTTGCGCAGTTGAAGTGAAACAGCTCAAAACGATCATTATTTGCTTATACAGAGCACCTACAGGAGACTGTGAAGTGTTTTTTGAAAAACTACAAGAAGCATTGCATGATCTTAGTGTTCAAGCTCTTAAAAATACTATAGTCATCTGTGGTGATATGAATATTGATTTAATGTCAAAAGAAAGTACAGCGATGCAGAAAAGTCAACGATTGTTGGAACTTATGTTGTCATCTGGGCTGAAGCAAAGAACTTTTCAACCAACCAGGCTCACCTACTGGAAAAAATCATTGCTGGATCGGGTGTTTGCTAGCATAGACCAGACCAATATAACTGCTGTAATGGATCTGGGCCTATCAGATCACCTAGGTCAGACTCTGGAATTGGAAGTCAACACAGGCAAAAAGTCATCCACAGGTAACTACAAGCTCCAGCGGATGTATGCACAAAATAAAATTTCAGCCTTTCGTGAAGAATTGCAACAAGAAACGTGGAGTCACATATATTCCAATTCAGATCCAAACCAAGCTTACACTCAATTTAGTAACACTGCTAAGTTACTTATAGAGAGAATATTTTCAATAAAAAAATTACCACAACGGAAACCGAAAGGCTGGATTACACAAGGTATCCGCAAATCTTGTAAAACAAAAAGAGCGATGCATGAAATGATAACCAAGGGTGAAATTAACAGAAGCTTATATAACAAGTACACGTCAATACTGAAAAAGGTAATTATCCAAGCGAAAATAATGGAAAGTGAAGCGAGAATAAGCACATCATATAATAAAATAAAGAGCACATGGGAGATAATAAGCGAAAACTCTAACAAGCTGCCTCGAAACAAAGTTACATTCTTAAAGGATACTCAAGATCCAGAGCTTATTAAAGAGTCTTTAAATGAGGCAAATAAGGTATTTTTATGTATGTGTCCAAATTTAACTGGAGCAGTAGGAGACACGAGCAAAATCACATTTCACAACAGTTGTTTTTTCATGCATCCAACGAGTGAGGAAGAAGTGATCAATATAATAAGGTCATTAAAAAGCACCAGAGCAGTAGGCCACGACGAGATTCCAATGATCATTATCAAAAATACTGCAGATTTGCTGGCGGCACCTTTAACTTATCTGATAAACTTAATGATTGAAGGTGGCGTGTTCCCTGATGACCTCAAAAAGGCTAAAACACTAACTATATATAAAAAAGGAGATAGCGATGATCTAAATAACTACAGACAGATCTCACTGCTTCCTAACTTCTCCAAGATATATGAAAGAGTTATAAATAGCAGACTACTAAATTTCTTTGAAAGTAATAATTTATTAACCGTGTCAAAGTGGCTTCAGAAATAACAAAGTACAGTACATACCGTTTACAAGGCACTCTGGGAAGTAGATCAAGCTTTCAACAAAAATAAAGCATCAGTTGGTGTCTTTTTAGACCTAAGGAAGGCCTTTGACTCTATTAAACATGACATCTTATTTGCCAAGTTGGAAAAGTATGGTGTGAGGGGACAACCACTGTCATTGATAAAGTCCTATCTTTCCAACCGTATGCAGTGTTTGGTATATATGTGTCCAGGAACAAAAATTGAAATAAATTCTGATTAACCAAGCAGTCTCAAGGGGTGTGCCACAGGGATCAATAATCGGACCTCTGCTATATAATATATACCAATGACTTACCCAATGCTATAAGAGAAAAAATTTTCATGTATGCTGATGACACCACCGTAATTTTACAACACTATAATAAAAACCAATTAGAGCAAAATATCAAAATGATCATACCTGAGCTCAGAGAATGGTTCCAGGAAAACAACCTTAATATAAATATGAATAAAACTGTAGTGGTGGAATTCAATAACAGAGCCAAAGAAACAAGTCATGGTGTAATTGCTCTAGATAACACCACGAAAATAAAACCATCATATGCTGTTAATTTCCTGGCGGTTGAGGTTGACTCCGGGCTAGACTGGAAAAAACATATCGACAAGGTGGTTACAAGGGTTGCCAAATATACTTACATGATAGGTACCTTGGAATTTCTGGTATCGAGACAGGCGGCGCTGGCTGCATACCACGCTTATGTTGAGGCGTCAATACGATATGGCATAATACTGTGGGGAAACTCGGTGGATATGCAGAGGGTGCTGCTAGTACAAAAGCGATGCATAAGGGCGCTTTTTAATTTGCGGATGATGTACAGCTGCAGAAGATTTTTTAGAGAACACGGTATACTTACCTGCCACTCGATTTATATATTGGAAGCAGTGCTATTCGTCATAGACAACCCTGGGTTATTCAAGGCGCACCTACAGGCACATGAACACCAGACAAGATCCAAAGATAATTACGCTATCCCAGCCTCAAGATTCACAAGACTGCAAAGGAATGCCACACATAGTGTTATCAAGATTTACAACAAGGTACCGGTAGAAATTCGTCAACTCGCTAGGCAACATGAAAAATAGACTAAAAAGATACCTAGAACTGTCTGCGTTTTATGAGTTTAAGGAATATCTGTTGGAAGATGTTGCGGGTAAAATTTAGTTGGTATTGACTTGCAGTCAGTGCCCATGACGCCATTATTGGAATTTTTTATTTGTGCTTGTACTGTTTTGTTTTTACACTTATCTTGTTTATACAATTTTTTGTTTTATTTGTTTATCTCTACAAACATTTTATAAATTCTGTCTGTGTATGGATCTTATTTCTATAGCGAAATTTTTTATACTGTTTTTATCCATGGAGTGTTTTATGTGGTGTGTATATTGATTGTCACAAACAAATATACGATTCATTTTCATTTTATATTTATATTTTATTCGTATAACAGATTTTTACATATTCTTTTATCTGTACAGTGTTTTTGTGGCAACTTACTCTGATTGGCTCTACGCCCTAAAGGGCATTGTATTGATGATCCAATAAAGATTATATATATATATATATATATATATATATATATATATATATATATATATATATATATATATATATATATATATATATATATATATATATATATATTTGTGTGTGTGTGTGTGTGTGTGTCACTACCGATCACTCAAAGACCGATTTTGATAAAATTTTGCATGTACCTTCCTTTTGTAAATGGCTTGGATAAGTTTGTTAGCCAGGAAAATAGGACGAGGTTTTCCGGGAAAATTTTGAGTTTCCATTCAAAGAAAAATTTTATCTCAAAAAATGAAAAAAGCTATGATAACCAAATTTAGTAGGTATGTTTACGATATAAAAAGTAAGCTATACACCAAAATTCGGATTTTTATGTTACACTAAAAAAGTTATAAGAAATTTTTTTGTGCCAGATCATTTCTATGAAAATTCACTACCATAACGAGTCAGCTATCAGAGGGTCGCTGCCAGACTTGTGAAATAATAACACAAAATTATATGTGTAGTGAGCCGCAAAATTATGAAATAAATTCATTAAAATTTGAGCGATTTGGGTTTTGACGAAGTGCTCGGACACGTCAACTCTAGTTTTCAAAAATACCCACTCCTGCTTTTCAAATATAACGTCATCGACATTTTTTTATGCCAACCCCCGTCTTTATTTTTCATTTTGATAGATGGGTACCATCAAAATTTTGGTAGCTCACCATGTTGAATTTTCGATTGAAAGTCATTTAAAGAGTAGAAAACATAAACTATATTCAAAAAAGCCTGAACGCAGCAAGTGCGTTATGGTAGTGAATTTTCATAGAAATGATCTGGCACAAAATATTTTATTATAACTTTTTTTCTTGTAACGTACAAATATAAATTTTGGTGTATAGTTTACTTTATATATCCTAAACCTACCGACCAAATTTGGTTATCGTAGCTTTTTATTTTTTGAGTTAAAATTCTTTTTCGAATAAAAAGTCAAAATTTTCCCAGAAAACCTTGTCCGATTTTCTTTATTAACAAACTTGTCTAAGCCATTTACAAAAGAAAGGTACGTGCCAAATTTTATCAAAATCGGCCTATTATTTTTTGAGATAAACATTTTTTTCGAATGAAAACTCAAAATTTCCTCGGAAAACCTCGTCCGATTTTCCTGACTAAAGAAATTATCCAGGCCATTTACCAAAGGAAGGTACATGCCAAATTTTATCAAAATCGGCCGATTATTTTTTGAGTTATCGGTGTGACAACTATATATATATATATATATATATATATATATATATATATATATATATATATATATATATATATATATATATATATATATATATATATATATATATATATATATATATATATATATATATATATATATATATATATATATATAAACATATAAAAATTGAAACTGACCCCGGATATGGGTTTTAAGGGTCCTATTTCGCGCTCATTTGCAAAAATTTTTTCAAAATTCAAAAGTCGGGATCTCCCCATTAGTGAATTTTTTCTACGAAAATTCACTAAAACAATCAAAAGATAACGAATAAGATAAGATTGTTTCCTGTGAATAAAATGTTCAAAACTGTAGCCGCAAGTAGGTACTAATCAATAATACAAAAGAATCAGTTGTACGTCATTGTCACATAAACGTTATTCTTAATAAAATAAATCTATTTTGATAGTTAATTAAGTATGGCACATTCAAGTGAAATCCAGCGTAAAGAAACTTTAATTTTTGTTGGGTACGGTGATAAAACCAGAACACAGCAAGAAGTGTGCAATTTGTTTGATGCGAAATATCCAGATAGACGTATCAGCCAATCCAGTGTAAGTAAAATCAAGAAGAAGTTAAGAGAAACTGGACATGTTAAATACGTGCAAAGTGCAGAGTGTCTTAAAAGAATTGATAAAGACGCAAAATTAATATATAATTAAGTGTGGGTGAGAATCCTCATGTTGCATCTCGACAGCACACTATGAAAATTTTCAGCGATCAGTATTACCTGCATGAAAATTAGAAAATTACCATGGTAACAAAATACAGCTGCTGCACGAATATGGCCCTAACCAACGAATGCATTTGTGTAAAATTAAAGAGAGTCCCTGAAGGAACTTCCTTCAAGGCATTCTGGAGCCTCAGAAGGGTTAGCTTACGCCCACTGGGGAAGCAACCAGGGGTTGATGGGACTTAGGTTCCTTAGAACCCGAGGGCCTGCACGATCAAAATCCGATGTGGAGGAGCGGATGGGCCGACGGACATTACTGTCGGATCAGTCTATCTTCCAGGAGACAGCACGGACATATTGAATAGAGGTAATGAACCGACCTTCGTCACAACACGGCGTGAGGAATTTTAGATCCAACAGTTTACACCCAGTTTCTGGGTGACTTTGTTAAGAACTGGGCTGTGTCCGGGGAAGTGAGTAGCTCAGACCACAGATACATCCGGTTTGAAACCGCCAAAGTCAAAAGACAAATGGTGTGCTACCGGGACCCTCGCAGGCGGACTGGGAAGCCTACAGGGCAGACCTAGCAGTGGAACTGCGGGGGGTTAAGAGTACCATAGACAATTCAATAGACCTCGAAGTTGCGGCAGCCCAAGTGCAAGACGCAATCACCTCGACCTATAACGCCAACTGCCCCTTGAAAATGAGGGCGTCCACCAGGAATGTCCCGTGGTGGAACGAGGACCTCAGACAAAGGAGGACACAGGTTCGTAAGCTGTTTAACGCGGCCAAAATGTCGGGAGCATCGGATGAATATAGACATGCCCTAATGACCTATAACAAAAGACTGAGGGACGCCAGGAAAAAGTCGTGGAGGAGGCACTGCGAGGAAGTGGAGAACACATCCGAGAGTGCTCGACTACACAAGATCCTGTCCAAGGGCAATCAGACCAACATAGGCTCACTTAGAACATCCACGGGAGGCTTTACAAACGCACTTCCCCGGCTGTAACATAATAAACCAATCACCTCCGGACTGGGAACACTTAGAAATGGAGGCGCCTTATAGGCGGGCATCTAGAGAAGACTGGACAGTCGCTAAAGAGGTGGTTACTTGGAGCAAAATCAGATGGGCCATTAACAGCTTCAAGCCATACAAATCCCCGGAATTTGATGGTATAATACCTACATGCTCCAACAGGGTATAGATATACTGGCGCCGGAGCTAACCCTCATTATAAGGGCCAACCTGGCTCTGGGGTACATTCCGAGGGCATGGAGACTGGCCAGGGTTGTATTCATTCCTAAACCTGGGCGTCCAACAGACCAGGTAAAGTCTCTGAGGCCAATAAGTCTCATGTCCTGCTTGCTAAAAACAATGGAAAAACTGCTCGACGGGCACATTAGAGGCGGTGTACTGTAAGCATATCCCCTACACTGCGGACAATATGCATACAGAGCAGGAGTCTCAACAGAAACAGCACTGTCCCAACTGGTGTTGAAACTGGAGAATACTCTGGAGAACAGGGAGGTGCCGCTGGGGGCCTTCCTAGACATAGAGGGGGGCTTTCAGCAATTCCCCATTCGAATCTGTTCTGGCAGCTGTCAGAGGGCGTGGAATATGGGAGATCTGCTACAGGTGGATCGGTTCCATGCTCAGAGACAAGGCGGTGTTCACCTCAATCGCCGGAGGGACTCTGCTGGCGAGGATCTCGGCGGGGTGTCCGCAGGGGAGCGTTCTGTCTCCCTTACTCTGGTGCCTAGTCGTGTACGGCCTGCTAGGGAGGCTCTCGGGAGGAGGGTATGAGGTACAGGGCTCTGCTGACGACATTGCCATCATAGTAATTGACGAACCCAGTTCAAAGAGAGCTGTGGAGCTGCTAAGCCTTACCAGAGGACAGCCCAGAAACATAACGGGTCTCTTGACGGGACACATGGCCGTCAAGAAACACCTGCATAAAATGGGGCGGTTCGAGGGGACCTCGCATGCAGACTCTTGGGAGGGGGGGTAATCCGCCCAGCACATCTTGTGCGGGTGTATAGCTCTAGACCGCAAAAGACAACTACGGTCAATCTAGACCGGAGACAAAGCAATATAAAACTTCACCCGACCAATCGCTGTGCAGAGTAGTTTAAGGCACAGTGATTTTGGAATGAGTGGAGTAAAAAGACTAAGGGCATGCACAATAAGCCAAAGGCTGCAGTGCTTTTGGGGCGGCGAAGTCATGGACGAGCCCTGAGTGAGAAAAAAATGGTCTTGAGTCCGTTTTCCAAAATTATGGAAAGAATTATGCATAACAGGATAACGGACTTCCTAAGTAAAAATACCGTGTTGTCTCCTAGTCAGTATGGTTTTCACGAGGAGTATTCCTCCGAACTGGCTTGCGCGGACATGCTACAGCATATTGCGGATTGTGTTGACAGAAAACATCACACCGTGGGCATATTTTTTGACATATCTTGCTCTTTTGACACCATTAATTCTACTTTCCTCGAAAGAAAATTAAATGCGGTCGGACTTAGGGGACCTGTTAGTGATTGGGTTGTGTCGTTTGTAAGAGGCAGGCGATTAGTAGCCTCGGTAAGCGGTGTTTAATCTGATGAATATCAAGTAAAGCTGGACGCTCCGCAGGGAAGCGTCCTGGGGCCGCTTATGTTTATGTTGTACCTAAATGATCTTCCCAACTATCTGACGGGTGGGAGGTTGTTTAGGCATGCGGATGACATAGCAATCATAGTTTCGGATTCGGTATTGTCTGATGCTATGCGTAAGGTGGGTAGTATTTTGTCACACTTTTGTCAGTGGTGCTGCAGCAACCACCTAATTGTAAATAGTTCTAAGAAATACAGACTTGGAGAATACTTCTCTGGCTTCACTGTTGGTTTTTAGTGGTGAAGGACGTAGCCAGCTACGTGCTTCACCACTAAAAACCAACAGTGAAGCCAGAGAAGTATTCTCCAAGTCTGTATGCAGTATGGACAAGTTTCACCAAGTAAGGGCAACAACAATCAATGAAGTTCTAAGAAAGGTTGTGTAGAATTTACGGGAAGATGTCGAGAGCCCTCTATAGATATTAATTTTAATTTTAATGATAACTATATTACCTTGAGTACCTCCACTAACTTTAAGGTTGTATTTTGGGGAATAGGCTTTCATGGGAGACCCAGATAGAAGGTATATCGAAGAAATTGGGTAAGGCCTATTTTTGCGTCATGAAGCTGAAGAACACCTTAAATGAAATTTCTCTCATTAATGTGTATTTTGTTTTAGTGTAGAGTGTGCTGGCATACAACATATTAGTGTGGGGGCATGCAAACGATATACACAGGGTTTTGGTATGCCAAAAACGAATAATCCGCCTGGTTTTTGGACTACAACAAAGAGAATCATGCAGGACTACTTTTAAGACAAAAAAAATGTTGACTGTCACGGGGGTGTGTTTGTATAAACTCTTGAGTTTCACATATACACGTAGTAACAGGTTTATTAAAAACAGTGCAGTTCACAGCTACACTATCCGGGCAAGAAATGATATCCACTTGCCAAATTAACAGTGTATGGCATACAAGAAATCACCTGTATATGCTGGCTGTTTTTATTTTAATATGTTCGCTCGGGAGATTAAGGCTGCGGATACACTGAGCTGCTTCAAACATAAGTTAAAATCATTTTTGGTTGACAGTTCTTTTTATAATATCAGTGAATTTACTGGAAGGTGTACAGGCCCTGATCAATGGAGAGAATGATAATAATGGTTGTAAAAATAGCACCGTTGTAACTGTAAATTTAGGTTTAATGTAAACTGATTGTATATCTTTGTAGTTGGTTCTGTATGCAAAGTGGTGTTATTATTTTTTTAAATCTGTTTTCGTAATTATTTAAGACCGACATTTTATGTTTATCAAATTCTTTGACGTGCCTGTAGTACCTAATATAGCACAAGTCTTAGACTTATTGCATAAACATAGTGTATAATTTTTATCAATAAACAATATCTAATAATAATAATAGTAATAATATATACGCTTTTCCCAAAAATGATGCGAAAAGAAATTAAGTGGGTGATGGGTAAGAGCATTTTAAGAAAAAAACATCACATGAATGTATGTCGTAAACGTGTTAACTTTTGAACTACAGAGTGTTAAAGTTTTAAAAATAACTCTTCTTTTTATAATAACTTTAATAAAACCCTAGATATCTTTGTGAAATTTTGTATACCATTAAGTATATCATTAAGAGTCATTTTATGACGTTTAGCGATGTTTGTAATTTCTACCAGTCAGCACTGGTACAGCTACGTGCGAAATTTACACTGAATATTTCTGAAAATTATTGTACGCCACTGATTTTTCTCAAAATACACATTATATTTTAGATTCACATTCATTTGTGATAAAATTTAGTCTCCTAATTTTTTTGAATAGAGGTGGAGATTTGAATCGGAGGTAGTCATTTTCAAGATTTATGATTTAATATTGTTTCATTGATTTTATCTTCTAAAGAATGTTTAACTGTCGACAATCTAGCTCTGTCTATCTAAATTGTAAATATAGCTTTCTGTTTAAAAAATTAGGAGACTAAATTTGATCAAAAATGTATGTGAATTTAAAATATAATATGTATTCCGAGAAAAATCAGTGACGTGCAATTTTTTCAGAAATATTCAGTGTAAATTCCGCACGTACGGCACTGCTAGAAATTTAAAAAATCGTTGTACATTTAAAAATGCCTAATACATAGAAGGCTCCACCGAATTTTACACAAATATCTAGGGTGGTACCAAAGTAATTATAAAAAAACTTTAACAATCTGTAGTTCAAAAGTGAACAAAGTTAGGACATAATTCATTTAGCAACTTTTCGTAGGAATTTTAAAAAGATTTCCTAAAATGTGCACGAACTAGGCCCCCTAAAACACCCCATATCCTGGTAAAGCTGAATATATCTGCTATTATACAAGATACGAGAAAACATTGTATACGTTAATTATAGAGTCTTAAACTGCATCTTATAATTATTTTAACAATCACAGGTGGCCCATAAGTTGTTGGTGACACAAATTTTCTTGTTTTCTTAATCGAGCACTACTTATGCATTTTTCGTCAAATTATAATGCACGTTTGTAAGGAAAAAAATTGAACATTGTTGAGCGTTTTCGAGTTATTTCAATTGTTCTACAACTTTTCACATTTTTGGCACATATCAAAAATTATGATACGCCGTTTGTACCAATAGATAGCGGAGTCACATGATAATCACGCATTCAGAGAGATTTTCGTTTATATTATTGGTGGAAAAAATCGAGATGCCGTATACGGGGCGCTCTTAAATAGTGACTGAATTTGAAAAAAATTGAACTGCCCTAGGTCAATTTTTTTCAAATGAAACAGCCTGTATTTTGTGTTTCAGAAGTGAAGAGTATGCCTCCTGCTTCATGTGTTGTAAAATACTCCCTATACCTACGAACTTTAGTTTTGGAAATGTTGAGGAATATCATGTAGGAATCAGTTTTAATTTTCGTTTTGTTTTTAATTCAGTTCAAATAACGTATCAGACGATGTGATTATTTGGCGAAAAAACTATTAAACTATTTAAATTAACTTTGGTAGAAAAATGTAAGAAATAATTCATTTCATGAGATTATCTAGGTTTACATTTTCGTAATGTATAAGTACATAGTTGATAAATCGTTTTGAATTAATAATAAACGTTTAAAAAGTTATGCCAAAAAATTGTTTCGGATTCTCGTTAAAAAAATTGTTTGCAAATTCTCATGCAAACATTTGCGAGCCCGGAAGAGGACACCTTTTTAGTTTTGAAAATGATATCCGTCATTTTATGCGCGACATTGGAGACTGTTGGTGGCTGGACAGTTGGAGGTAGGTTGAGAGTAGAATTGCCGGCGACCAACGAGGCATAGAGTTCAGCCTTCCCCAGGGTGGTAGAAAGAATTTCATCCCCTGAGACAAGAGGTGGGAACGTGCTCTTGCAGAAATTATTCCCAATAGATTTAGCAAGAGTCCAGAAGGGTTTACTGCCGTTGGAGCTTATGAGGACTTTGTTTTTGATGTGGTTATAAACGAGTTTTTTGCCTCAGAAAAAATGCGGACATAGCGGTTTCTTGGGTCGTTAAATGCTTGACGGTTTTCTTGACTGGGATTGTGTGGAAGCATTTTGTGAGCTTTGACCTTTTCAAGTCTGGCCTTGTCACATGATTTAGAGAACCAGGGCTTTTGAGTGGCTGAATAGGTTTTCTGTGTACGTGGAGTAAATAATTTCATGCCAGCTTGGATAATTTCGGTGACGTTTTGTGAGATATTAGAGGGGTCAGGATGGGAGAAGCAGACAGACGCCCATGGAAATGAGGAAAAGTGATTCCGCATTTCGTCCCAGTGCGCGGAGTTGCACTGCCAAACGATACGTAGGTATGATGACTGTGTGACCTCGGGTTGCATTGCGCAGGAAGCAGTGACCATGCCGTGATCTAAGCGACCAAGGGGGTGGTGACTGATATCTTATAGAATTCAGGTTTTGTAGTAAGAAGGCGATCCAAGGGATTTGAGCTATGTGCTGGGATGCGAGGAAAGTAAGTAACTTGCTGAACTATATTGGCTAAAGAATTGCTGACTGCAAAGGCCTCCGCTGATCTCCCTTGGGGATCGGTTTTTGAAGATCCTAGCCATTACTTATTATGGTTATTGAAGTCACCAAGAATAGTGACCGCGGAGGAAGGATATTCAGAAATTCAGGTGGTCGGTTTTTTCAGAAAGGTAGTCAAAGAGCTGGACAAGTTGTTGTCAGAAGGTGACCGGTGTGAAAGGCGACTTTTTCGTTATCATCGGTTTGGTACATCTCCTAGTGTTTCTAAATTCAGAATGCTACCTTTATGAATCTACGAATATGGATTTCTAGAAAGCCAAATATGCTGAAGCCTACCAGATGTACACAGATTTTCAAAACAGTTTCTGTTATAAAAACATATCGGAGCCGCTCTTAAATTATGACGAGTTTAAAGACCGGGCTCTATTTGTGATCGATTGTCAGCATCAATGAGTCAATCAAGTCTTCAACCGTCGACATCAAAGTGGAGTTTATGAGCAGAGATAATTTTCCAAATAACACCTTACTGTTTAGTTCAGGACAGTGTATTATAATATAAACCTCTAACTGGTATCGTTAGAGCCATTATGTAATAATATATTACTATCTAAGATTATTTATGTAATTATTAAATATGTACGTCTTGTTAATTAATCCTAATAAATTAATTATTGTATTTAAATCAGTTGCTTTATTCTTCTTTATTACATTTTTGAGCACCACTCGTATATGTATATGTGTGTATATATATATATATATATATATATATATATATATATATATATATATATATATATATATATATATATATATATATATATATCGTATTTAATTATTAGAAGTTTTGTGAGCATGTATGTTTATTTCGAAAATTTTCATATTATTATTGATTACCCCTTGTATACAGGTCAAAGCGTCCCCATCAGATATTCTGTGAAACCAACGATAACAGCTTCCTACATCAGATAAACGAAATTGGTCTTTATTACCATATGTAAATAAGAACACGTTATTTGTCTAATATAAAACAATAAGTGTATAATGAATTTGTTGTACATATTTCTCTTTAAACATCGAAATATTACCTCGTCTTCAATTACACGTATATAATGATGTCTTTTAACCGATTTAAGTTATTAATTCATGTTCAAATACACGCATATATAGCTGATTAAACCATGCTATCTGTGTCTCTCTTCGTAGTGTATTGGGATGGGTACTTGCTTGGAGATGGAGAAATTCTAGGTTCAATTCTATTTTCTTGAAAATTATATTTCAATCTCTCTCTCTATCTATCTCCCTTTCTCAAATGCTATATATGTGTGTGTAGAGTACGTCAGATGTCGATGGGAACATTCATCAGACTTAACCTAACAAACATTCTGCTAGCGGGGACCACTTCAAAAACAAACATAACAAAAAGCATAACCTCAAATTAACATGTGTGTGTGTGTATGGGAACATAGCCTAACAAACATTCGGTGAGCTGGAGTCGGCATGCTTATGTGTCAAACTTAACCTAACAAACATTCGGCTAGCAGGAATCGGCATGCTTATATGTCAAACCTAACCTCACAAATATTCGGCTAGTGGGAATCGGTACGCGGGGGCTTATATGTCAAGTGTCGACCATAACCTAACATTTACGTAGTGAAGCTTATATGTCAACAGAGACTTAACCTAACAAAACATTCGGCGAGTGGGCACATGTCATCTGTCAATATGTCACACCCATAACAAACAACACGTGTGTGTGTGTGTGTGTGTGTGGGAACGTAACCTAACAAACAAACGTGGAAACTTAACCTAACATTCGACGAGCGGGTATCGCCACAGGTCCACCCATAACATTTACGTGGAGACCTAACCTAACATTCGTCGACTGGCGGGAAACCTAACATATCGCCGGCCATTTTGTGACATCTGACAAATGACGTCATCTGTCAGTGTCATCTGACAGATGACGCCAGCTGTCATCTGAAAGTTGACGTGGAGGCTTAACCTAACATTTGACGAGCGGCAATCGGCACATGTCCACCCATAACATTTACGTGGAGACCTAACCTAACATTCGTCGGCTGGCGGGAAACCTAACATATCGCCGGCCATTTTGTGACATCTGACAGATGACGTAATCTGCCAGTGTCATCTGACAGATGACGTCAGCTGTCACCTGTCATCTGAAAGTTGACATATGTCACGTCACGCGCATGCGCACACCGAAAAGGGGGCGAAGCCTACCCCTCACTCCTCTGACGTCCTGCCAATCAGATGGGTGCCCCCAGGTGGTGGACTATCTAGTGATATGTTACCTTGGGAAAGGATACTATGTACCAAAATTCAACTATCTAGGTGTATAGAAAATTGAGTTATTCAAATTTAAAACAATTAATGAAAATTTACTACCATAACGCACTTGCTGCGTCCCAAACCTTTTCCCTGTAAATATATTCGTAGTTTATACATTAGTCACTAGAAATATAAGCATCCATATATGTATATTATATAGGTCATAGTAACAAGAATTGTAAACATTTTATTTATATTTGTAATAACTTCAGACAATGGTATAGCTCTATTAAGCTGGAACATTGTAAATAATCTATAGAACTTTTCCATGTATATTCTTGTATATTATTCTAGTGAGATCAATAAATGTTGCTGAGTTTGAGTTTGAGTTTGAGTTTGCGTCTCTAGACCCAAGGGTACTGGGTTCGATTGTTAGGGTTCCCCTTTCACTTTCAGTGCATACTGTACAATTGACATCAACCGAGGTTGTGGCATTGTATTGCATAAGTTAGGTAAAGTCATCGGTCCTGTGTATTATGCCATGTTGGGCACGTTAAGAGCCCTACCCTTTTCACGGAATGTCAGGGATTTGGGAACATTTCCAGGATAGTGAGGTGAAACTACTCCCTGGCGTCGGTGATTGGCCATAGTCGCGGGAATCGAACGATGTTCAAAAATAAGACGAACAAAAGAGAACCTTGGAAGAATGTGTTCCCGAAGAGGGCAGCACTATCCAGAAAAACGAAGGATTTAAATCTTAACAGGGTTCATTAAGTCATAAGTAATGAGTTATATAATATATGGGGCGGGAAGCTGGACTTTTAATAAGAAGGGTATAAAAAGAATAGCATGCTTTGAATTGTGGACATAGAGAACAATGACAAAGAAAAGGAGCACCGCTAGCAATACAAATAAATGTGTGCTAGAAATGGTGAGAGAAGAAAGATGCTTGTTGAAATAATTTGAGAGGAGTAGGGCAAAGTTTGTCATGTTCCTGGAACAGAATGGATTTCTAAAAACATTATTTGAAAGACACTCACTTGAAAAAAGGAATGGGCTGACCAAGAAGATTGCCTGGTCCAACTGATGAAGTACAAAAGCTACATTCAGATGAAAGGAGGTCCTAGAGACAGAATGTCATGAACAGGATGACACAATTTTAGATTATATATATATATATATATATATATATATATATATATATATATATATATATATATATATATATATATATATATATATATATATATATATATATATAGGACCTTAGACAGCTAGATTTATGCAAGCTGTCCAATTGTGATCTCGCCATTAGTAAAATGTTAATATCAATACATTTCCAACTACATTAAGACAGAATGTATATTAGTGAATTTTCTTAAAAAATTCACTAATGAGGAGATCCCGACTTTTGAATTTTGAAAAAATTTCTTCAAATGACCGCGAACTAGGCCCCCTAGAACACATATCCGGGGTCAGTTTCAATTTTTATATGTTTATATATATATATATATATATATATATATATATATATATATATATATATATATATATATATATATATATGTATCACACCGATAACTCAAAAAATAATAAGCCGATTTTGACTAAATTTGGTGGAAAAATTCCTTTTGCAAATGGCTTGGATAAGTTCGTTAGCCAGGAAAATATGCCCAGGTTTTCCCGGAAAATTTTGTGTTTTCTTTCGAAAAAAATTTATATCTCCGGAATTAACAAAGTAAGGGCAACCAAATTTGGTACGCGGGTTTATATGCCTATAGGTAAGTTACCTACCAAAATTTAGCTATGTAGCTCAAAACACAAAAAAGTTATAGGCATTTAAAGAAAAATAAATTGGGGTTTTCCTCAAAACGTCAAAGCTGCGATTTAAAACGTCAAAATCGGCAACATTTAGGCAAAGAACTTGAATCTAATACGGGCTATGGAAATCAAATGTCTCAAGAAGGATGTTTTACAAACTCTGAAGTCTTAGTTTCAACCTTCATTGTCCTTCATTTTACTAAAATGTTTCCAGAAAATTCATTTCAAATAGACCCTTTTTCTGACGCTTGGCAGTAGCCTTAGCTTTAGAGTTTATCGTTTAATGGTATATAATTTTTGTCGAATTTTCGTAAAAAATCAATAAAGCTCAATATATCCGTTATTATACAAGAAATGAAGAAAATTTGTATATATTAATTATAGGGTGTCTTGAGCTACATCTTAAAAAAATATTTCTACAATCACAGGATGGCCCATAAGTCGTTGGTGATACAAATTTTCTTCTTTTTTTTTAATCAAACACGCCTTATGTTATTGCATTTTTGAATATTTCAGCGATGCATGTTTGTAAGAAAAGAAATTCGGGACGCAGCAAGTGCGTTATGGTAGCGAATTTTCATTAAATGCTTAAAATTTGAATAGCTCAATTTGCTATTAACCTATAAGGTTGACCAAGAAACGAGTTTTTCCGGGAACACTTTAAGTTTACTTTTGGAAATTTTTGTACATTTTCACACAATAAAGTTATTTTTATGAAACATGGCACATTGTTTTTACTATATAGGTTATACTGGTAACCAAAATTGATGCCTGCTTTCTTAAAAAGGAAACACACATATTTGCAATTAAAAACATTTTTATGAAAATTCACTACCATAACGCACTTGCTGCGTCCAGACTTTTTTAATAATTTATCTATTTCAAGAGACATTTTGAAGTTAGTTATGCGATAAAAGATAACCGTTGCATTAATGCTCACTGTCTTGAAGTTCTTCGGTTTTATTCTGTAAGTATATAGATTTTCATTATCTTTTTTAGATAACAATTCAACAAAAATGGTCGAATAGTTTTCCCAAGGCAAAAGCTACAGAAAATGTTTGTACTTACATCCACAGACTAAGTTTTGTTTTCTCATATTTTAGTTTAAAATATCGGTAAACGAAGTGCTTTAGAGTAAATACGTGATTATTACTATCCTAATATTACTGGTATAAAAACTAAAAACCAATTTAAACCGGTATTTATTATTCGGCAACACGGATTGCAACTTTAGCCCAGTTGCATATGCATATATACTATTACATAATCCGTATATCGGATCATCCTGTTAACAGTTGTTAAATAGGAGTGTGAGCATAAGGGCACTTATAAGAGAGTGTGGAGCATTACAACATTACGGTTGCAGGATCGAACTAGCGAGTCTTCGTAGCGTTAATGCCTGTTGGAGTGGCATCATCGCATCAACCATCATCATACAACGAGTCGCGCTTCGGAGATTGTCTATTGTGAAAGCTTTAAATTGAATATGCCCCAGCTCTTTCATCTAAAATCTAAACGCTCGTTGTCGCTATACCCACAACCGCAATATTGAAAGCCCTCTAAAGATCTGTCCACATTTACGAGCAAATAAAAGCAAGCATACATATGTATTTTGCTTTAGTTTCAACTTCCTCAGAGCATCCCATAGCCATGTTGGGCACGATAAACATACTTGCTTTTTTATTTTATAATATTCGTAAGAGGTTTCGTCACATATGTAAACGACTGTTCCCCGCCATTGATGACCGCAAAAACAGATCACTTCAATGATCAGATCTATTACCGCGACTCTATCCAATCACCGACGCTAGGGAACAGTTTCACCTCACTATCCTGGAAAATTTGGCATGGACACGGGACCGACGGCTTTACGCCCACTCTGAAGGGCAGAACGTGCAGACATTCAACTTACTCAAATGGAATGCCACGACTTAGGTTGATGTTAATTTTACAGTATGTAGTGAAAAAGTGAAAGGGGTACGTTAGGAATCGAACCCAGTATCCTGCGGTACAGAAGCACACGTTCTTACCCCTGGACCACTGAGGCTCTAGAGTGAAACTTTCGCGATTTCTATTAAATAAAAATATGCTACTAATTAGATTAAAGTAGTGCAGCGTTCAAAACATTCCTTTGAAGTTACACATTTTGACAGTTAATACGAAAATCCATTTATTACACAACTCCCTCATCGAGAAAAAAATAATATGTGTAATAAAAAAATCCGTTATATAGTTAGCCAAATATGGAACAAAAATTATTAACATTTTGTTAAGTATCAATTTTGACACATATCATGTGATTTCCAAAAATTTGACAAAAAGTTGACAGTGGCACATAAAAATGGCTCAAATTTAAAATATGTCAAAAATTTCATAAAGAAAAATTGTTCAGAATGCACTAGGACCCCATATACCAATTTTGAATCATATTTGAAGAAAAAAATAAAAAAATGCAAAGTTTTTCGCATACTATAAATTGAAATAAATTTAAAGATACGTTCTGGTTATGTCACTATATTGATGCACCTAACCTTTCCAGCATTCTCGGACCGCCAGTAAAATTTAGGCGAACTAATAATTGCTATTTAATCTTAATAATACAGTGTCTTTCTAAATTGATAAATATATATATATATATATATATATATATATATATATATATATATATATATATATATATATATATATATATATATATATATATATATAAGCGAAGGTACTAACGAATCAATGTCCATGATAGTATCGATATAATAGACAAAGATCTCCAGCCTTTCTCATGTGGTCTAGAGAAGTAAGATACATTTATGAATTGAATCTAGATTGGACAAGGTTGTTTTTGGAGCAGCACGCCAAACATGAGAACGATACTCCAACTGAGACGTATTCTTGCTTTACACAACGTAAGAAGCTGCTGTGATAAGAAAAAACTTCTGCCTTCGCAATATGAGAACATGTAAATGCCAACAAAGATCCCTTATAACAGTTATACCCAGCGTAGAGTGTGGACTGTTTTACAGCATTTTGCCAGCTATTTGAACGTCTGGGACTTGTAAGTCACTTTTCCTAAATAAAATGCAATTCGGTGTGTTTGAGATCTTAATCATAATCAGATTTGCAGAGCCTGAGCTGAAAATCTTAGACAGATCATTATTTAGAGAATTAGTTACTTCGACCCTCATTGATGATAAGGAGCTAGAAGCAGATTTTGGCGAGTCGATGGTTACGTGCTGTGAAGAGTACGAGGCTGTGAATCCGATTGTTAGTTTCTAACAGATCATATATGTACAGAGAAAAAAGTGTGGGAGCTAAAACAGAACCCTGTGAAACACGCCCATTAAATTATAATTTATCTCATGAAACATCATCGACAACAGCATGTAGGAGCCCTCCTTCAAAAAAGTAGATATTCAGTGTTTGGAAGTCAATCCGTGTAGCGGACGTTTATTGATGACTACCGCATACCAGACCCGATTGAACGTTTTAGATATGAAATTGTATTATCTTCTCCAAATATTTCGAGAAAAGAATTCCAAAGATGAGTGACATATGTAAGAATATCGCCAGTAGATCGTTTTAAAAACTATAGCTGTAGTGGAGATTACCTAGGGTGTTTGACTTTTCGAGGTATTTTATGAGTTCTATATTGATAACTTTTTCCATAGCTTTAGACAAAACGGATAAAAATTGGACGATAGTTTCCCACATAGGCGTGTCTTACTTTTTATGGACAGACTGAATCCGACGTTGTTTTCAAGAACATTGAAATATCCCCATTTTATAGGGAATTAAAAAAAGGCGACATAAACTTGAAGTCAGTTTAGAAGCACACATTTTAAAAACTATTGCTGAAATTCCATCAGGATTTGATGCCTTTTTGATGACCAAATTATGCAAAATGAGCTTAACAGTACCATGTATCAAAATCTCAAAAATGTTTATCTCATTTTTTACATCAGAATTAGAATAGTGATACGCACTTTTTGGTGGATTAGCGCGGAATTACAAGCAAATAGACAGGACAATAGACAACTTTTTTTGACGATACAACGAACATTCCAAATTTCTACCTTTAACTTTTGCCATAAAACAGAATCGTCGGGTATTGTATCCCCTGCATCTGTTTTTTGCTGCTACAAACGCGGCGTTAGTTTCGCTGCTAGGATTTTGGGCCAAAAATTGAATAAATCACTGATTTTCGTCAAGCTTTATTGAACCAGGATTTTTATTTGGAATTAACATGTTTCGATGAATGAGGAACATATGTTTTTATGTCTAAGAATATCATTCCAGATTATTATTTCTAAAACAGGCATCTGCCCAGGGAAGTAAAGAATAAACATTTCTAAATTTATCCCATTCAGAAGATTTGTAATGTCACAAATCACCACGCAAAGCAACTACGTAATTAGAGTAGTTTTGTACCAAATAATTAACCAATATATAACGAAAAAATTCGTTGTATATGTCGTCATTGGAGGAACGATAAACGTAATCTATAAACTTTGTGAAGTTCGATAATGGAATTGTAAGCCACCCGACATCATAAGACATGGCTTCTAAAGATTATGCCATGCGCAAACAGCATCTTTCAATTTGAATCGCAGAGCCTCATTAAATTTAAAGTAAGGTGCAGAATATAGGGTGATACTAAGGAAGTACAAATTATGGTTTTAGTTAAAACTAGAAGATTGGGTTGTTTGTCTTGAGATGGTGATGAATAGTTTTCAATCCTCGGATGTAGTGAAACAGTTTCATTTTCTTTGTCGTGTCTGTGGTTTTGTAGGTTTTGTTTTTGTTTGGGTAAGTTGTAGCTAGGCAACCAAGTCGGTTCAGGCGGATTTCATCCAGGTTCTAGACATAAAAAACAGGTTTTGACCCCTTCCAGGTACGTCATGGCAGAACCGGTACCACTGAATTTTTTGTCAGCTGATGTGACAGCCTCCCAAAGCGTTACCAATGAATTTGGGCTAGTGTGTTGACTGTTGGCAAGCCTGCGAAACTATTTAAGAACTGCACCCTTCATCAAGAAAGATGGGGCTATCAGTTCCCGGACTTTGTCCAGGTTGCTGATTGATTCGCCGACAGCTGGCCCATGTGGAAATTCCCGGTATTTAGACCAAATAAAATACTAACCAAAGTATAAGGCCATATGATGGTACCACCCCGGGCCGAGAGCAAGTGTCTACCAACTTTTGAGATTGTGGAATGGAAAGGGAATCATGTAATGTCGAAATACTAAATATAGTTAGGTTAAGACCATGAAAGGAAAAGGTTTGCTAGACAGCGGCATTACCTGCTCCAATTGATCACCTTTTACGAAAGACAGGAGATTCCTTGGACATTATTATTTTATATCCCAAAACCAAATGTGATGAAAAGGAAAACAGGTAACGTAGAGATTAATATTCGGTAGTTTAAGAGCATACAAAAGTCTGGACGTAGTAAGTGCGTTATAGTAGTGAATTTTCATTAAAATGTTTTTAACAGCAAATATGTATTTGTTCATGAAGGCAGGCATCAAATTTGGTTACCGTTATAACCTATATAGTAAAAGCAATGTACCATATTTCATCAAAATAACTTTGTTGTTTGGAAAAGTACACAAATTTTCCGAAAGTAAACTTAAGATGTTCCCCAAAAAACTGGTGCGATTTTTCTGGCCAACGAACCTGTTCAAGCTATTTACCCACCTAGCACGATATAATTATTCACACAAAGCTTTCCGACGGAACTCCCAAAAAGAATTTACAAAAAAATTTGCAAACATTTTTTTCACGAAAATCCGAAAATACTTTTTGTACAATAACTTATTAAACATGTATTGCCAAAATGTCACGAACATCTTACAAACAATGATTTCTACGGAAACAAAAAAAATCTGCGAAATCTGACTAACTATTTTTGTACATAAAGAATACATAAACTTAAGATTATATACCTAATCTGTAACTAAGTTTAAAAAATAGGAAAATGCAAGAAAATATTTTTAAAACTAGAGTCTGTAGGTATAAGGAAATGTTCAATTTGAAAAAATTGAATTACGACACTTCGAATTTTTCCAAATTCAGTCACTATCTGAGAGCGCTCTGTATACGGCATCTCGATTTTTTCGATAAATAATATTAAACGAAAACCTCTCTGAATGCGTCACTTTCATGAGACTTTCCTATCTATTGGTAAATATAATTAAAAACCTCCCTAAATGCATTATTTTCATGGGACTCCGATTTTCATTGGTAAAAACGCCGTATCACAATTTTTGATATGTTCCAGAATGTAAAAAGTTGAAAAACAATTAAAATAACTCGAAAACGATGGGCGATATAAATGTTTTCTCCTTACCAGCATGCATTAAAATTGGGAAGAAAATGCAATAATGCTACAATAAATGGACTGTTCCATAAAAAAAAACTTGTATCACCAACGGCTTATGTGCCACCCTGTGATTGGCAACATAATTTTATTACAATGAGGCCGAAACATACTATAAAGAGATTTTATAATGTTTTCCTGTATCTTATATAATAACCGATATACTGAGCTTTACATTAAAAATGCACCACCCTGTGTATACCTAAACATGTAAAAACTGAAATTGACCCCGGAGGCGTCTACTTCGCACTCCCTTGAAAAGGTATTTGAAAAATTTTAAATTCGCGGGCTTCTCAAAAACGATTTTTTTCTCTCAAAATTTGCGAAAAAGTATAGACTATTAAACCACGAACTCTATAACTGAAACTACTTATAACTATCAGAGTTGGGGTCTATTTGAAATTAATTTTCTGCAAATCCTTTAGTAAAATGAAGGAGAGTGATGGTTAAAGCTGTAACTAAGTCTTTGTAAAGCATTTATTATTACATTTGCTTTATATAGCCCGTATTTCTTTTAGCTTCTCCGTCTAAAAATGGCAGATTTTGACGTTTCAAATAGCGAAGAAGAAAAACTATAAAATTTTCAAAGTATTTTCCTGTTATTTCTTGACCTTTATGTGTCAAGAAAATCTAATCTTGGTGTGTAATATCAAATAGATCTTGTTATCCACACAAAATATTTTGGTTTTGTGAATTTCTGTGATCAGCAGTGGCATCCAAAAATATTTTTTAAATGTCTATAACTTTTTTCCTCTCAACTTAGAGACCTGAATTTTGGCACGTAGGGTAAGTTTAATAGTGTAAACCTAAGTACCAAATTTGATTGCCATAGCTTTGTTATTTTCGGAGATACAAAAATGTTCCGAAAGAAAACACAAATTTTTCCAGGAAAAACTGCTCCGACTTTCCTGGGTAATGAATTTATCCAATCCACCAAATTTTATCAACATCGACCCATTGTTTTTGAGTTATCGGTGTGATATATATATATATATATATATATATATATATATATATATATATATATATATATATATATATATATATATATATATATATATATCAACACAGATATCTTCATTAATTTTTTTTAATTCACTAAAACAACAAATCAGGAGGTCAAATCCACATTAGATGCCCTACACCGTTTAGTCAGGGGTATAAAAAAAACTTTTGTAGTCAAGGCAGCAGCCCTCAGTGCATTCATTGACATTGACATTGACAGGGTATCTTTGACAACACATCATATCAGTCCATTAAACGATCTCTAAAAGAAAGGGAAGTGGTGTAATCACGGCTACCACAAATGACACCAACGCATAGTAACGACGGAAAAAGGTTGTCGTCAAGGAGGAGTGCTATCACCTCTGCTGCAGTCGCTCGTTGTTGATAAACTTATGACTACATTGAGGGAACAGGATTTATAGTCCAAGGATATGCAGATGATAGTGTCATAACAGTAAAGGGCAAGCATGATGCTAAATATGGTGAGATGCTTAATGTCAATCCTCATAAGACAGTTCTTGCCCCATTCACGAACAGAAGGAAACTAAATTTAAAAGCTCCCACTCTGAGTGGAACACGTATACACAGTGAAGATAAATATTTAGGGATCTTCTTAGACCGAAAACTGAACTGGAACATACACTTGGAAAAAAACTCTTTTGAGAGCCCCAATGGCAATATGGACTTCCGTAGACGTGTAGGAAAGACATGGGGAGCTGAATCCCAGGACGGTATATTGGATATACCAAACTGTGGTTAAACCCATGGTCACATATGAATCTATAATATGTTGGCCAAAAATGGAACAAGCCTCAACACAAAGCAAATTGCAAAAATTGCAGAGGCTGATCTGTTTTTGAATAACGCGTAGCTATGGCATCATGCCCTACAGCTGCAATAGAGGCAATGTTGAATATTACTCCACTGCAGATATGCGTGACCAGGGAAGCATCACTAAGTGCCTCGAGACTACACCAGTGGCCAAAATTCCGGAAACTTTATAAAAATTATTGTTTTTCTAGCAGCATTCCTGTTATTCACACGACTTTGTCATTTATAAGAATACTTCAAAATATTATTCCATCGTTTTATGTTTCTACTTATTATTTCATATATTTTTTAACACGACAAACCCCCCATAAATTTAAAAGCGAATCAAACAACAAACGTTAGATATTAGTAGATATATTTAGAAAATGGCACAATGGTTATTATATAGAAAATTAATATTAGGTGAGATAACCTTTGCTTTTCTCGATTCCGTGAGCCATGGAGTTCACGAGACGAGCCAGATCTTCTGGTGTAATGAGTCTGAACCAGCTTCGAATAATGGCTTCTATCAGTTCCCCTCTCTTGTTATTTGTGTTTCGGCGTGATACTAACACTATCAGCGTTAACCGTAGATTTTATATTGGAATTAGATGCTGACTATTTCCAGACAAAAACAGGACAGTAACGTCATGGTTTATAAACCATTCCAAGGAGGTCTTGGCCGTTTGACAGGGCACTTCATTCTGCGGGAAGATGCATTGCTGAGTATCACTTTCAAATAAATATCTGTTCGGCGGCAGCAGTTTGGCTTGCAGTATTTGTTTTTTGCATTAATATTATCCTCTATTACTGCCAAACGCCCAAATCCGTTAGTGGTCGTACAAGCCCACACCATTGACACCCACAGGGTGCTTCATAGTGATCGTAATACATTGGGGTAAAAGGTCTTCTCCCGGTCGGCAGTGAGCAAACTACACTCCATCGCTTCTAGAGATGGAGATTCTGGTTACAGCACTCTAAATTACCTTCCTCCACTGTTCCTCTGTCCACTCTCTGTGTATCAAAGCCCAATCTATGCGTTTTTGCCTCTGTTTTTTGTTCGGGTGTGGATTCTTTCTATGGGTTCTCGCACGCAATCCATCTTCACACAACTTTCTTCTGATAGTGCGGTCTGATATTTGTAACCCAGATGATTTAACAATAGCATTAATGCATTTTACTGATCTGCGACGATCTTCCAAAGACAGGCAACATATTCTGCGTACACCGTATTGAGTAATTTTGGGTTTTCTGCCAGTTCTTTTTGCTGATTTTGTCGTTGCAGTGTTATGAAAGCGTTTCCACACTTTCATTAAACCTGATTTTGTGGCGCCACCACCCAACGTCTTTGATATTTCTTGGCATATATATAATCTTTTTACCGAAGGGTAATTGCTGTGGCCCTCTTTCCTGGTGACCAGTCAAAACCTTTTATGGGAAACATTTTTGTTGAAATCTGCCTTACTAACAACCTAACCTAACAACTACTGGAAGTCGCTAATAACCACTGGGAGTCGCATGCAACTGTACCAAATGTTTCTGATTGGACAATTAAATAACACCACTCGTCGTTGGCTGACTAACGAAACTCTGACGCAATGCAGTATTGACAGTCTTGCTACTTCGGAAATCGCGAATTTTCAGCGATTCGCTCACATCCATTTCCATAATTCTTTAAATGATTTATATATAAGATATACAGAAAGAAATGCATGAAATATCAAGCAGGAATATAAAATTATAATATACAAATGTAATTGTGTTGATAAATCAGATATATAATGGCCAAGAGACGTCGTTGCTGGGAACACAATAATTTTATGAAAGTTTTCAGAAATTTGGCCACTAGCGTATTTAGTCATACAAATTATAACCAGGAGACTTGGTTGGCCACTTGAAGATCCTGGAAATTATTCCATTGGAGTCACTCACCGAACCTTCAGAACAAATGCCAGCTAAACCGGACTTTATAGTTCCCTTTGGCGTGGTCATGAATGACCGCCAAGTATGGGACAGAGACAGTAAAGGGCTAACAAACAAGTCATCTGTGTGTTATACAGATGTGTCTAAACAAACGGATGGAGCAGGACTGGGAATAAGACATAACTCTAGACTCGCTAAGTCCCTAAAAACTTCCACCATCTTCCAAACAGAAATGCTTGCTATAAATCTGTGTGTAAAGGAGTGCATACAAATAAGGCACAGAATTAGATATATCTACATCCTCTTAGACAGTCAGGCAGTACTAGAGACTGACATCTTTTAAAACCAAGTCTAAACTGACCTGGGACTGCAAATATCCTTGAAGCAGTTGGTTACTAATAACAAAGTGGGTGATGTGGGTACCAGGGCATCAAGGCATTGAAGGAAGCAGATAGTCTTGCAAAAAGGGCAGCAACGACATCATTCTATGACCAGAGACCTCTTGTGGACTAACAAAAAGCCATGTAAGAAAAGAACGTGATATTTGGAAGAAGAACAAAATGCTGTCATACTGGAGAAAAATGCCAGGCTTAAGGTAAGAAAAACGGTTCATAACCATGTCAACAGAGAAGTCGGGGTGGAGGAGTCGGGGGCTAAAGGACTCCAGGGGGCAAGCTGAGGAAGCAGAAACCACAACGTGAGCTTTCGATGAGGCTTTCCTCAAGACCGTCATGCACGGTGAAGAGCCGCATCCTGCACGAGGTGATCCTGCTTATACCTAAACATGACGGATCTAGACGTGGAGGTTGAGAAAACTCCCTCAATCAACGGTGTCACGTAACCCGTGCATGGGGATGGATGGCACTAGGGTGATGGTGTCGTGACCGGAACCTCTGGAGTACCGGGCAACCCACCAGAGTAACCCGCCTTGCACCACACAGAGGGTTCTGATGGTGTAGACAGTATTTCACCCATTCTCGTGGGAATAACATGAAGAAGAGAAGTATAAATAAAACCAAAACCAATAACCTTCCAGGAGTGGTTCCGGCTACAGAGTCGTGCCTTAAGTCTATCCCGAAAACAAAGACGAGCCAGGGGGCGGCAGCGTCCGCGGAGTCTGTAGGTCTCACGACCGACGTAGATACGGGGGATCAGGGGGCAGCTTCGGCCACGGACCTGTCCCGGCCACCCAAGCTGGAGGCTGGGTCCCACCGGAGGGCGGCGATTTACGCGGACTCTGAGGGCCCCCTCTACCAGTGAGGACCTTATTGCAAGGGTAGAGGGACCGTCCCTACAGTCCAAACTTCTTTCCGGGGCGCAAGGAAGAAGCTCCGGAGGGCGCAGAAAATGGCGACCGGGGCGTAGACGGTTGAGAAACCTGTAAATGCGCAATAGAGGAGTGCGAGTGAGAACAGGCCGCGCTTGGATTCTAGCACGTCTACTACAGACAGACGTCCCAAAAGGGCCAGGGCCGGAACACCGGCGCAGACTGGCTCGTATGGGGAGGCTGCGGAGGGCCTCGGGATGGCGATGATTGACACACGCCATCCTGAGGTCACGCTAGACCAGGGGAAGACGGACCTGATCCAGGCTGCGGTGTTAACGGTGGTAGGTTGGTTCTAACCAGAAAGACAGAAGAGAAAGGACAGACTCCCGCCTTCTCGATCGACGAGGAGTCTTACAGAGCCCTTGAAGGAGCCTCCTTCAACGCATTTTGGGGCCTGGGAAGGGTTAGCTTCCACCCACTGGGGAAGCAACCACAGGTTGATGAGACTTGGCTTCCTTCAGGTCAACCTCCAACACAGTAGGGCAGCCACGGCCAGACTAATGATGGCTCTGAAGAACACGGATGTGGCCCTGATCCAGGAACCGTACTTCCATAAAGCAGAGATCAAGGGACTCGGCGGAGCTGCTGGAAAGCTCATCTACAGCAGATCCAGCGAGAACCCGAGGGCCTGCATTTTTGCCAGGGAATGGATAGAGTTTCTGCATTTATTGAATTTCTGTTCCAGGGACCTGGCAGCGATCAAAATTCGATGTGGAGGTGCGGATGGGCCGAGGGGCATTACTGTCGAATCGGCCTATTTACGAAGGGACAGCACGGACCCTCCTCCACCCAAGGAATTGGAGCAGCTGATGGTGGGTAGCAGAGCAGGTGGATGGCAGATCATCATCGGCATGGATGTGAACGCGCACCATGAGTTGTGGGAAAGCTCGGACACAAACTCTATAGGTGAGTCACTTTTACAATTCTTTATGAAATTTAATTTAGACATATTGAATAGAGGTAATAAACCGACCTTCGTCACAACACGGCGTGAGGAAATTTTAGATCTAACAGTTGTCACCCAGTTTCTGGGTGACTTTGTTAAGAACTGGGCTGTGTCTGGGGAAGTAAGTAGCTCAGAACACAGATACATCCGGTTTGAAATCGCCAAAGTCAAAAGACAAACGGTATGGTACCGGGACATTCGCAAGGCGGACTGTGAAGCCTACAGGGAAGACCTTGCCGTGGAACTACGGGGTGTTAATAAATAGTACCATAGACAATTCAATAGACCTCGAGATTGCGGCAGCGCAAGTGCGAAAAGCAATGACCTCGGCCTATAACGCCAACTGCCCCCTGAAAATGAGGGCGTCCACAAAGAACGTCCCGTGGTGGAACGAGTACCTCAGGCAAAGGAGGACGCAGGTTTGTAAGCTGTTCAACGCGGCCAAAAGATCGGGAGCATGGGATGAATATAGACATGCCCTAACAAGCTACAACAAAAGACCGAGGGACGCCAGGAAGGAGCCGTGGAGAAGGCACTGCGAGGAAGTGGAGAGCACATGCAAGAGTGCTCGACTACACAAGATCTTGTCCAAGGGCACCCAGACCAACATAGGCTCCCTCAAAACATCGACGGGAGGCTTTACAAGCTCGGGGGAGGAAACTATGGAATTCCTACTACGGACGCACTTTCCCGGCTGCAACATAATAAACCAATCACCTCCGGACAGGGAACACTCAGAAATAGAAGTGCCGTACAGGCGGCAATCTAGAGTATATTGGACAGTCGCCAAACATGAGCAAAATTAGATGGGATATTAACAGCTTTCAGCCATTCAAATCCCCTGGATTTGATGGAATAATGCCCATCATGCTCCAACCGGGTATGACATACTGGCGCCAACGCTTACCCTCATTATGACGGCCAGCCTGGCTCTAGGGTATATTCCGAGGGCATGGAGACTGGCCAGATGTGTATTGATTCCTAAACCTGGGCATCCAACAGACCTGGCAAAGTCCCTGAGGCCAATTAGTCTCATGTCCTTTTTGCTAAAAACAATGGAAAAACTGCTCGACCGGCACATTAGGGGCGGTGTACTGGAAGCATATCCCCTACACTGCGGACAATATGCATACAGAGCAGGAGTCTCAACAGAAACAGCACTGTACCAACTGGTGCTGAAACTGGAGAATGCGCTAGAGAGCATGGATGTGGCGCTGGGGGCCTTCCTAGACATAGAGGGGGCCTTCAGCAACACCTTATTCGGATCGGTACTGGCAGCTCTCAGGGAGCGGGGAATAGAGGAGACCTGCTGCAGGTGGATCAATTCCATGTTAAGGGACAGGGCGGTGTTCACCTCACTCGCGTAAGGAACACTGCTGGAGGGGCGCGACGGGGTGCCCGTATGGTAGCTTTCTGTCTCCCCTGCACTGGTGCCTAGTCGTGGACGGCTTGCTAGGTAGGCTTTTGGGACGGGGGTACGAGATACAGAGCAATGCGTACGACATTTTCATCATAGTCCCAGGAAAGGTGTGGGAGCGCATGCAGACAGCACTGAATGTGGTAGAAAGGTGGACGGTTGGCCAAGGGCTCGGGGTGAACCCCGAGGAAGCAATTGTCATACCGTTTACGAGGAGAAGGAAGTGGGAGAACCACAGAAATCTCACTCTATATGGTATAAACATCCCAAAGGCCAGGAAGGTAAAATATCTTGGGGTCGTATTGGACTCTAAGCTTACCTGGAATGGTCACATTGAAGAAATATTGCGTAAGGCAGTTACGACCCTAGCCATCACCAGGCGGCTATATGGGAAGACGTGGGGACCAGGACCTAGTATGGCCCACTGGCTGTACACAAGGGTGGTCAGACCATCAGTAACATACGCGACACTGGTCTGGTAGCCTAAGGTGACACGAACAAGAGGAGGGGCTACACCAACAAGTGGATGCACTTAGCCACAGACAACCAGGCAGCACTTAAGGCTCTAAGTAGCCCACGGGTAAATTTCAGGCTGGTAAGTGAATGCCAAGACGAGACGAGCTACCTGGCTGGGCAGAATGAGGTCACCCTCATCTGGGTTCCGGGTCACGCGGGGATCAAATTCAATGGAGAATCTGACAGACTTCCGAAGAAAGGGTCAGCAGAACCGGCTCTGGACGTGACGAAGAGCACTGCCAGGGGATCCATTAAGTCCTGGGTCAGAAACGAACTTAAGGTGTGCTGTGCAGACTGTCCAGGGCTTAGACATAGGAAGTTTGTAATTGAAGAGCACAGTTCAAAGAGAGCTGTGAAGCTGCTAAATTTTACTAGAGGACAGCTCAGGAACATAACAGTACTCTTGACGGGACACATGGCCGTCAATAAACACCTGCATAAAATGGGGCGGTTCGAAGAGAGCCTGGCATGCAGACTCTGCGGCGAGGGGGAGGAATCATCCCAGCACATATTGTGTGAATGTAAAGCTCTGGGCCGCAAAAGACAACTGATATACGAACAGCCTAGTTTGAAGGCACAGTGATTTTGGAATGGGTGGAATAGAAAAGACAAAGGGCATGCACAATAAGCCAAAGGCTGTGGTGATATCGGGGCGGCAAAGAGGCGGACGAGCCCTAAGGCATTAAAAAAACAGAGAAGTCTAAACTGTTGAATTGAACAGGAACAACTTGGGAATAATCACGGGCCCTTTCACAGGACACTTCTCAGTAAGCTATCATGTTATGAAGATGGGTAAGACGGACAGTCAAAACTGCACAGATACTGCACTGAAGCAGCAAAAACATCAGAACACTTACTATGCGACTGCCTGGCTCAGTTCTGCAAAAGGATGAAATGCGTTGAAGGGGTGGCTCTAATACACCAGGAAATAGGTAAAATAACCCCCAAAGAGATAGTTGACCATATGAAAAGTCTGAACATTTTGGGCTATTATTATAAAATAGAGTCATGTACAAAAGACCCAATAGGGCCTCAGCCCTGAGAGGCCAAAGGCCTAAACGGCTCATCAAACAATCTACAATATAATTGGCTTATACGACAGGCAGAATATTCCTTGGACTTATTATTTTCATGTCCTCGGGCGCATAGGTGACAAGCAGACATGTCCATTTCGTCTATTATCTTAAACTAACAAATTAATGCCACTTTATTGTTATCACTTCAGTACATCCGAACTTTTTATTGTCTATAACTAGCCCTATAGAGAATTCGTAAAAATAATATAGTAACCTTACTAAATAAAGTATGTCAAAAAATTGCCTTTTTGTTCTTTTTACTCAGACATGCTTTACTTAGAACCAGGCAAAAATTTACTTTCTTTGATATAGGAAAATCGTAGTTAGGTATTCATCGTTGCATCCTTACTTTATTTTTTACGGTGATTTAAGGTATTTCACACTTAAAATTATCTTTATGTATAAATGTATTCACGACAGAAATGATCGACTCTTTATCCTTTGTTCTTATGTGACCTGAAATTTTCATATTACCTCGACTTAGTTCAACACTTTTAAAACGACTACCAGACTTAAAGAAATTCGGTTTTAAGCAACAAAAGTTCATCTTTTGATGAAAAGAACATAGATTATTTCCGGTTGTTTGTTTTTCAGCTTCTCTAAATGGGTTGCATTGTTGATGGTGTAAATTATTTGAAACATTTTTTTTTACAAATCTGAACTAAATCTATATTAATATCTCTATGTCATGTTATTTTTTAGTGGATTTCTCAGAAAAAATCACTAATGGGGACATCCCGACTTTTGAATTGTGAAAAAAGTTCTTCAAATGTGCGCGAACTAGGACCTCTAGAACCCATATCGGGATTAGTTTCAATGTATATATATATATATATATATATATATATATATATATATATATATATATATATATATATATATATATATATATATATTTGTGTGTGTGTGTGTGTGTGTGTGTATGTATGCATGTATCACACCGATAACTAAAAAAATAATGGGTCAATTTTGATAACATTTGGCATGTGCCTTCCTTTTGTAAATGGCTTGGATAAGTTAATTAGCCAGGAAAATCTAACCAGGTTTTCCGGGAAAATGTCGGGTGGTTTTCTTTCGAAAAAAAATTATCTCAAAAAATAGAAAAGCTATGGTAACCAAATTTGGTACGTAAGTTTACGATATTAGAAGTAAACTATATACCAAAATTTATACTTCCATCTTACAAGAAAAAAAGTTATAAAAAGATATATTTCCTGAATCAGTTACTCTTAAGAGCGGCTCGTTCAATTGCATGGATTTAGTGTACATATAATTGACGTGATGTTCGGTTACAAAATAAAACGTTTCACAGTATGGCCTAAAAAAGTGATGCCTGCAAATAGTACGGTGTTGCATCACCTACACTTCTAACGTTTTAAAATATGAACATTATTGCCCGAGCTACTGACTTTGGGCAAATTATTGGCAGTAGTAAAAAAGTTTTGACAACACCCGATTTATATAAAACATCCGTTAATTGACCCAAATATGAAAGATATGTAAAGATTTTAGTAAGTGGATTTCTTTTTTAAAACAGTCACATTCTTATTTTTTAGGAAGCATTTTGTGAGAAACTAACCCTATAATTAGGGAAAGCGTATGGCTTCAAAACAACTATTTTTATGTTGTCAGTTCAGACGATGTATGACCGTTCTTCGAGACATATTGGAAAAATCTAGACATTAAAAAGGCGTCTAACCGATGAAATTCCAGCAATAGTTTCCAAATTATGTGCTCATGTCCTCATTCTCAATTTTGTGTCGCCTCTTTTCGATGTCCTATAAGATGGTGGTATTTCCATCTTCCTGGAAACAAGCCCGAATTCAGAACGTTCTTAAAAAAAAGACAAGTCCAACGTTCTGTCCCAAGTTATCGAAAATTTATTAATATAGAGATTATAAATACCTAGAAAATCATGATCGTGCTCACCATGATCGCCAACACGGCCTTCCTCAAAACCGTTTTCCTGGTGATATTAGGACATACGTCACTCATTTTGAAGTTCTACGCTTAAAAAATGCGAATAATGTTATGCAGTTTCATTGAATATTTCTAAAGCGCTCAATCGGCGCTGGGTACGGCTTTTCCCAACAAACTTTCATTATATGGATGGCTTTGCAAACTCTGCTTAGGGATATCTAGTTTTATGAATACACGCTCCTTGCATGCTATTGTCGATGGTGTTTAATTGGATAAATTAGAAATTGATGCGCAAGTTCTATAGTGCCGTTTTTTGGTCCCACTCCTTTTTGCGTCTAAATGACCAACTGCCAACAACCAGCAATCCTATCCACAGCATCGCTAATGATATAGCACTCTTTACAGTAGGTTCTCATCGACTCCATCGATTTCTGCTTCCAGTCCTTTACCAATGAGAACTGAAATAATAACTCCCTATACAGCGATATATTTAATATTCTTGGCGAGGACTCTGTAAGTGTGGTTAAGTTAAATGCTTTAGAAACAGATACTTGAAAAGTGCCATACACGGTTTAGATGTATAGATGGCTGGCTAAATACTGGGCAAAAAATCCACCCTCTACATTGGGTCAAAGAGTTGCAGATGATTTTTGCTGACATTTACATCTCACTATTATTGCCAGCAACGTAACTTGTATCTCAGTTTCAGATTGAAAATATATTTATATCACAGCAACTTCTCACGCTGTATCAGGCACAGATACGTCCACAGTTGGAATATTGTTCTCATGTCTGAAGTGCTACCCCAAATACCACATTGTCCCTCTTAGATTACATTTAGAAATTAATTGGTCACTTATAGGATATTTATCTATAGAGATCAATTTTACTTCTCTAGATCAAAACAGAAAGGTTGTAGATGTCTGCCTCTTCTATGGAGACAATTATGAACATTGCTTTCCATCAATTTCTTCGTTAGTACATTCACTTGCGATATTTAACTGCCCAACTAATTTTAGCCAAAAGTACATGCCTTAAATGTCAAATTACCCGCTTTTTAAACAGTCCCTTATGAATCTTAATTGTTCCATGGAGCGTTACACTTTACTCTCCCGGCAGACATATTTTCGAAAACATATAACTTAACTATTCTTCTTGAATAGTAAACGTAATCTTATGATACAACCGTCAAGTTCATAATGTCTTCGAGACACATAGGCTTCACCTTTTATGAACTATTTCATTAATATATATATATATATATATATATATATATATATATATATATATATATATATATATATATATATATATATATATATATATATATATATGAAATTTGGTAGGTACCTTCCTTTTGCAAACGGCTATGGTAAGTTCGTTATCCAGGAAAATTGGACCAGATTTTTGTTCGAAAAAATTTGTAGCTCTGAAAATAACATAGCTATGGCAACAGAATTTGGTACGCATCTTTATATTATAAAAAATGTACTATACAATAAAATTTGGATCTTAAACTTAAAAAATATATATAAACATTTAATGAAAAAAAAAATTGGTTCCATTGGAGATCAGCAGAGGAGCAAAATATTGTATGCTTTAAACAAAATCTATTAAATACTACAGATAAGTACTCTTGAAGAAACCCAAATCACCACAACACATCTTTTTAAAGACCTAACGATCGTTTCGCTACAACAATATTCTAGAATATTTCATCCTCCGACGAAGCTAACGGCATTAGCGAAACGATCGTTAGGTCTTTAAAACGGTGTGTTGAGGTGATTTGGATTTCTCCAAGTGTCCAAGTGTTGGAGAAACCCAAATCACCACAACTCATTGTGTTGTAAACGTTTTAAAATTTTGTGACAACAATTTGTACTTATCTCATAATATAAAAGAATGCTTGAGAATCACCTGAAAATAAAAAATTGCTTACTAGTAGTGCGTTATGGTAGCGAATTTTCACTAAATGCTTCAATGTTTAATTATTTAATTTGCTATTACCCTAGAAATTGCAATTTTGGTAAATAGTCTATATCAGGACAACATGCCCAAATCGGTTAACTATTTTTTGAGTTATAGGTTGGACACACACACCGATATATATATATATATATATATATATATATATATATATATATATATATATATATATATATATATATATATATAGAGAGAGAGAGAGGGGGGGGGATATGTTAATACCTATATCATACACCTTGGTACTGGGTTCTAGGGGCCCCAATTCGCGCCCATTTGAAGAAATTTTGCAAAGTCTCACTATCGATACCTCTCTTTTATCGTTAAAAACAAATCATAACAGTTCTTCATAGAGACTAATTTGGTAAGTAATCCAAAATAAGTTTGTTTTCAGTAGAATAGGTAGCTAGAAAGGCATTTATTTACATATGTGGGCTCAAAGTAGTCTGTACCCAAAGAAACAAAAGAAATGATGAAAGAATCAAGTTGCAGCCTCACACCAGAATAACAAGACTTCAAAAAATGCAAGGTATAGTGTGATAAAAATATTTAACAAACTGCCTCTGGAAACACGACAACTGTCAACACAGGTACTCAGGAAAAAAATACAGAAATATCTTTCAGAAAAGCTATTTATAACATAAGCGAATATTTTGGGGCCCCAATGTGTGACTTGATGTTTGAATAATGTTACGTTTTAAAGTATTTTGTTGTACTCTTTGGTTTTCGCCATCATTTTAATGTGTTACAGTAGTTTTTACATTGATTGTATTTATATTTTATATACATGCTTTTATTTATACACACATTTTTATTTGTAAATATATTTGCTTTGTCTTATTTTATTTATATGTGTGATTTTCAATTGTTTTTTATGTAGTGCATTTTTAATTTGAATGCTTTGCTGTTTTTTATGCACATTTTGTTTATACCTATCTCTTGTATATATGTGTGTATGTTTTACGAACTTCTTATTTGTACACATATTTTTATTTTATCAAATTCTTTGTCTATTGTGTTTATATAGTAGTTATATATTATGTCTGTTTAGATGTTTATCTCTGCATCTTTTTTTTTTGACTGATTCTATGCCTTCGTGGTACTATGTATTTATTTTACAGGAATCAATAAACATATCTATCTATGTATCTATCTACCTATTATTATTATTATTATTATTATTATTATTATTATTATTATTATTATTATTATTATTATTATTATTATTATTATTATTATTATTATTATTATTATTATTATTATTATTATTATTATTATTATTATTATTATTATTATTATTATTATTATTATTATTATTATTATTATTATTATTATTATTATTATTATTATTATTATTATTATTATTATTACTATTATTATTATCGACTTTAGCCTGAAGGACTTTCACACTTCCTCAAAGGGGAACATTCACTCATCCCAGGTATCTCAGATACCAAAGGGACTGAGCTCAGATGGAGCCCTTTCCAAGTTATCGAGCCCTGAACGACAACGCGACACATCCTCATTTCTCAGGAATCTCCGCACGGCGTGGGCAGTTTCAAGTATTACCGCCATCTGCATAACCTTATAAAGATGCTCTCCAAGGCCCAGTGTCTTAATGTTCTCTCGAAGATTCTTAGAAACCACACCAGTTGACGACATGACTATTGGAATTACTCGGGCACTATCTGTCCTCCACTGTCTCTTAACTGTATCTCGAGGTCTTAATGATGTTCTCGTTGTACTTTATCTCTAGGTTATTAGTATTTGGAATGGCGACATCAATCAGCGTCACTTGGTTGCAAGACTTATCCACTATTATTATGCCTGGTCTGTTGTGGGCAACTCGTTGGTCTGTGTGTACGGTCCGATCCCAGTGCAACCTGTATCCCAAGTTCTCCAGAACAGGCTCAGGAGTGTATCCATAGTAGGGCACCTTACTAAGATTTAAAAGTCCCAGTTTCAGAGCCAGTTCTTGATGAAGTATTTTAGCAACTGCGTCGTGACTTTCTTTCTATTCTGTTGCAGCAAACGCTTGAAACCCTCCGGTGAGGTGCTGGATAGTTTCTGATGACTGACACCCAAATCTACATTTCTAATCTTGGACCCAATTATCTCCAACTATATACTTCAGGTAGTTTCTTGTTGGGATGACCTGATCTTGTATGGCCAGCAAAAACCCCTCTGTCTCTGGAAACATATGTCCGGACACCAGCCAGTAGTTCGACGCCAATTTGTCGACATGTGCCTGGGAGGTCTCATTCAGATGTCGCCCATGGAGAGGCTTCTGCATCCAAGATTGCAGCTTGTTCTGGTCAGTCCAATGGTGACTTTGTATTTCACTTTCCTTTAATTGTAGCGGTGTTGAATCATCTGCCTCGCATATGGCATGGTGTAGTTCAGAAGTAAGATGCTTTTTAGTGAATTTTCGTAGAAAAAATTCACTAAAAGGGAGATCCCGACTTTTCAATTTTAAAAACATTTTCACAAATGAGTTCGAACTAGGACCCCTAGAACCCATATCCGGGGTAAGTTTCAATTTTTATATGTTTATATATATATATATATATATATATATATATATATATATATATATATATATATATATATATATATATATATATATATATATATATATATATAGCCAGCGGAGGTGTGTCAATTTTAGTCGACAAAACTTACCACTCAAAAATTATTCACATACAAACCAATCTTGAGGCTGTCGCTGTAACAATAATGGGAGGCACTTCAATAAATATATGTAATCTCTATTTACCTCCGGAAAAACAAATTGACAGAAATGAATTCCTAGACCTTCTAAAACAAGTACCACAACCAAGAATAATCCTTGGGGACATGAACACATATAATTATATATGGGGCTCTTTATATACAGATCAACGGGGAAAACTTATAGAAGAAGCAGCAGACCTTAATAATTTATGTCTTCTTAATGACGGCAGTAGAACAAGATTTAAAATAAACACAGGAGAAGCCACACCTCTCGATTTGACAATGTGCGACACAAATCTATACCCTGTGCTCTCATGGCATGTTGCAGACTAAACATATAATAGTGACTATTATTCACTTATTGTAGAAAACAATCAATCTGTTCAACATTCATCATCAATTCCAAAATGAAATCTTAAACGGGCAGACTGGAAACTCTTATCACAAAATGTGGAGTCTCAGATATTATCATGTAATTTTTAATATTGTTGCAGTGTTTTTTGTTTTAACCTAGATAAGTTTTTCTTTTTTCGTATTGTAAATAATACCTCTCGCTAATAACTGTTGGGTTGAAGCGAATTTTTATTTAAAAAAACCTCTTAGCTCATTTTCGTAGAAAATTTTTAGATGAACTTCGTGTAACATTACTTCAGCCAATTTTTGTAAAAAAAATGAATACTTTTCGTGAATGGGATTGCTTGAAAATTCCCATGTAAACTTTTTTTGTATTCTGGTGAAAAAGATTTTTATGAATAATCATCTCCTGGAAAGTGTAGCTTTTATGTAAATTGCTCGAATTGATTCATTTGCGAGGAAAATCGGACTAGTTTTTTCAAGACAATTTTGTTCATCTTCGTAAAATTTTTATATTTTTTAAAACAATTAAGTTATTTGAATGAAATATGGTACATGATTTTTACTATAAATATTATACACTCTACCAAATTTAATGTCTTTCATTAAACAAAAGACATATTTGGAAATAAAAACGTTTTAATAAAATTTCACTATCATAACGCACTTGTTGTGTCTAGACTTTTTTATATTGGAATAAAAATCATTTAACCACATATTACACCTATGCAGTTATATATAACATATAATGAGAGCAAGGTATGGCATTTGTCAGCCACGTATGAACAATGTCTGTGGCTGAGTATACATGCATCTATAAACATGTATTACATGTATTAATATAAATATATAATTAGGTATGTTTTATATTACCCCTCGTGAAAATTTTGTTATCTACGCCCTTTGCACAGAGATTTGACAAGAGTTTAAAATTCAAAATCCTCAAATCAACGAGTATGTGAGTATGTTTTGAAAAGCAATATAAAAGTCGAAATTAACTGGGTAGTTTAATTTTAAGGCACACACACACACACACAAATATATATATATATATATATATATATATATATATATATATATATATATATATATATATATATATATATATATATATATATATATATATATATATATATATATATATATATATATATATATATATATATATCGTAAACCTACCTACCAAATTTGGTTATCATAGCTTTTTTATTTTTTGAGATAATTTTTTTTCGAATGGAAACTCAAAATTGTCCCGGAAAACCTTGTCCGATTTTCTTAATTAACAAACTTATCCAAGCCATTTACAAAAAAAAGGTACATGCCAAATTTTATCAAAATCGGCCTATTATTTTTTGAGATAAAATTTTTTTTCGAATGAAAACTCAAAATTTTCCCGGAAAACCTCGTCCGATTTTCTTTCTTGACTAACGAACTTATTAAGGAAGGTACATGCCAAATTTTTTTTAAATCGGCCCATTATTTTTTGAGTTATCGGTGTGATATATATATATATATATATATATATATATATATATATATATATATATATATATATATATATATATATGCATATATATGTACCTTTTTTTGTAAATGGCTTGGATAAGTTTGTTAATTAAGAAAATCGGACAAGGTTTTCCGGGACAATTTTGAGTTTCCATTCGAAAAAAAATTATCTCAAAAAATAAAAAAGCTATGATAACCAAATTTGGTAGGTAGGTTTACGATATGAAAAGTAAACTATACACCAAAATTTAGATTTCTATGTTACAAGAAAAAAAAGTTATAATGAAATATTTTGCCAGATCATTTCTATGAAAATTCACTCCCATAACGCACTAGCTGCGTCCAGACTTTTTGGATTTTGTTAGGAGTGTTCGCACGTTCCGTTGTATATTTTCGATGTCATTATTATTATTATTATTAATATTATTATTATTATTATTATTATTATTATTATATTATATTATATTATTTACTTTCTGATACCTCAAACCTGGGACAAAGTGCTTTTTTAGTAACTTTTCTTTAAAAAAAATTAACTAATGACACTATACGTGTTTATATATATATATATATATATATATATATATATATATATATATATATATATATATATATATATATATTTCGTACCGATAACTCAAAAAATAATGGACCCATCTTGATCAAATTTGGTGAGTTCCTTCCTTTTGCAACTGGCTTGGATAAGTTCGTTAGCCGGGAAAATAGGACCCGGTTTTCCCGGAAAATGTTGTGTTTTCTTTCTAAAAAATTTATATATCCGGAAATAACAAAGTAAGGGGAACCAAATTTGGTGAGCGGGTTTGTATTATAAAGAGTGACCCTGCACCAAAATTTAGGCCCTTAGGTTTAAAAACAAAAAAGTTATGAGCAGTTAAAAAAAAATTGGAGTTTTCTTCAAAACGTCAAGTCGCGATGTTAAACGTCAAAATTGGCAATGTTTAGGCAAAGAACGTGAAACAAATACGGATTGTGAAAAGAAAATGTTGCAAGAAGAGTGTACTGCGAACGCGAACCCTTAAGTTTAAGCTTCAACCGTCATTGACCTTCATTTTACTAAAATATTTACAGAAAATTCATTTCAAATGGACCCTTTCTCTGATGCTTTCGCAGTAGGTTTAGTTAAGTTTATGGTTTCAGGTCTATAATTTTTAGCTAATTTTCGTAGAACAAATTGTTATTGCGTTTTTGCATTTTTTATCGAAATATGATGCATGTTTGTAAGAAAAAAATCTGGACGCAGTAAGTGCGTTTTGGTAGTGAATTTTCATTAAATCCTTTAAATTTCAATAACTCAGTTTGCTATTAGCGTAAGGTTTGTTGGCTAGGAAACCAACATTTAAGTTTATTTTCGGAAAAATTTTGTACATTTTCAAACAATAAGTAATTTTGATGAAATATAGTACATTGTTTTTACTACATAGGCCATACCGGTAATCAAATTGATGCCTGCTCGCATTTTCTATTAAAAACATTTTATGAAAATTGACTTCCATAACGCATAGCGACATCTTTGAATGCATAGGGCCACCAATCATTTAAAACTAATAAATGGTACAAGCAGGTTACAGAAAATCAATGATACAATAGAGTTCCATAATGTTAGCATCAACTGATTTTAATGCATTGACTATATTTGAAAAAATACTGCAGAAGGAAGGTACCGTGGACGAATCAAATAATGCAGGAAGAAGTTACCTTGAACTGACAAGTTAGTCAATAGAGGTTTCAAGTTGAAATTTTACACCGTCCCTATATTACTGAGCAAGAGATGGCGCTACGAGTGGTCTGCCTCTATTTAAAAAGTTGTGATCAGGTCTTATAGTAAATACTGTGCCGGGATATATATATATATATATATATATATATATATATATATATATATATATATATATATATATATATATATATATATATATATATATATATATATATATATATATATATATATATATATATATATATATATATATATTTGTGTGTGTGTGTGTGCCTTAAAATTAAACTACCCAGTTAATTTCGACTTTTATATTGCTTTTCAAAACATACTCACATACTCGTTGATTTGAGGATTTTGAATTTTAAACTCTTGTCAAATCTCTGTGCAAAGGGCGTAGATAACAAAATTTTCACGAGGGGTAATATAAAACATACCTAATTATATATTTATATTAATACATGTAATACATGTTTATAGATGCATGTATACTCAGCCAGAGACATTGTTCATACGTGGCTGACAAATGCCATACCTTGCTCTCATTATATGTTATATATAACTGCATAGGTGTAATATGTGGTTAAATGATTTTTATTCCAATATAAAAAAGTCTAGACACAACAAGTGCGTTATGATAGTGAAATTTTATTAAAACGTTTTTATTTCCAAATATGTCTTTTGTTTAATGAAAGACATTAAATTTGGTAGAGAGTATAATATATAGTAAAAATCATGTACCATATTTCATTCAAATAACTTAATTGTTTTAAAAAATATAAAAATTTTACGAAGATGAACAAAATTGTCTTGAAAAAACTAGTCCGATTTTCCTCGCAAATGAATCAATTCGAGCAATTTACATAAAAGCTACACTTTCCAGGAGATGATTATTCATAAAAATCTTTTTCACCAGAATACAAAAAAAGTTTACATGGGAATTTTCAAGCAATCCCATTCACGAAAAGTATTCATTTTTTTTACAAAAATTGGCTGAAGTAATGTTACACGAAGTTCATCTAAAAATTTTCTACGAAAATGAGCTAAGAGGTTTTTTTTAATAAAAATTCGCTTCAACCCAACAGTTATTAGCGAGAGGTATTATTTACAATACGAAAAAAGAAAAACTTATCTAGGTTAAAACAAAAAACACTGCAACAATATTAAAAATTACATGATAATATCTGAGACTCCACATTTTGTGATAAAAGTTTCCAGTCTGCCCGTTTAAGATTTCATTTTGGAATTGATGATGAATGTTGAACAGATTGATTGTTTTCTACAATAAGTGAATAATAGTCACTATTATATGTTTAGTCTGCAACATGCCATGAGAGCACAGGGTATAGATTTGTGTCACACATTGTCAAATCGAGAGGTGTGGCTTCTCCTGTGTTTATTTTAAATCTTGTTCTACTGCCGTCATTAAGAAGACATAAATTATTAAGGTCTGCTGCTTCTTCTATAAGTTTTCCCCGTTGATCTGTATATAAAGAGCCCCATATATAATTATATGTGTTCATGTCCCCAAGGATTATTCTTGGTTGTGGTACTTGTTTTAGAAGGTCTAGGAATTCATTTCTGTCAATTTGTTTTTCCGGAGGTAAATAGAGATTACATATATTTATTGAAGTGCCTCCCATTATTGTTACAGCGACAGCCTCAAGATTGGTTTGTATGTGAATAATTTTTGAGTGGTAAGTTTTGTCGACTAAAATTGACACACCTCCGCTGGCTATATTTTGGTTTTGCCACGGGTTGTTATAAGCATGGTAATGTTTCAAGACTTTGTTAAAACTATAGAGTTTTGGATGATGATAAGTGGATCTGGCGAACCCTTAGTATTTTCAAAATCATCCAGTAGTTGATCATAGTTTAAAATGAAGGTTGAGCCGTTTTGTCTTACATAAGTTTCTAAACTTATTCTAGTGGAATCCTTGCGTTTATTATTCTTTTTCTTGGGATTGGGTGCTGTAGCGATAGGCTTAAAGAAAAGAAAGTTTTTCTCTTCGCTTGGTATTGGTGCGGTCAAGGTGTCATCTATGTTTCTTTTTTGACTTGTTTGATGTCGTTCTTCCATTTGCTTCCTTTGTTTGCAATTGACGTAATTCGGTATTCGGTAGACGTAACTATTTAGATGATCGTTGAATTGCGATGACCATAGTTTGTAACAAAGTGTGGCGCTTGCTGCAGGTGCTGTAATATTTGCATTTGACGTTGATATTGAAGAGATATCTGTTGTATTTGTTTTAGGTGTGAGGTTGTGGCTGCTGTTATCTGCAAATGTGCAATTTGCAGCTAAATGCCCTGTTTGTTTGCACTCATGTGCTAAGTTATCTCTGGATAGGAAGATTCTGCAGGATGTGTTGTCATAATTAATGAGAAAAGATTCTGGAAAGCTGCTTGTGTCGGGGTGATAAATATTTGCCTTCGGAAACCAAATATGTGACTAAATTGAGCTAGTGGTGAATTAATTTTCAGAAATGTCATTGGTGAGAACAACTTGAGTCCCATGTTTTCTAATTCTTTAATAAGGATTTCGCAGGGTACAGGAGGACACACATTTTACAATACAAGTCTCTCTAATGGCGTGACATATTGAAAGTTTGGATGTAAATATTAAATTTGTTGGTTGTATTATGTTTGCCAATGGTATGAAATAATTTTCTAGTCTTGCTCCGTCTATTGCGGAAAATGTAGTTGCTTGATTTTTCGATGGATATTTTTGTTGTGTTAGCATCGTAGAATAGGTTTCGTTTGTAGGAATTTCTATCTGGGAGATCCTGTAGTCAGAAGCCCCAGAAGCAGTTTCAGACATCTTAGTAAATTTTAGGTACAACCCTGTCTATCTCAGACCATACCGTGGAGATAAACAGGTATATTGATAACGTTCTCAAAGATAAGACGTCTGTTAATTGATGCAGTATAATATTCTAACTACAAGTAATATATCTATATAACTGTATAGAATTATATTGTACTCACACTGTAGTGTAAACCTGACACACCAGTGGATCAATTTAGCACAATATTTTAAATTATGACTCTGTAGTTCCGATACGATTGATTACTTAAAACACACCGTTCTGTACAAAATACAAGAGCGGCCTCCTAACTAAAAGGTTTTTTACAAGCCAATTTGTCAAGTTTTAAACAACCATTGTGCTACATTCTACTTTTTACCGCTCATCCCAACCGAAAAAAAGTTGAACTAGGTCAAGTACCTATTGAGAAGTCGAGGAGTCGTAGGCCAAAGGACTCCAGGGGACAAGCTGAGGAAGTGGAAACAACAACATAAGCTTTCGATGAAGCTTTCCCCAAGACCGTCATGCGCGTTGAAGAGCCGCATCCTGCACGAGGTGACCCTGCTGATAACTAAACATGACGGATCTAGACGTGGAGGTCGAGAAAACTCCCCCAATCAACGGTGTCACGTGACCCGTGCCTAGGGATGGATGGATGGTGTCGTGGACGTAACCTCTGGAGTACCGGGCAACCCTCCAGAGTAACCCGCCTTGTACCACACAGGCGGTTCTGATGGTGCGGACAGTTTTTCCCCCATTCTCGTGGGAACAACATGAAGATCATAAATAGATATAAAACGAAAACCAATGAGGCTCGAGGAGTGGCCCTGGCTACAGACTCGTGCCTTAAGTCTATTTTGGAAACGGAGACGAGCCAGGGGGCGGCAGCGTCCGCGGACTCTGGAGGGCTCGCGACCGACGTAGATACGGGGGGTCGGGGGTAGCTTTGGCCACAGATTTGCCCCAACACCCAAGCTGGAGGCAGGGTCCCACCGGAGGGCGGCAAGGTCCGCGGACTCAAGGGGCCCCTCCACCTTGAGTTCCCTACTGTAGGGGTAGAGGGACTGCCCCGGCAGTCCAAACGGCTTTCCGGGACGGTCGAAAAAGGCGCAAGAGGGGAGTGCGAGTCAGAAGAGGACGCGCTCAGGCTCTAGAACGCCTACTACAGACAGACGTACCAAAAGGGCCAGGGCACCTGTAAAGGCTCGAGAGGAGAGTGCGAATCAGAAGAGGCCGCGCTCGGGCTCTAGCACGCCTACTACAGACAGACGTCCCAAAAGGACCAGGGCCGGGACACCGGCGCAGACTGGCTCGTATAGGGAGGCTGCGTTGGGCCTTGGGATGGCGATGATTGACAGACGCCATCCTGAGGTCACGATAGACCAGGGGAAGGCGGACCTGATCCAGACTGCGGTGGTAGCTGCGGTGGACACTCTTCAGGAAGGGGAGAGCCCGCCTCAGTTCCACCAGGCGCTCCTGGCAGGGGGTGTCCTCTAGATAACCTGTGCCGGCCCGCAGTCGCGGGATTGGCTGCGGAAAACGATCGGGGATTTGGGAGGGGGCGGACTTGACCGCCGTCGTGCCCAAGGAACTCCCAAAGATACGAAAGGTCCTCGTACGGATCATTGACACCGTCCCGCAGGAGCGGTGATCAGTAGACTGAAGATCCAGCACCCTGAACTGGGGACACAGCACTCGTCGATTCTAAACAGGAAGGCATCGGAGAAAGGACAGACTCTCGCCTTCTCGATCGACTAGGAGTCTTACAGAGCCCTTGAAGGAGTCTCCTTCAAGGCATTCTGGGGCCTGGGAAGGGTTAGCTTCCGGCCACTGGGGAAGCAACCGGGGGTTGATGAGACTTGGCTTCCTTCAGGTCAACCTTTAACACAGTAGGGCAGCCACGGCCAGACTACTGATGGCTCTGAGGAACACGGATGTGGCCCTCATCCAGGAACCGTACTCCTATAAAGGAGAGATCAAGGGACTCGGCGGAGCTGCTGGAAAGCTAATCTAGAGCAGATCCAGCGGGAACACGAGAGCCTGCATTTTTGCCAGGGAATAGATAGAGTTTCTGCCTTTAATGAATTTCTGTTCCAGAGACCCGGCAGCGATCAAAATCCGATGTGGAGGAGCGGTTGTGCCGAGGGACATTACTGTCAGGTCGGATTATTTACCAAGGGACAGCACGGACCCTCCTCAATCCAATGAATTGGAGCAGCTCATGGTGGGTAGGAAACAGGTGGATGGCAGACCATCATCGGCATGGATGCGAACGCGCACCATGAGTTGTGGGGAAGCTCGGACACAAACTCTGGAGGTGAGTTACTTTCACAATTCTTCATGAAATTTAATTTAGACATATTGAGTAGAGGTAATAAACCCACCTTCGTCATAACACGGCGTGAGGATGTTTTAAATCTAACAGTTTCCACCCAGTTTCTGGGTGACTTTGTCAAGAACTGAGCTGTGTCTGGCGAAGTGAGTAGCTCAGACCACAGATACATCCGGTTTGAAATCGCCAAAGCCGAAAGACAAACGGTATGGTACCGGGACCTTCGCAAGCCGGACTGGGAAGCCTACAGGGCAGACCTAGTAGCGGAACTGCAGGGGGTTAAGAGTACAATTCAATAGACCTCGAGATTGCGGCAGCCCAAGTGCGAGTCGAAATGACCTGCCCCCTGAAAATGAGGGCGTCCACCAGGAAAGTCCAGTGGTGGAACGAGGACCTCAGGCAAAGGAGGATGCAGGTTCGTAAGCTGTTTAACGCGGCCAAAAGATCGGGAGCATGGGTTGAATATAGTCAGGCCCTAACGACCTATAACAAAAGACTGAGGGACGCCAAGAAGGAGTCGTGGAGGAGGCACTGCGAGGAAGCGCTTACCTCATTATGAGGGCCAGCCTGGCTCAGGGGTACATTTCTAGGGCATGAAGACTGGCCAGGGTTGTATTCATTCCTAAACCTAGGCGTCCAACAGACCAGGCAAAGTCCCTGAGGCCAATAAATCTCATGTCCTTGCTAAAAACAGTGGAAAAACTGCTAGACCGGCACATTAGGGGCGGGGTGCTGGAAGCATATCCCCTACATTGCGGACAATATGCATACAGAGCAGGAGTCTCAACAGAAACAGCACTGCACCAACTGGTGCTGAAACTGGAGAATACGCTGGAGAACAGGGAGGTGGCGCTGGGGGCCTTCCTAGACATATAGGGGGCCTTCAGCAACACCTACCTCATTCGGATCGATTCTGGCAGCTGTCGAGGAGCGTGGAATAGAGGAGACCTGTTGCACGTAGATCGGTTCCATGCTCAGGGAGAGGGCGGTGTTCACCTTACCCACGGGAGGGACTCTGCTGGCGGGGGTCGCGACGGGATGTTTGCAGGGGAGCGTTCTGTCTCCTCGCTCTGGTGCCTAGTCGTGGACGGCCTGCTGGGGGGGGGGGGGGCTCTCGGGAGGGGGTATGAGGTAGAGGGCTATGCGGACGACATTGTCATCATAGTCCGAGGAAAGGTTACACAGTCAGTGTCGGAGCGCATGCAGACAGCACTAAAAGTGGTGGAAAGGTTGACGGTTAGTCAAGGGCTCGGGGTGAGCCCCGAGAAAGCAACCGTCATACCGTTTACGAGGAGCGGGAAGTAGGAGAGCCACAGAACTCTCACTCTACACGGTGGGAACATTGCAATGGGCAGGGAGGTAAAATATCGTGGGGCCGTATTGGACTCTAAGTTAACCTGGAATGGTCACGTTGAAAAAATACTGCGTAAAGCAGTCATGACCTTAGCCGTCACTAGGCGGCTATATGGAAAAACGTGGGGACTAAAGCCTAGTATGGCCGACTGGCTGTACACAAGGGTGGTCAGACCATCGTTAACATACGCGGCACTGGCTTGGTGTCCTAAGGTGACACGATCCAGTTCCAAACAAAAACTAGTCACGATCCAAAGGATGGCTTGCCTAGGCATCACAGGGGCCATGTCTTCAACCATAACAGCCGCGATGGAGGTGTTGCTGCATCTGCCCCCCATACACTTAGTTATTATGGGGGAGGCTAGGCTAGGACTAGACAGAATAGCCTGCAATGGTAGCCTGAAGATCAACGCAGGCTTCAGGGGCCACTGCAAAATTCAGGAGGTCGTGAAGGAGCCCATGCTTAAATGAGATCAGACTTCGCGAGCCTGCGAATCTGCAGGGAAAACAACTTTACAGTGGAAATACCCGACCGCGAGCATGGCGGGAGGAGACGCCGGGCATACCTCGAGACGCGCTTGTCTGGTTCACGGACGGGTCCGGCGAGGAGCGTGGGACGGGGGCAGGTCTTTATTCGGAAGGACCGAGGGTAAGTCATAGTATTTTCCTCGGAGCCCATGCGACGTTCTTTCAGGCCAAAATGTACGCCATCCTGAACTGTGCGCGGGATAACAAGAGGAGGGGCAACACCAACAGGCGGATCCTCATAGCCACAGACAGCCAGGCAGCCCTTAAGGCCCTAAGTGGCCCACGGGTAAATTCCTGACTGGTGAGTGAGTGCCGAAACGAGACGAGCGACCTGGCTAGGCAGAATGAGGTCACCCTCATCTGGGTGCCGGGTCACTCGGGGGTCAAAGGCAATGAGAAGCTAACAGTCTCGCGAAGAGAGGGTCAGCAGAACCATTTATGGGACCAGAACCGGCTCTGGGCGTGACAAAGAGCACTGCCGGGGGAGCTATTAAGTCCTGGGTCAGAAACCAACACAAGGTGTACTGGGCAGATTGTCCAGGGCTCAGACATGGGAAGTCAATAATTGACGAACCCAGTTCAAAGAGAGCTGTGGAGCTGCTAAATCTTAGCAGAGGACAGCTCAGAAACATAACAGGTCGTCACATGGCCGTCAAGGAACACCTGCATAAAATGGGGCGGTTCGAGGGGGACCTCGCACGCAGACTCTGCGGCGAGGGGGAGGAATCAGCCCAGCACATATTGTGCGAGTGTAAAGCCCTGGACCGCAAAAGACAACTGATCTACCGTCAGTCTAGACCGGAGACAGAGCACTATAAAACTTCACCCTACTAATCGCTGTGCAGACTAGTTCAAGGCACAGTGATATTGGAATGGGTGGAGTAAAAAGACTAAGCGCATGCACAATAATTCAAAGGTTGCAGTGCTATCGGGGCGGCAAAGCCGCGGACGAGCCCTGGGGGAGAAAAAAAAGCTATTGAGAATTATTAAATATGCCTAAATGATTCATTTTTTAAGAACATCACAGCGATTGAAGGATATTGTAAAATGCCCGTTTGGAACATCTTATCGCAAAAATATAATAGAAAGCCAGTTTATGTATTTTTAGTTCATTTTCTTGAAAAAATTCACTAATAGGGAGATCCCGACTTTTTAATTTTGAAAAAATGTATTGTATATTATATATATATATATATATATATATATATATATATATATATATATATATATATATATATATATATATATATATATATATATATATATTGCCATTGTATTTTTAACACTTTTATTTGTAGAGCATGAGAATTTTAATTATTTTGCGGTTGCCTCTTTGTTCAAAGTACTAACATTTATGAAAATGAAATTGTGCCAATAATTGTTTATGTTTACTTACTTTAAAATGTTCTCTCATCTCATGGGTACGGTTCTGAAATTGGGTTAGCATTTTTGTTTGTTTGCTTTTTAAGTGGGTCAAATCAATCAGACTATCTGAATATGAGCTATATATTTTATTTCTGGTCAGTTTTAAATTCGTTTTGCAAGAAACATAGCTATATCAAAACTATTATTAAATTATCGTCAATAAATCACACAAATCAACATCTTGTTTGAACAATAAATTAAATAAATTGTTTTCAAAAGCAACATAGCTGTATCAAAACATTATCGACTGTCGACAATAAATCACATAAATCAACATCTTATTTAAACAATGAATTAAATAAATTTTGCTCTATGAATTCGGCCTTTATCCGCATGTTCCCCCTTAATGTCCTAAGCATACATAAACTCACCTACGTGACTGAAATTCTTATAACTAAACATAATATAAAACAGTCTGCACTTTATTATGATAATATTCACAAGATCGACTTACTGGTTGGCGTCTAATTGGTTCCTCCTTTGGATGTCTATTATTGTCTGCCATTGGGTCTCCTATCTGGATTTTATAATTGCCACCAAAACAATTTTTTTGGGGCAATCAATCAATGTCGGCCTAATTTGGGATAGCCCTTTCGTGTGGAGAATTTTCTTCCACCTTAATTGTTATTGCTTGCCATCTTATATTAAGACGGTGTTGAAAACCGAGTGCCAGTTACACTTACACTTTCCCGGTTTTTACACTAAAAATCTTTTATTGCATCGGCAGATTTTAAGCGAAATGTTATACTATGAACGCACTCTTGTCACCGACTTTTAATGCCAAATGCTGAAAATTGGATTGTTGAAATCTCAATGCTGAATATTGACTCGCTTAAATGATTACCGAATATTGACTTGCTGAAAGTTGATTACCGAATGTTCTAACGCAGATTTCCGCAGATTATTCTCGAGTGGTCGCGCACTGCCGCCGTTTTGCTTAAATATCCACACCTTTCTGACAAAAAATATCTCCTTCTGGCTGTAACTGTGCACAATAAAGTTCAACAGCCTTGCATTTTCCATTGTCAAACTTCTTGTTAGCTACGCTTATAGCATAAAAAACGTCCCCGCGTTTCACTGCTTATCAAACACTGTGTGTGTCCGTTCTTAGAACTTATAAATTACTGACTAAAAATATGTTTAACTAAAATGCACCGTGACTACATTTATCTTACCTCTACCTGTTTACTAGGATCAAATAAAATTATTATCTTCTAACAAAACGCTATGAATAAAAGAAAACTCTGGACGCAGCAAGTGTGTTATGGTAGTGAATTTTCATTAAAATGTTTTTATTGCAAATATGTGTGTTTTCTTTTTATTTAAGAAAGCACCAGCTAACCTTTAATGCTGGCCCAGTATTGGCGTCATACCCGGTTTCCGGCAATTGCATTGCTGGAGAAGTGCTTGAATACAATGCTGGGCCGGTAACTATAGGAAACTCCGGCCAGCAGCGGCCAACGGTCTCTTAGCCAGCACATACATTACAGGTCAGGCACGTTACCAATGCTACAGAGTTACTTGATTTCAATATCAAATCTGCACTTCTCAGGTACTAATATCAAGTGCTCAATTTTAGGTGGCCCACTACTTCTACTATGAAGGGCCAGCACTACACTGTATATATATATATATATATATATATATATATATATATATATATATATATATATATATATATATATATATATATATATATATATAATTCAAATGAACCTTGGTTTTGGGTTTTAGAGGCCCAAATTCGCACTCATTTCAAAAAATTTTGCAATGTCTCACCATCTATACCTCTCTATTAGCGAATTTTTAAAAATAAAAATTCGCTAAAAATATACAACCAAATAGGGTTTCATAAAATTAAAACCTGAGGTAAGCCTTAGTACAAGCACACATGTTATATATATATATATATATATATATATATATATATATATATATATATATATATATATATATATATATAATAGTCTAATACTGATCAACATGATTTAGGAATAAGTATACATAAGGAACCTATCAAATTGTTAAACGATATTGGTAATTTATAAATATAACCCATCAATACAGACCATTATTTTCATCGATATTCAATTTTGTAGAGCTAGATTATATTATTACATAAAATAAATCAGAATATTGAAACATTTCACGGTTTTCATATATTATAGGACGTATGAAATAAAAACCAAGTACCTATATATATTAGATGTTTTAATGACAAAAATAAAATAGTAACTTTTGCAATTAACAATAAATAGAGTATAAATGTATCAAATTAACAATAATGCCAAATAAAATACCAATAAACAAACTCATAAATGAAACAGTAATCTGAGAATCCATTCAATTAACAATATAACTGAATATTAATATTTTAGTAGGTACATTTACTTTCATATGGTCTGAATATCCATGTGTACTCAGCACATAGGCACTCACACAAACAAACTTAAAGAGATGAAACACGACCTGTATATTATTTATTGCTAATAATTGGTGAAAATAATAACGAGTGAATATTTGCGAGTATGTACACTTGACTGCACGAATAATTCCCTAAGATGTGTTTTTCAAGAGATGCTGTGTCCATCTGGTTTGTCCATTTATTGAGATTTGAAATTTCATCGAAGGTGAACACTAAGTGAATATTTTAAACTGTGACGAGCACTGATAGGTACTGTGGAGACCCCAAATCACCACAGCACATTTTTTAAGATTTGACGGTCGTTTCACTAACAAGGTTAGCGTCATCAGAGGATGTATTATTTTTTACAACTGTAAGCCATTTATAACATTTCATCTAGCACTTGAGTTATATTTCAGGTTAAGCTTACAATATTTTTCCTAAAACATATTTTTGTCTCCTATATTCTTCACTGTCTGTTGCATTATGAAGGCAAAACTTTATTGAGTCGCCTTTTTGTTGTCTGACATCTTCACACAAAGGGTTCTTGCTCATTGTTCCTGAAAATCAGACACTATATCAACGAAAAATGTTCGATTTTTCCACAACGCAACATTTACAAATAATAAGTTTAATAAGGTTTGTCAAGGCGTAGCTATAAGTTATATTGAATTAATCAATCTCAATAATGTTACTTCCTTCCCTTAATTATGGAGGAAGAATGGTGAATAATACAAGAGCTGACACACAAAATCAGTTACCAATATTTGCGTGATTTACAAACTGTACATTCAAGTGTTCATGGTTTGCATACTGTGAGAATACTACATTTAATATAATGCGATAAGACTATAAACAAATTAAAAAATGATTAACTTACCTATTGCCTTGCAACAGATATAATTTCTTGCATTTTATCATTTATCATTTTACTTTAATTAAGCTCAAACACACAACACACAGCACTACAACACATAAACATACGCCATGTTGTTTTAGTTTTAATGTTTTCTTTTGTGCTAGCGCCATGGACATGCTCCAACACTATCGGCTCACGATGTTAGACGAGCAGGTACTATTATGGCTACCCTGCACTTCTCCAGCGTTTTGCCGGTACAATGAAAAAGCGATAATTCTCACCGCATGGCCAACATTGGTTAGTTACTGCGGAATACCGTAAATATTATTTGCATTTTGCCAATGCCAATAAGGTAAGGGTAAAGCGCTGTTTCGTCGTTGCCGTTACTGAACCAGCACAGACGGCATTATCCCGGCAGACGGCCGATGGTTGCGTGTTTGCATCAATTTTGGTTAGCAGTATAACCTATATAGTAAAAACAGTGTGCCATGTTTCATAAAAATAACTTCATTGTGTGAAAATGTACAAAAATTTCCAATAGTAAACTTAAAGTGATCCCGGAAAAACTCGTTTCTTAATCAACCTTATAGATTAATAGCAAATTGGGCTATTTAAATGTGAAGCATTTGATCAAAATTCGCTACCATAACGCACTTGCTGCATCCAGAATTCCTTTTCTTACAAACAAGCATTATAGTTCGATGGAAAATGCAAAAATGCAATAACATAAGGCGTGTTTGATTAAAAAAAAAGAAAATTAGTATCACCAACGACTTATGGGCCACCTGTGATTGTAGAAATATTTTTTTAGATGTAGCTCAAGACACCCTATAAATAATGTATAAAGATTTTTTCATATCTTGTATAATAACGGATATATTGAGTTTTATTGATTTTTTACGACAATTCGACAAAAATTATATACCATTAAACGATAAACTCTATAGCTAAGACTACTGCCAAGCATCAGAGAAAGGGTCTATTTGAAATGAATTTTCTGGAAACATTTTAGTAAAATGAAGGACAATGACGGTTGAAGCTAAGACTGCAGGCTTTGTAAAACATTCTTCTTTAGACATTTTCTTTTCATATGTCGTGTTAGTTAGCAGGTGGTAGTGGAATTTTCCTTTACGTAATAGTAAAGGATTATTTTCACGCCCGAGGAGGTACCACCCCATACATCAAGGGGCCGGTAAAGTCCCAACGGACGTTTCCAGTTCTGGTGTATGAGTCGGTTTCCCTTATAAACAAAAATGATGATGGCTCCTCCTTGTACAAAATATTCCGGAGGCAAAATACCCCTCCATTCGGATCTCCGGGAGAGGGGTGTACAGGGGGCGCCAACATCGAAATTTAACATATCCTTTTCGAATATATGTGGCCTAAATTCTAACCTGAACTCCGTCCACCATTTCCTCCAGGCTAACAGGCCCCAACTCCTCTTGCTCACCGAAACCCAAATCAGTGCCAAAACAGCCACTAATCACCTTAATTTTCCGGGGTATGAGCTCCTTACTTCCTTTAGATTGCATGGAGGCGTGTGCGTATACGTCCGTAGCAATCTACCCTGCACCAGACTCCCCAATTTAGAAGCTGGAAGAAAAGACATACTATGGATAAAACTCTCTCTCAGGGCTGCAACTAAATTCATCTGTTGCATTTACCGGTCACCTTCTGACAACAACTTTGTCCAGCTCTTTGACTAGCTTTCTGAAAAAACCGACTATCTGATTTCTGAATATCCTTCCTCCGAGGTCACTATTCTTGGTGACTTCAATGTCCATAATAAGGAATGGCTAGGATCTTCAAAAACCGATCCACAAGGGAAAGCAGCGGAGGCCTTTGCAATCAGCAATTCTTTAGCTAATATGGTTCAGCAACCTACTTATTTTCCTCGTATCCCAACACACAGCTCAAATCCCTTGGATCTCCTTCTTACTACAAAACCTGAGTGCTATAACATATCAGTCACCGCCCCCCTTGGTCGCTCAGACCACGGCATGGTCACTGCTTCCTGCGCAATGCAACCCGAGGTCACACAGTCATCACACCCACGTATCGTTTGGCACTACAACTCCGCAAACTGGGACGAAATGCGGGATTACTTTTCCTCATTTCCATGGGCGTCTGTCTGCTTCTCTCATCCTGACCCCTCTGATATCTCACAAAACGTCACCGAAATTATCCAAGCTGGCATGGAATTATTTATTCCACATACACAGAAAACCTCTTCATATTTATTTAATAACCACATCAAAAACAAAGTCCTCTCAAGCTCCAACGGCAGCAAACCCTTCTGGACTCTTGCTAAATCTATTGGGAATAATTTCTGCAAAAGCACGTTCCCACCTCTTGTCTCAGGGGATGAAATTGTTTCTACCGCCCTGGGCAAGGCTGAACTTTTTGCTTCGTTGTTCGCCAGCAATTCTACTCTCAACCCACCTCCAAATGTTCAACCACCAACAGTCCCCAATGTCGCACATAAAATGACGGATATCATTTTCAAAACTAAAAAGGTACGAAAGATGCTCTCTTCACTTAATACCAGGAAAGCCTCTGGCCTTGACGAGATCCCAGCAATTGTTCTCAAAAATTGCGCACCAGAACTTGCTCCTGTTCTGACTCGTCTGTTTCAGATATCTTACAATAAAGGCATATTCCCTAGTAACTGGAAAACTGCTCGAGTACAACCCATCCCCAAGAAAGGATCCAAAGCGCTTTCAGGCAACTACAGGCCTATTTCTCTCCTTTCAGTCGTCTCTAAAGTGATGGAAAAGTATATTAACACCGAATTACTGAAATTTCTTGAAAAACACAGTCTAATCCACGACAGGCAGTATGGATTCCGTCAGCGCAGATCGACTGCCGACCTCCTTTCCTTTGTCGCCCATTCTTGGAACAAGTCTATGGAACTACACGGTGAATCTCAGATTGTTGCTCTAGACATATCCAAAGCATTCGACCAGGTCTGGCACGCAGCGTTGCTGAATAAACTTCCGGCCTATGGCCTACCACCAAAACTTTGTACCTGGACAGCAAATTTCCTCTCCAACAGGAACATTTCTGTTGTTGTGGATGGCCATTCCTCTAAACTGTATCCAATTAATGCAGGAGTTCCTCAAGGTTCAGCTTTAGCCCCTACTTTGTTTCTTCTCCACATCAATGACCTCCTCTCTAGCACATCCAACCCAGTTCACAGTTACGCGGACGACAGCACCCTCCACTCAAATATACAATATTCTAAGCCTGTATCTTTAGCCCAATTAGATGAGGATCGCAGACTCATGGAGGGTTCTGTCTCCGTGGATCTACAAAAAATATTAGACTGGGGAAGTAGAAATCTTGTACAATTCAACCCCACCAAATCTCAGTCTTGCTTTCTTTCTCATAAGAGATACACCAGCCCTAGACCCATCACAATGAACAACCAAGTTATTCAAAGTAATGAGTCCTTTTCTCTTGTTGGCATTTCTGTGGATCGAAATCTTAACTGGCACCAACATGTTACATCAATTGCAGAAGCGGCTGCTAAGAAATTAGGTTTCCTCTTCCGGGCTCGCAAATACTTTTCACCAGCTAATCTCTATACCTTATATACTTCACAAATAAGGCCAAACCTCGAGTACTGCTCCTACATCTGGGGTGCAGCTGCCGCTTCTACACTCGCTATCCTGGACTCCATTCAAAAGAGAGCTATATGTCTCATCGGTGACCCTACCCTCACCCAAAGGCTGCCATCCCTTGCCCACCGACGTGCCGTTGGTGACCTCTCTCTCTTTTATAGATATCTGCACGGGCACTGCTCAGAGGAGCTTTCCTCCATAGTTCCCCCACCTGCTGCCCCTGCGAATGCACCCTTTTACTGTCCAGGTCACCAGACATAGAACATCCTGTTATGCCCGCTCTTTTGTCCCGAGGACTTCCAAGTTGTGGAATTCCTTGCCGGCACATGTTTTTCCTTCTGCTCCGAACCTCCAAACCTTCAAGTCCAGAATTAACAAGTTGCCTCTTTCCTCCTTGTCAACACCCACGGTACGATAGTATTTAGGCTGTAAGCCCTCGTGGTGTGTTGTTAAAATTTAAAAAAAGTTTCAGGTTCTGTGCCTAAATGTTGCCAATTGACGTTTTAAATCGCGACTTTGACGTTTTGATGAAAACCCCGATTTATTTTTCTTTAAATGCCTATAACTTTTTTGTCTTTTAACCTACATAGCTAAATTTTGGTAGATAACTTACCTATAAGGATGTAAACCAAATTTGGTTGCCCTTACTTTGTTAATTTCGGAGATATAAATTTTTTTCGAAAGAAAACACAAAATTTTCAGGGAAAACCGGGGCAGACTTTTCTGGCTAACGAACTTATCCAAGCCATTTGCAAAAGGAATTTATTCACTAAATTTAATCAAAATCGGCCCATTATTTTTTGAGTTATCGGTGTGATACATATATATATATATATATATATATATATATATATATATATATATATATATATATATATATATATATATATATATATATATATATATATATATCATTTGAAGAAATTTTTTCAAAATTCAAAAGTCGGGATCTCCTCATTAGTGAATTTTTTTAAGAAAATTCACTAAAAACAAGGTATTGTTCTGTGTTCTTTATATTGTACAGATATTTAACAGTCAAACAAACCCCTATATGTAAAAAAAGAAAGCATTGTTCTGTATTCTCTTAATTCTTATGATATTTCTTATTTAACCCATAATATTCAACACTCTTAAATATACAGGGCATTTAAATATTAGGGTGCATAAATTTAATGTAAATTTCTCCGCAATAAAATGCTTTAGCAATGTGTGTGTCACACCGATAATTAAAAAAGTCGAAGACGCAGCAAGTGCGTTATGGTAGTGAATTTTCATAAAAATGATCTGGCACAAAATATTTTATTATAACTTTTTTTTCTTGTAACATAGAAATCTAAATTTTGGTGTATAGTTTACTTTTTATATCGTAAACCTACCTACCAAATTTGGTTATCATAGAGTTTTTATTTTTTAAGATAAAAATTTTTTTCAAATGAAAACTCAAAATTTTTCCGGAAAACCTCGTCCGATTTTTCTGATTAACGAACTTGTCAAAGACACTTACAAAAGGAAGGTACATGCCAAATTTTATCAAAATAGGCCCATTATTCTTTGAGATAAAATTTTTTTTTGAATGAAAATCAAAATTTTTCCGGAAAACCTCGTCCGATTTTCCTGGCTAACAAACTTGTCAAGGTCATTTACAAAAGGAAGGTACATGCCAAATTTTATTAAAATCGGCTTATTACTTTTTGAGATAAGAATTTTTTTCGAATGAAAACTCAAAATTTTCCCGGAAAACCTCGTCCGATTTTCCTGACTAACGAACTTATCCAAGCTATTTACAAAAGAAACGTACATGCCAAATTTTATCAAAATCGGCCCATTATTTTTTGAGTTATCGGTGTGATACATATATATATATATATATATATATATATATATATATATATATATATATATATATATATATATATATATATATATATATATATATATATATATATATATATATATATATATATATACATATATATATATATATATATATATATATATATATATATATATATATATATATATATATATATATATATATATATATATATATATCATTTGAAGAAATTTTTTCAAAATTCAAAAGTCGGGATCTCCTCATTAGTGAATTTTTTTAAGAAAATTCACTAAAAACAAGGTATTGTTCTGTGTTCTTTATATTGTACAGATATTTAACAGTCAAACAAACCCCTATATGTAAAAAAAGAAAGCATTGTTCTGTATTCTCTTAATTCTTATGATATTTCTTATTTAACCCATAATATTCAACACTCTTAAATATACAGGGCATTTAAATATTAGGGTGCATAAATTTAATGTAAATTTCTCCGCAATAAAATGCTTTAGCAATGTGTGTGTCACACCGATAATTAAAAAAGTCGAAGACGCAGCAAGTGCGTTATGGTAGTGAATTTTCATAAAAATGATCTGGCACAAAATATTTTATTATAACTTTTTTTTCTTGTAACATAGAAATCTAAATTTTGGTGTATAGTTTACTTTTTATATCGTAAACCTACCTACCAAATTTGGTTATCATAGAGTTTTTATTTTTTAAGATAAAAATTTTTTTCAAATGAAAACTCAAAATTTTTCCGGAAAACCTCGTCCGATTTTTCTGATTAACGAACTTGTCAAAGACACTTACAAAAGGAAGTACATGCCAAATTTTATCAAAATAGGCCCATTATTCTTTGAGATAAAATTTTTTTTTGAATGAAAATCAAAATTTTTCCGGAAAACCTCGTCCGATTTTCCTGGCTAACAAACTTGTCAAGGTCATTTACAAAAGGAAGGTACATGCCAAATTTTATTAAAATCGGCTTATTACTTTTTGAGATAAGAATTTTTTTCGAATGAAAACTCAAAATTTTCCCGGAAAACCTCGTCCGATTTTCCTGACTAACGAACTTATCCAAGCTATTTACAAAAGAAACGTACATGCCAAATTTTATCAAAATCGGCCCATTATTTTTTGAGTTATCGGTGTGATACATATATATATATATATATATATATATATATATATATATATATATATATATATATATATATATATATATATATATATATATATATATATATATATATATATATATATATATATATATATATATACATATATATATATATATATATATATATATATATATATATATATATATATATATATATATATAAATATATATATAAATATATATATAAATATATATATATATATATATATATATATATATATATATATATATATATAAACATATAAAAATTGAATCTAACCCCGGATATGGGTTCTAGGGGTCCTAGTTCGCGCTCATTTGCAAAAATTTTTTCAAAATTCAAAAGTCGGGATCTCTCCATTAGTGAATTTTTTCTACGAAAATTCACTAAAAATGGACGGATTTTGATGAAATTTGGCAGGTACCTTCCTTTTGTAAATGGCTTGGATAAGTTTGTTAGCAAGGAAAATCGAACCTGGGTTGGTTTTCTTTCGAAAGAAGTTTTTATCTTTGAAAATAACAAAGCTAAGGTAACCAAATTTGGTACGTGGGTGTACGCTATAAAAACTAGATACCAAGATTTATATGCATATGTTGCATAAAAGACACGTTATCAGCATTGAAATAAAAAAATGATTGGTGCTGGATCATTTCTATGAAAATTCACTACTACAACGCACTTGCTGCGTCCAAACTTTTATATTGATGTTGTAGCTTCTATAAACAAACCAAAACAACTTGTGTGCGTGTGTTTTTTTGTTCCTTAACGTCAGTCTATTTTCGCGACTATGGCCAATCACCGATGCCAGGGATCAGTTTCACCTCACTATCCTGGAAATTTTGCCGAACCCCAGACTTTCTGTAAAGAGGGTAGGGATCTTTAACGTGCCCAACAAGGTATGGACACGGGACCTACGGCTTAACGCCCCCTCCGAAGGGCGGACGTGCAGACATTCAACTTGCTCAAATACAATGCCACAACCTCGGCTGATGTTAATTGTACAGTATGCACTGAAAAAGTGAAAGATAAGCCCTGGGAATTGAACCCTGTACCCCTCTGTTCAAAGGCACGCGTTCTTACTACAGAACCATCTAAGCTGTCAAGAATACTGGGAAGTAAATTAAAGAAAGCTGTAAATTTATGTAGGTAAGCCGCACATCAAATTTATCTTAATTGTTAAGGTATATAACATATGTGGTACAACAAATGAGTGTACAGTAACTTCTTTACTTGGAAATCACAAAAGTTTTAAAGGGGAAAATGAACTTGATGTGTTAAAAGTCTCTTAAGAGAAAAAAAAAAGAAAAAAAAGAAAAAAAAGAGAGAAATGAAAAAAAGTCATAAGAGAAAAAAAAAACTATATAATCAAGGATGAAAACTTGTATTTAGAAGTAGCATAGAATAAATTTAAGTATGTATCCGTCGAACCCGTGTCCACACGATGTTGGGCACGGTAAAGATCCCTACCCTCCTTACAGAAAGGCAGGGGATCGGCAAAATTTCCAGTATAGTGAGGTGAAACGTCTTACTGGCGTCGGTGATTGGCTTTAGTCACGGAAATACACCGGCGTTAAAGTACAAAACGGAAAAAGTATTATGCCGTAACTTTATATAGTCATTGCTGTACCACAGCACACGAAACAATATGGTGCGGTGGCACACTTATTTTCTCAGTGTCTGCGGCGTCAGTTAAATCTGTTGCCACAAAATCGTTCACTTTTAACTGCTTTAGTATCGCATTTATATTATTCCCCTATGTGCAGATCTCTAGGCTACATTTTATTAATTTTATTAGTGTAAAATGTGATCCTTTTGAAATATTTGTTAATTATTACGGATGACACTTAATTTAAAAATTTCCGGGCGCAGGAAGTGCGTTAATGGTATCGAATTTATAATAAATGCTTCAAATTTATATAACTCCATTTTCTATAAAGCTAGAAAGTTGAATTTTGGTATGTAGTAAGGTATTTACGAGGGTAACATACTTAACAAATTTCATCAAAATCACTTTGTTATTTTTTGAGATACAATTTTTTTAGAAAAACTGGTTTGCTAGGGCTGGCTAACGAACTACTCATCCAAGCTATTAATAAAAGAAGGATTCTTGCCGAGGTTCATTAAAACCAGTTAATAACTTTCTGAGTTATCGTGTGGCTACATACACACACACACACTCAAATATATTATATATATATATATATATATATATATATATATATATATATATATATATATATATATAATTCAAACGGACCTTGGTTTTGAGTTTTAGAGGCCCAAATTCGCACTCATTTCAAAAAATTTTGCAATGTCTCACCATCTATACCTCTCTATTAGCGAATTTAAAAAAATAAAAATTCGCTAAAAATATACAACCAAATAGGATTTCATAAAATTAAAACCTGAGGTAAGCCTTAGTACAAGCACACTTGGAGAACCCAAATCACCACAACACATTTTAAAAGACCTAACGATGGTTTCGCTAACCAAGATAGCGTCATCAGAGGACGAAAATATTCCGAATATTTTCATCCTCTGATGACGATAACTTGGTTAGCGAAACGATCCTTAGGTCTTTTTAAATGTATTGTGCTGATTTGGATTCTCCAGGTGTGCTTGTATACTAAGGCTTACCTCAGGTTTTAATTTTATTAAATCCTTGACGCTAACTTGGTTAGCGAAACGATCGTTAGGTCTTTTAAAATGTGTTGTGGTGAATTGGGTTCTCCAAGTGTGCTTGTCAGTGCTCATCACAGGGTCCAATCTTCACTTAGTGGTAAGCCTTAGTTTAAAAAATCTAAGTTTTAGTTAATTAAACAGCAATAATTTGCAAGTTCGGTAATTATAGTGGCAACTAATAAACATTTTTATCTTAAATGAATGCATACATACACCACTTGCTCATATAAAGGAATTGTCTGTACTGTGTCGCCCTCTCTCAAGATATTGTATTATTAATTCGGGATTGGGGGATACATGACACATGACACACCTCCTATTTCAAAAGGAAATGCATTGGCTGAAGGTTTCGTACCTACTATCGTGCGATGTACATGTATACATTACGTATTACTTTTGACGTCTCATGCAAATGAAATATCTGCTTTCTCTCTTCGTGACAATACGTCAGAAGAATAAGTGCATGACGCAAGTGGTATGTCATTTTTACGTAATTATTTTCGATTTATTTAAAATTTAACGTTAATTACGAGAGTAATACTTTGTGAGGATACCTTTTTAATATTTCCACAAATGCAAAGCTGTTTTAAATACCATCTTCACTATGCAAAGAAATAAACAAACTTTACTGTAAATGTTTCTGTAACGAAATCAGTTCAACAATTATGTCCATTTCGTCACAGGTGTTATAACATGACAATGGGTAGAAATTAAAATTACTATGAACATAATCAGCGGGAAATGTTAAAAAGTAAACCATAAACTGTAACCATGACTACCAAACATATGATTCACCACACCTTCACATGGCATATTTTTATTTTGGTATTGTTAATCGTCATAGCGTTGACAAGTTTGAAAGGGAGTGTAATGTTTAAATAGTAAAGAAAAGTCTCGTATATAACCCAGAAACTTAATGGAAAAGGAAATTAAATTAGCTATTTCTGTATGCTAATGACATATCGGAAACCAAGATGACGCATGCTCAGAGTCGTTATGACCCTAAGTCAATGGTACGTTAGACTCTCGGTGACGAGGAATGCGAGAAACTGGTGAATTCTTAAGGGTATACCGGAAAATTTTAAGCTTATTCGTATGGGGTACAATTGGAGAATTTTTGTTTAGTGACCCCCAATGAGTTAGAGTGTGTGTTTGAAGATACCGATCTTAAATGACGTTGACCGGGTCTGAACCAGTAATGGCGTTGAGCCGTATAGACATAAGTAGCTCTGTGAATAGACATAATACTTTGTAGAAGGAATAGAAATGACATATTGATATCAATTGAATGCGTAAGGAAGTGCAGAAAACTGGTACGTTTTATAGAGTGCAATCCCGGTGTAAAAATCTTCCAGTCTAAATAAAACATAAAGTGAAATTTGTGAAATGTACTGTGATATTAACAAAATGTGATACTTTAGGTATAAACATTTGATGTTTTTATGAAGTGCATCTTTCGTTTGAAATTGTCATATGCAGTGTTCTGAAAGGATTATTTACTATCTTCCAAAAAGAAACTTAAGGCGTTATTTTAGAGGGTGAGTTTCGCAACGTTTCTGTCAAAATGTGTGTATAGGAACCACATACCTACTTAGCCTAGTTCCTTGTAAAATTGTGGTAAAACTTAATATTATAAGCTGTTATGCCTGTAATATAATTAATATTAAGAACATTAGTAGTACTTTAAAGTCTTCAATGCAATATTTTAAAAATATAGTGTTACCATTGAAAGTTGGGTTATGTATACGTCAATCCTGTTTTCTTAGGTTAATGCATTTTGCATTTTACTGTATATTTTAAAGTTAACAATTTTTTGTAATTGTATTAACTTGTTTACATTCCTGCATGTTATATGGATTCATTTTCTTTGGTTTTCACTTTTGTGTGTTCAAATTGAGATGAGCCTACGTTAGATGTAGATGTATATATGCAGAGAATAAAAATAAGGCAAAGGAAATACTATAACTATAACTACCTATAATAAGTAAGTAGTTAATTCAACTTTAGCAGATTGGATACGTGGGTTTATTTTTCTACTTTTCATATTGCAAATTATGTTTGTCTTTGCTTGAGTAAATATACCCAATAAAGTTTCATTAGATATACATATTTATACAGATAATAAGCTTCTGTTGTCTAACTTAATCATCCTGATAGCATGTATTTACTCAGCATTCATTGTATTGATAAGATTGTTGTCATTCAATTTTAAACATCTTGTCATGATGATATGCCCTGTATCATCTTACTAATATCACCGTTATTTAAATTTTGAATACAGTATTTAGTTGTGTTGCTTTTTTAGTTGATACTGTTTTACGTTTACCACCCTCAAAATCCTTTTGAGCTAAAGCAAAACTACAAGAGCGGTTTATATTAAAGCGAGTTCTTGATTTTTTTCGGTGAATTTGCATATGATGTCACGCCAAATTTTAGATAAACGGACTGCCGATATATAAAGTTTCAATGTTCCTGAGCTCAACTGCAAATTTACCTTTTTAGTGAATTTTTAATAAAAAAGAATTCACTAATAGAGAGGTATCGATGGTGAGACTTTGCAAAAGTTTTTCAAATGAGTGCGAACTAGAAGCCCTAGAACCCATATCCGGGGTCAGTTTCAATTTTTATATGTTTATATATATATATATATATATATATATATATATATATATATATATATATATATATATATATATATATATATATATATATATATATATATATGTATGTATGTATGTATGTATGTATGTATGTATCCATCCGATAACTCAAAAAATAATTAACCGATTTCGATGAAACTCGCCAAGTGTCTTTCTTTTATTAATGGCTTGGACGAGTTCGTTAGCCAGGAAAATCGGACAGGGTTTTCAGGGAAAATTTTGAGTTTTCTTTCAAAAAAAATTTTTTTCTCCGAAAATTACAAAGCTGTTCCAATGAAATTTACTAGATATGTTGCCTTGGGAGAGGCCTTACTACTTACCAAAATTCAACTGTCTAAGTTTATAGAAAATTGAGTTATCCAAATTTTTAATTTTCTTTAAAAAAAATTTTTTTTCTTGGAATATTACAACTTGCTCTCTTCTCTTAATACCAGGAAAACCTCTGGCCTTGACGAGATCCCAGCAATTGTTCTCAAAAAATGCGCACCAGAACTTGCTCCTGTCCTGACTCGTCTGTTTCAGACATCTCACAATAGAGGCATATTCCCCAGTAACTGGAAAACTGCTCGAGTACAACCCGTCCCGAAGAAAGGATCCAAAGCGCTTCCTAGCAACTACAGGCCTATTTCTCTCCTTTCAGTCATCTCTAAAGTGATGGAAAAGTATATAAACACTGAATTACTAAAATTTCTTGAAAAGCACAGTCTAATCCACGACAGGCAGTATGGATTCCGTCAGCGCAGATTAACTGCCGACCTCCTTCCCTTTGTCACCCATTTTTTGAACAACTGGAACTACACGGTGAATCCCAGATTGTCGCTCTAGACATATCCAAAGCATTCGACCAGGTCTGGCAGGCAGCGCTGCTTAATAAACTTCCGGCCTATGGCCTACTAGCAAAACTCTGTACCTGGACAGCAAATTTCCTCTACAACCGGATCATTTGTGTTGTCGTGGACGGCAATTTCTCTAAACTGTATCCAATTAATGCGGGAGTTCCTCAAGGTTCAGCTTTAGCCCCTAATTTGTTTCTTCTCCACATCAATGACCTCCTCTCTAGCACATCCAACCCAGCTCACATTTATGCGGACGACAGCACCCTCCACTCAAATATACAATATTCTAAGCCTGTCTCTAGCCCAATTAGATGAAGATCGCAGACGCATGGAGGGTTCTGTCTCCGTGGATCTCCAAAAAATATTAGACTGGGGAAGTAGAAAGTTTGTACAATTCAACCCCACCAAATCACAGTCTTGCTTTCTTTCTCATAAGAGATACACCAGCCCTAGACCCATCACAATGAACAACCAAGTTATTCAAAGTAATGAGTCCTTTTCACTTGTTGGCAGTTCTGTGGATCGAAATCTCAGTTGGCACCAACATGTTACATTAATTGCAGAAGCTGCTGCTAAGAAATTAGGTTTCCTCTTCCGGGCTCGCAAATACTTTTCACCAGCTAATCTATATACTTCACAAATAAGGCCAAACCTCGAATACTGCTCCCACATCTGGGGTACCGCTGCCCCTTTTACACTCGCTATCCTGGACTCCATTCAGAAGAGAGCTATACGTCTCATCGGTGACCCTACCCTCACCCAAAGGCTGCCATCCCTTGCCCACCGACGTGTCGTTGGTGACCCCTCTCTCTCTCTTTTATAGATATCTGCACGGGCACTGCTCAGAGGAGCTTTCTTCCATAGTTCCTCCACCAGCTGCCCCCAACAGATCTACCAGGGGAACAGAGCGAATGCACCCTTTTGCTGTCCAGGTCACCAGACATAGAATATCTTGTTATGCCCGCTATTTTGTCTCGAGGACTTCCAAGTTGTGGAATTCCTTGCCGGCACATGTTTTTCCTTCTCCTCAGAATCTCCAAACCTTCAAGTCCAGAATTAACAAGTTGCCTCTCTCCTCCTTGTCGACACCCACGGTACGATAGTATTTAGGCTATAAGCCCTCGTGGTGTGTTGTTGAAATATAAAAAAATATAGATAGTCGGATATCCCGGTCAGTCCTAGTTCTGAGTTGACCTTTAATGTATCGAATTTTGACCACGCAATTATAATTCATGTATGTAAGAAAAGAAATTTGGGACGCAGCAAGTGCGTTATGGTAGCGAATTTTTCTTAAATGCTTCAAATTTGAATAGCTCAATTTGCTATTAACCTATAAGGTTTGTTGGCCAGGAAACTCGTTTTTTCGGGAACATTTCAAGTTCATGTTCGAAACTTTTTTTGTACGTCTTCAAACATAAAGTTATTTTGATGTTATATGGTACATTGTCTCTACTATATAGGCCATACTGGTAACCAAATTTGATGCCTGCTTTCTTTAAAAAACACATATTTGCTCTTTAAAACATTTTAATGAAAATTCACTACCATAACGCCCTTGCTGCGTCCAGACTTTTTTAAATTAAGTTCTACCTAAGGTCTTTTCCAGTTAATTTATGTAGTTGTTTTTTTCAGATTATCAGTAGCACACCTAAAACGCTTTGCTTGTGGTAGTATACTTATAACCTCGCTTATAACACTAAAAGTTAAACAGTCCAAATATTATCAAGATTCCAAACAAATATAATTTGTTTTTTCCACCGTTAATTTAACAGACTTTGTTTTTTTCAACTATTTTCAAAAATCAACATTTTCGCATTTAGCTACCCTTGAATAATATTGTTTTATTATAATAGCCAATTTCGATAATTATTTACGAATATCTTTACTTTCTGATTAACAAATGTAGACCCAACAATTTTATATTATGATATCTGAACAAAGAGATTATATTATCATTAAATCCGGTCAATTTGGAGGGCGGAGTGGAGAGTAAATAGTAATTATGTTTCAGATTCGTTTCGTAAATACGTTTTGCTATGATTATAATGTTCAGTCCAGTTTACTCAGTTGTCTTGCAAAAGACGTTAACGCTAATTATATCATGAATAGAAAGCTATAATGCGTTTACCAATAGTGTAAAATGTAAGTTTGATTTACTCAAAAATCGCTTTACGTCTGAAATGTTGAGACTTTCCCAGTCCAGTAATTTGCGAAGTACTTTTTGAAACGTTTTTTGCCAAGAAATATGTTTAGCACGATTTGCATGTTCATTTCATATTTTGCTTGAAGCTAACCTAAATAGTTTCTCTCTGACTTCAGAATTTTATATTTTTTGTCTATGACGTAAGTTTGCCCGCACTGACTTTGCTTAATTTGTCGAAAATTTTAGTGGAAATAAGCTTAAATACTCTCAAGAAAATTATAGTGGATATAGTGACTAATTTCAAAGGTTAAGGCTTGTTACGAGAATCTAGTAGATATTCAAACCAAATATTTTACTTCCATAAAGTTAGCATTACCGTGTCGCAATTGTCGTTTTTTGTCATAAATTGCTCGTGAAAAGAGAAAATTTGTCGCGCCTTATTTAAAGAAAACCATGGTAATGTCAGCTTGACAGTAAAGTTTGCATTACCTCATTCCTAAAGCAGCTAAATTCGTGGCAAAATTTCTCACCGTATCATAATAACTCGCCGTGAATTTATCGTGAACAGATAAGTCCAAAATAACCACCCTCTGACGAATCACGGGGTTGGTAGCGTTATGTTTAAAACCGAAGGTTACATCACCTCGTATCTCTACGAAATGCAATTTTGTGACACATTATTTTAAGGCACGAAAAATTAGTAGGGCACGCACGACAAATTCCTGAAGCAGAATCACTGCAACCTGCCCTCCCCCCTGCTGATTTCCTCCTGCGGTTGTGCTGAGTACAGAGAAAAAAACTCTGACTTCTCATATTTCTGCGAAGTGTACTTTAGCAACAAATCATTTTTAGGCATATCAATCACTATTTCTGTTAAAATTTATCGGGATTAATTGAAAATTCCACACGTTTCAATTACTGTATATCTATACTTTTTGTTACAGTATATGACAGAACCATGAGTAGAAGCGAAAGCTCAAATTATGTGTCTTGCTTCCACTCATTGTTGATGCTCACTTTTTAATGCTCATGAAATTGTACCTTAAGGTATGTCTGCGGGTAAAAATACTGAAAATGAAAAAAATTGTGAAGAATTCATCGTGTGAATACTACAAAATATAGGACCTTGAAATTATACACAGCTTTAAAGCAAACTCAAATTTCGAGAAAAACCTTTTTATTGCAATTTGGCAATAATAAATATTTTTACAATAACAAATATCGCCACTCCTTTTTACGGTTCCTTATATACGGTTTTGAATTTCATAGTACAAAAAATTAAATGATAAGTGTTCCGTAAAATTCTAGGATGGCCCTGGATAGTGCAGGGTTATCTGAAAACTTAAACACGGCACTGGAATTGTAGTAAGTCTTTTTAAGAATTTGTCGTGCGTGGCATACGAATTTGTCGTGTCCGAAAATGATTTATCGCAAAAGTACATTTCGTAAAAACTAGAGGTTATAATCTTTTCTCCATACTCAGCACTACCCTACCACAGGTGGAAATCAGAAGGGGGTAGTTTTTTTGGAGTGATTTCGCTTCAGGAATTTCTCGTGCGTGCTCTACTAATTTGTCACGAAATTGCATTTCGTAGAGTTATGAGAAATGTAACGCTACCAACCCGTTATTGATCAGGTGTTGGTTATTTTGGACTTATTTGTTCACGACAAATTATTATGACACTGTGAGCGTTCCTTTCCACGAATTTACTAACTTTACTGTCAATTTGGCATTACCCTGTTTTTTTTTAATATAGCACGACAAATTTGATCTTTACACGACAAAAAAACTACAATTAATCCATGTATTTGCATTGCAAAATTGCGACATCGCCATGCGAACTTTATGGACGTATATTTTTCCTGCTTAATAGACCAACCCTGTGCCCACTGAGCCATTAAGGCTGCGTTTTCCTAAAGGCCACTTGGACTAATCCTAACTTCAACGTTAACGCATACAACACCCAACTGAGCTCATAAATCGAACCTACAACACAAAGTGAGATGTAAGACACGCTTTTTACACGTGTCGCCATCTCGTTGCGCAACCATTACTTTATAAGTGTATTTTTGCTGCAATTAGTATGCCGTACTTACGAGCTCTAGTTAGAGCGAAACCGGTCTAGGGTTCTACTTTGTCCCTATGTTGGGGAAGAAATGGGCCAGGGCTGACAATTTACTAAATTGTTAGTTGGTTGTATACAGTCTCTATTTTTTAACATTATGTGTTATTTGGAGCTGCCCTGACAACATACTACTTGGTTCCGCAACGAGATGGCGACACGTGTAAAAAGTGTGTCTTACATCTCACTTAGTTTTGCGAGGCTAGCTACCATAGCCGTATTACATTATAGGTGTATTTTCGCTGCAATTAGTATGCCGTACTGACGAGCTCTATTTAGAGCGAAACCGGTCTACGGTTTTAATTGTGGTGACAATACATCAAGCCTTACATACTTTGTGCCTATATTGGGGAGGAAATGGGCCAGTGCTGACATTTACTAAATTGTTAGTTGCTTGTATACAGTCTCTTTTTTTTAACATTGTGTGTTATTTGAAGCTGCCGTGACAACATACTACTTGGTTCCGCAACGAGATGGCGACATGTGTATAAAGCGTGTCTTACATCTCACTTACTTCTGCGAGGCTGGCTACCATAGCCATATTACTTTATAGGTGAATTTTCGCTGCAATTAGTATGCCGTACTGACGAGCTCTAATTAAAGCGACACCGGTCTACGGTTCTAATTGTGGTGAGAATACATCTAGCCTTACGAACCTACAACCCTGTGATATGCATTTTCAAAATTTTACATGAAACAGGATTTGCCTTTAAATATTTGTTAATTAAATTAACAAAATGTACTTGACCGCTTATGAAAATAGTTTATTATTATACAGCTTCTTAAGGTTAAACTTTGCAACATAATGTGTAAGTTAAATAGAACACTTTTTGGATTTCCCTAAATGGCGCTTATTTAGAAACTACATAGTGCGATTGAAAGGGTTGAGAAATAGCTTTTTTTGTTTTAATAGAAAAAAAAAGTAAATATTGTACAGAACAAAAAACTTTTAATTTATTTGTAAGTGATAGTTAAGATAAAAGAAGTAGCTATTGATCATTGTATTTCCATAATGTTTAGAGGTAATATTTGGTATTAATTTTAAAATAAATGAATATCAGTTTTGTAAACAATTAAATTTCTCAAAGGAAACATATTTTCTCTGACTGCTTTGATTCGTAACTATTTACGATGCTAATGCTTAATGCGTTTGATACTGTCAGTCAGTAACAAGTCAACAAAAGTTTTAATTGTCGACTTGGTACTGTGTACATAATTAAGTCCACGATTTTCTTTTGAGTTCATAACAAGAGCTACCAGTCACAACATTTAACTGCTCCTGTCGAATAATGCTTGAGCGAATTAAAACTCTTATTCCTCCGTTTACGAGCAGCAAATACTCACGAAGGTATGGCAGTATATTCTTTGAACAAAACTAGATTGGCATTCTAAGGGTTTTGAAAACCCTTTAATTTGTATTTATATCTTCTTACTACATGTTCTTTTAGCGTTTTATTTTTTATACGTCACCTTAAGTTTCTACATAACTACCCTTTCATGTTTTAAGTTTTTTGTTGACTGAATGTTGCTTACTAGCAACAATTAGAAATAAAAGTAATTATAGTTTTTTATTTAATAAACTTTATATATTTTTGTAATCTGGGACAAGTGGTAATGTAAATATAAAATAAATAATTTCGGGACGCAGTAAGTTCGTTATAGTAGTGAATTTTTATAAGAATTGTACACTATTAGTACGGCATATTAGTAAAATTAATACTTTCATATGTACCTTGATGATCGGTTTTAGAGGTCCTAATACGCGTTCATCTGAAGAATATTTTTTGAAAGTCTTACCATGGATATCTTTCTATTACCAAAAAATATTTTAATCTTGTGTTCAACAATGAACAAACTCAATTGAATATGAAGTTAGAAATTAAAATTTGCTATATCTACGTATCGTACTCTGTCTCCTTAAAAGCAAATTTTATTACAGGTTCCATTAAAGTTACAAAAGCTTTCCAGAAGAAAACTTAATTCATATTTAGAAAAGGAAAGTATCTGCCAAATTATAAACGTGGCAGGTATTTTTCCTTATTAATCGCCTGTATGATTTCGTTTTAGTCAACCTAATCGAACCAGTTTTTCCAACAAATTATCTATTAGTATATTTGCTTAATAAAAATTTACTAATATAATAATAAAGAAAATGTCTGCTGAAAATTATAATTTTAGACTCAAATGTGACAAAGTTATCCAGGGGTTTTAAAGAAAAATGAGAACTAGGTCCAAACGTATGAAATCTGGAAACTATTGTTTCTACCAAATGTTAAAGTGAAAAACATGTTACACGGATCGCTAGAGAATAGAACCCGGGCCTCCCGCGTGCCCGGCAGCGTATCTGTTGCACACTTTACCCCTCGGCCACTTAGGCCAGGTAACAAGTGTTTGTTCACGCGGTATTATATCCTAAACTTATAAGTAAACATCTAATTACAGAAGTAACATACTGTTTTAAAATTATTCTTATAGAGACATGAACCTATTCTGTTTACAGTATTTAGGTCGTGCTTTCGTTTCCCATGTTTTATAATATGAATTTTACCAAATCTTGGTTTGGCAAAAACGTCATAATTTATACAAACGATAGTCCCGTAAAAATATCTTTCCCTAAACATGGATCTTTTCACTTTATGTTACATTTTCAGTCTAAAAATTTAATTGGGGCCGTTCATCAATTTACAAATATAGTGCATTTTAAAAATGTATTGAATCTCTCACTTAAAAAACAATAAATTTTATAGTGACATCATTTTTAATTTCATGCCATCTGCCATTCTGATTCTGATGTCGTGAGAGAGCGGGCTGGATGCTTAGAATATAACGTTCTTTTATATTATAAATTCTAAGGCTTTCGCGTAATGACATGGTGTTGACGTTGACAACGGTTTTGGGAAATTTAGTGCCCGAGATTTCTCGATCGCTAGTTCGAATAGAATGTTTAACCGGTGTTGTTTGTATTGTTTAGTCCTGTGGTATGTATCAATCTACGCCATATTGTTTAAATCAGAGTATTGTTTTTTTCGACAAATTAAATACGTTTTGTTCTTTTCCACTATCCTTCAATGATTCGAATTTAATACATAAATAATATGAAATGAGATCTGAATAAGCTGATTATACATTGTCTTCTGCCGGTGCTCCAACAAGGGACACTAAACTAACTAACTATATGAATGGACAAATAACAGTTTAATAAATACAAAACGAAACTATGGATCGCTCGCACTATATATTAGAAGCAGTGTTACCAACAAAATTTTTCATCTTCTAGTGGATTTTAGAACCACAAAAATTGATTTAGAATATAATTCATTTTAGTGCCACTTTATAGTAACAACTGTATGAGGTAAAAATAATTGGTTATTAAACTCAAAAGGACTTTAAAATAAATAAGACGATATAAATTAACGTAATCAATTATTACAATAACTCTTTTGGAGAAAGTTTAAAATCATTATTTAATAAATTTTACATAATTCACTAAGTGAAAATTGGAACCTGTAATAATAATCAGTGATAAGTACACTTTGAAGAACCTTGTTGTGGTAAATTTGGTTTTTCAAAGTGTACTTTTATTTTATATAGGTATGTAAAAATTGCCTATAATTCATTATCAAGAAAGCAGCTGAAGATAACATTTGAAATAATTAAGATTTCGCATACTTATTTGCTATTACACAATATTACTTTTACAAATACAGGCGTTTTTAATTTCCAATAAAAAAATTTAGCTCACTCTACTGTACATCTACATGCCTGTTGAATTTGGTTTTAGTGAATTTTCGTAGAAAAAATTCACTAATTCACAATTTTGAGAATCTCATCTTTTGCCGTTTTAAAGATAATTAAGGAAAATATATTTAAGGGTAACAACTTAAACACCTTGTATCTCATTATCGCGACCTTAAATTAAAGAATGTTATACGAACTACCCCACTATTTTCAAGGGCAACTCACACCCCAATTTTTAAAAATTATAATCAGGACACACTGTATATATATATATATATATATATATATATATATATATATATATATATATATATATATATATATATATATATATATATATATATATATATATATAATGTGTCCCAAACTGGATGGGAATCTTGCTATCTCTGTTATTATTAGAGATAGGGAGACGGTTAAATTAACAATGTTTTGTAGAATTTCATACTCGTTCCAAATATGACTTGTATTTTGCCTTGCCTCTTTTCGTTTTAGAGTTATTTTGAAAAAAACCAAAATTTGTCGATTTATTTTTTCTTCAATATCTAAGTAGGCGTTGATCTGACATGTCTAAGACTTTCACATTATCAGGACACTTTTTACAGAGTAATTTTTTTGTGCTATTCTCAACTTTGGATTGTCATTTGTTTTTGAGCCACATGTATCAACGTTTGATTTTATTATGGTAGCCATATTGGATTTTTTGCTCATGTGATAGCCTGTGAAAAGAGCTTTACAATGATGTACAACATGCTTGAGAAATCTTGTAATTGCACTGGCAACTTTGAGAAAAAAACCGTTTTGAGGATAGTAGGTTATGAAATCCAATACCAGAAAGCAAATGACAAAAATAAGTGTTCAAAAAGCAGTAGGCCATGGAGTCTAACAATAGACTTCTACTTTTAACATAATTTTCTGTAATGATTTACGATAAAAAAATATTGTGATTTAATTTACTATACTTAATTAGGTAATAATGCTGGGTAATATTATATGAAACAGTTTAATAACGAAACCCGGCAATAACACATAGAAACTTAAACTCCACAAAACAACACAATTAGAAACGGAACTCAACAAATAATAAAATAAAAACTTAAAAATACACTAAATAGAAAATTGTTCAATTTGGCCACCGTTTTGTTCAATGCACTTTATACACCTTTTTGAAACATGCCTGCAAATGTGAGGGTGTTTCGGTTAATATGATTCGTAGCTTCCGTGATTATGTTTCGTAATTCATTGATATTTTGTGGTGGATCGAATTTATACACATCATTCTTCAGAGTACCCCAAAAATAAAAATCCATGAGTGTTATATCAGGACTTCGGGCACACCAATGAACCGGCCCATTGTTACAAATGACACAAGTATTACAATTTTGGTACAAAAATTCTTTGACGATTCTAGCATTGTGAGCTGGACAACCGTCTTGTTGGTACCAAATCTCGTCTAAATTATCATGAACTCTTCTAATTGTTGGTAAGATATAATTTCTCAATAGATTAACATACCTTTCCCCAGTTAAATTATTTTCAAAAAAGGACGGACCAACGAGGAAGTTACCTGGATTTTTTAAAATGAACTGTCTAATCTACAAATAAAAATAACAGTTTTTTACATAATAAGCCGCATTAATACCAAATCTGTCTTGCAATCGTCTTTCTGGGGATTCTCATTTGCCCAATAATGCCTATTATGGCGATTATACACACTACAATTTGTAATCTGGATTCATCACTCCATATTATTTTCAAATGAAAATGTTCATTTTACTGACATTGTCCTTGATACCATCTGCAGAATTGAAGTCGCTTAGGGTAATCGTCAACATCTAAGCCGTGTACGATTGTATGTTTGTATGGATGGTAATCACTTTGTTTTAATACACAGTTACTGTACTTTTTGGAACGTCAATTTGTTCACCATAAAACCTGTAAGACGGCATTATTTCTTTCTGCATTTCTGGCATTGGTGGTTTCTTTGCGTGGAAGCTACCGTCATTCAATAGATACTATCCTGCGAAATATTTTGGTATTAGGTGTCGCCTTTCTGGGTAGTTGTTTTGACATGAATTTGCAGCTGCCTCAGTACTTCGGTTAGAACGAATATAACATTCCAACATGTCAAAATATTCTTCATTACCGAACATATTGTTGAATAATATTTGAAATAAACAGGAAACAAACTATTTAGTACAAAATTTTAAACAACGTGTTAAATACACCTCAAATTGTTCAGATAATTTAGAATGACAGTATTCTTAACTGTCGCGATAGCGTTATATCCAGAGCAACCTTTCTTCTGTTGCTTTTCAGTTGAGTTACGTTTAAAAGTGAAACAGTTTTCAAAGGCGTCTTCGTAAATCATTAATCTGATTTTTATTGAGTTCTGTTAGTAAATTTAGTTATTTACTAGGTTTACCTATTTAATTAAATTATAACAATTTTGAGGACAATGTTGTAATGCAAAATATCACTTGTAATAATGGGCCGATTCATTGGTCTGTTCAAATTTCCTTTTTTTTTAATGTGAATCATTACGTAAAATTCTGTTAATAGTAGAAGTCTATTGTTAGACTCTATGGCCTACTGATTTTTGAACACTTTTTTTGTCATTTGTTTTCTGGTGTTGGATTTCATAGCCTACTATCCTCAAAACGGCTTTTCTCAAAATTGTCAGTGCAATTACAAGATTTCTCAAGCATGTTGTACATCATTGGAAAGCTGTTTTCAGAGGCTATCACGAGCAAAAAATCCAATATGGCTGCCATAATAAAAACAAACGTTAATACATGTAGCTCAAAAACAAATAACAATCCAAAGTTGAGAATATCACAAATAGATTACTATGTAAAAAGTGTCCTGATAATGTGCAAGTCTTAGACATGTCAGATCAACAACGCCTACTTAGATATTGAAGAAAAGAGAAATTGACAAATTTTGGTTTTTTCAAAATAACTCGAAAATGAAAAGAAGCAGGGCAAAATAGAAGTAATATTTGGAACGAGCATGAAATTCTACAAAACATTGCTAATTTAAGCGTCTCCTTATCTCTAATAATAACGGAGATGGCAATTCATTCCCATCCAGTTTGGAACATACTGTATATATATATATATATATATATATATATATATATATATATATATATATATATATATATATATATATATATATATATATATATATATATATATATATATATATATTTGTGTGTGTCACGTGTCACACAGATAACTCAAAAAATCATGGGCCGACTTTGACAAAATTTGGCAGGTACCTTCCTTTTGTAAGTGGCTTGGGTAAGTTCGTTAGTGAGGAAAATCGGACCACGTTTTCTGTGAAAATTTTAGGTTTCGTTTCGGGAAAAAGTTATATCTCCGTAAATAAGAAAGCTATTGCAAGAAACTTTGGTAGGCAGGTTTACATTATAAAAAGTCTGGACGCAGCAAGTGCGTTATGGTAGTGAATTTTCATAAAAATGTTTTTAATAGCAAATATGTTTTTTTTAAAGCAGGCATCAAATTTGGTTACCAGTATAACGTATATAGTAAAAACAATGTGCCATGTTTCATCCAAATAACTTTATTGTTTGAAAATGTACAAAATTTTCCGAAAGTAAACTTAAAGTGTTCCCAAAAAAACTTGTTTCTTGGTCAACCTTATAGATTAATAGCTATTCAAATGTGAAGCATTTAATCAAAATTCGCTACCATAACGCACTTGCTGCGTCCCGAATTTCTTTTCTTACAAACATACATTATATTCCGATGGTAATACAAAAATGCAATAACATAAGGCGTGTTCGACTAAAAAAAAAAAAGAAAATTTGTATCACCAACGACTTATGGGCCAGCCTGTGATTGTAGAAATATTTTTTAAGATGTAGCTCAAGACACCCTATAATTAATGTATACATTTTTTTCATAACTTGTATAATAACGGATATATTGAGCATTATTGATTTTTCACTAAAATTCGACAAAAATTATATACCACTAAACGATAAACTCTATAGCTAAGACTACTGCCAAGCATCAGAGAAAGGGTCTATTTGAAATAAATTTTCTGGAAATATTTTAGTAAAATGAAGGAACGGTTGAAACTAAGACTTCAGGGTCTGTAAAACATTCTTCTTGAAACATTTTCTTTCCATAGCCCGTATTAGATTCAGGTTCTTTGCCTAAAAGTTGCCAATTTTGACGTTTTAAATTGCGAATTTGATGTTTTGAGGAAAACCCCAATTTATTTTTCTTTAAATGCCCATAACTTTTGCCTTTTGACCTACAAAGCTAAACTTTGGTGTGTAATTTACCTATAACGATTTAAACCTGCGTACTAAATTTGGTTGCCCTTACTTTGTTATTTCGCGAGATATAAATTTTTTTCGAAGGAAAACACAAAATTTTTTGGGAAAACCTGGGCCGATTTTCCTGGCTAACGAACTTATTCAAGCCACTTGCAAAAGGAAGGTATTTGCCAAATTTAATCAAAATCGGCCCATTATTTCTTGAGTTATCGGTGTGACACACACACGCGCGCGCGCGCACACACACACACACACACACACACACACACACACACAAATATATATATATATATATATATATATATATATATATATATATATATATATATATATATATATATATATATATATATATTAAAGAAAATTCACTAAAAGTAAACTATGCACTAATTTGAAAGAAAAAGTTTAGAGGCATTTAAAAAAAAATTGGGTGTCACTAGTGATCAGAAAAACGTACATTTGTGCTATTGTGAGTTTGTGGTTTAATAATCTATAGTTTTTAGCAAATTTTCGTAGAAAATGTTATTGACCAGACAGCGACTTTTGAAATTTGAAAATATTTTTTCAAATGAGCGCGAACTACGCCCCCTTGTCTACGGCCAGTTTGAGTTTTTACGTTTGCATATGTACATAGTGGCGTATTTCTACGGTAATGCTTAATATGTTAGTTATTATACAAGATACGAAAAAAATTATATACGTAAATTATAGGGTGTTTCGAGCTGCATCTTATAAAATTATTTTGACAGGGTGACGCTTAAGTTGTTGGTGATACAAGTATTCTTCTTTTTTTTAATAGAACATCTCTTATATTACTGCATTTTGGCATTTTCCATCGAACTATAATGCTTGCTTGTACACAGAAAAATCTGATACCGTTCATCGTTTTTGAGTTATTTCAATTGTCTTGAAACTTTTCATGTTTTTGACACATATCAAAAATGTGATACGGCGTTTTCACAACTAGATATTGAAGTTCCAAGGAAATGACGCCTTCAGAAAGGTTTTCGTTTATACAATTCGTCTAAAAAATCGATATATATATATATATATATATATATATATATATATATATATATATATATATATATATATATATATATATATATATATATATGTATGTATGTATGTATATATATATATATATATATATATATATATATATATATATATATATATATGTATGTATGTATGTATATATGTATAATATATACGTACAGGCGCTCTCAAATAATGGCTCAGTTTTTTCAAATGGAACAGCATGTATTTCGTGTTTCAGAAGTGAGGACCACTGCTTTAACTTTTGTATAAGACTTCCTATACTTTAAGACTAGTTTTACAGTTACATTTTTATGATCGCATACCCATAATTCATGTAGGGATCGGTTTCATTTTTTTTTCAGTTCTTTATTCAATTCTAATAACCGATCAGAATATGGGATTATTTAGCATTTTTTTTTCAATTTTAATTACAAATTAGGCATATAGTTTAAAAATTTTATGTATTTTATCAACAAATTTTCGTATAGAAAATATCTAGTCAGCTTTTCCCAGAAATTTTTTCAGTGTTTTCGGAATTTTTTTTGGCAAATTTTTGTTAAATGCTAGTCATTATGAATTTAAAAGTTATTGTGAAAAAGTGTTTGCGAATTCACGTACAAAAATTATTTTTTAATTTTCGTGAAAAAAATTTGGTTAGCCAATGTTTGTGTAGAAAAACTTTGTTAAGTCTTCGTTAAAAGTTTTTATGTAATTTTCGTGTAAAATCTTACACGAAAAGTAATAACTTAGCCAATCTTTGTAAAAAAACGGCAAACTTTTGTGAAACAAATTGTTTGCATATTTTCATGTCTGTCAAGCTTTCTGTAAATAAATATATCTTGGCAGGCGTAGTTTTTCTGTAAATTGCTTAAATAGGTTCGTTGGTCAGGAAAATTTGACCAGTTTTTCGGGAAAGTGTTTTAATTTCTCAAACAATAAAGTTATTTAATGAAATATGGTACATGGTTTCTATTATAAGGGTTATACTTTTTGCTAAATTCGATGTCTTTTATTAAAAACACATTTAACATTAAAAACATTTCTATGAAAATTCGCTACCATAACGCATTTGCTGCGTCCCGACTTTTTTAAGATATCTCCTGGTGTTGTTGGTGCTATTGCGGTAACTTAGTTTTTTAATCTCTACAAGAAAAAATCTAAAGTGTCAGATCAGCCTAAATGTTGTATCCGATGCAATACCTGAAGATTGCGAGATGTGGAAGTAACATTAAAAGTAAACCAAATACATTATTTATTATGCAGAATTACAACGCAGGTCTTAGACTACCTGTATAAGCACCCTGTATAAATTTCAATACACTAAACATTAAAATATATATTTTTTTAATTTTCTTAAACGATCTATACAACGAATTTTTTTATTATACCTATCTCGTAAAGTCGACTATTTGGTACAAAACTACCCGAATTCCGAAGTTGTTCTATTTGGTATTTTAATGTCCATAATACTAACTGGCTCAAGTTTTGGAATTTTTAGGCACATGAAGAGCCGCTGAACTGTTTGATCTCAGTCAGTATATGACGCAGCTAGTAGAGGTTCCTATTCGCATTCCAGATATAAGTGACCATACAGCCTATACTCTTAATTTTTTTCTGACAACTAACCCCGAAAACTACAAAGTACTAACATCGGCCTCCATAGGCAAGTCTAGTCTGATCATTGTCTCGTCTCCGCAACACATCCCCTACAAACACTTCTCGCAAGAGTACACTCGACAAATCGGGCATTACAAAATGCTGAATAGGACGGATTAAGGAATTTTTACTGTTCGTTTCCTTGGGCTGATGTCTGTTTTCGAAGTAATAATCCCACAGAATGCGCCAGTTCTATTACTGAAATCATTTTATTAGACATGAAAAGCTATATTCCTCATTTATCCAAATCCAAACTGTGGTTCATTAACGCTTGCCGAAAAGCAGTAATAAATATTCTACCTACAATCTTTGGCGCAAAAACCCGGACAGCGAAACTCACGCCGCGTTTGTATAAGCAAGGAACAGGTGCAAACAGACAATCGGTCAAGCTTCAAATGGTGGAGTATGTATTCGCTAAAGAAAGGGCCTATTTAATCGCCCGTGTATTTGCTTTTAATTCCACGATTAATATGCAGGGCAAGAGTTCATCAACTATTCCAGCTGTAAAGTCAAAATGGAATAAATATTTTTAGGTATCGTTCTGTTAAGTACATATCGGAAAATTTAGACATCAAAAAGGTATCAATCCCCGATGGAATACCAGCAGTAATTGTTAAAATCTGAGCTATTGAACTGACTCCAATTTTATGTCTCCCCTTTTCGATGTCCTATAGATGAGGTATTTCCATCTTCCTGTAAACAAGCTCGAGTTCAGCCTGTCCGTAAAAAGGGAAACAATTTCGATGTGGGGAATTATTGTCCAATTTCCATCTTATAAGTTTTGTCTAAAGTTATTGAAAAAGTTTTCAATATAGGGCTTATAAAATACCTCGAAAAATAAAACATTCTAAGTGATTGCCAATGCGGCTTACGTCACACCCATCTACTGGCGATATTCTGACAACGTCACTTATCTATTGAGCTTTGCCCTCGACAAATTTTGAGATTTGCAATTTCAGTGGATATTTCAAAAGCATTCGATCGGGTCTGGCATACGGCATTTTTCAATAAACTTCAACCATACAGATAGCTTTTGAAGCTATGTATATGGTTATCTAGTTTTCAGAAGGAGCGCTTCTTGCATTTTGTTGTCGATGATGTTTCATCAGATAGGAATAGTAATATATTTTATGAACATAAATCACACAACGTATCCTACATAGAAGCATGTATGCTTGTACGTGTAAAAATTAATGTCCGTGTTCCACAGGGTGCCGTTTTGCATCCCACGGCACCCTGTGCCCACCCACGCTCTGTTGTATACAAATAACCTTCTGTCAACAACCAACAATCCGATCCACAGCTTTGCTGATGATACAGTACTCTTCACAGTATGTTCTCATCGACTCGACCAATCTACTTCTAGCTCCTTATCAATAAAAGTTGAAGTAGCCAACTCCCTAGATGATGACCTGTCTAAGATTATCACCTGGAAGTCTGCAAGTCTGGTCATGTTTAATGCCTTAGAAACACCTAATTGTCTATTCTTTAGAAAGAGTGACATACAGGGCCCAAACGTTCAGATCTCCGGCAAAATACTGTCAAAAAATACACAATCTCTACATTGGATGTAACTATGGCAGAGTATCTTTGCTGGAACATACATTTTTCCAATATTGCTAAAACAGCAGCAAAGAAGCTTGGGTTTCTGTTTTGGGTTAAAGGCTTATTTTCATTACAGCAACTTTTGACGCATCGTAAAGCGCATATACGTCCCCAGTTGGAATATTGTTGTAATGTTTAGCGTCCTGCCATAAAGGCAACGTCGTCCATCCTAGAATCGAGCTGTTTGCCATATAGGAGATTTATAATCTTGATGAGAGTTTATTATGTACCAAAGTTAATTTTTATGTGATAATGAAAAATTACAATTTGAAATATTTTAATGCAAATTCACTACCATATCGCACTCGCTGCGTCTGTTTATTTAAACCTTTACTGTGGTGAACAGTAATATTTTATTATTATGTATCACATGGCCTTGTCTGCATTCTTCCGTAACAGGACGTAAAGAGAGAAATCATGGAACGGACACTGAATGATATGTATATTTAATATTGTTGCTTAGTGAATCACGAGTTCTTTGAACCTTGAACGAAAAGTGTATTGTTTTAAGAGTGTGTATGTAAATTAAGATTTTAATTTTATTCCAAATGAATGCAAGATTAGTCATTTTACGTCAGACTAACCACACCAATAGATGTTAGTTGGCAGGACTATTTATCTTAAACTGTGTCCGTTGTTTGTTACTTTGTTAGTCAATAATAATTTTAGGTAGCTACTAGTATTGGTCATTGCCTTCCTAATAATGGCCAAAAGTTGAAATAACGTGTTAGCAACTCTCGGAAGTACCAGGCCTCAAACTTAGTGAACGTTTCCAGATCTAAGATCACTTTTACAGAAAATTAAGCTTAATCTCCTGTGTTGAATATGTCTGAGGATTTCTCGATTTCTTTGAAAGTTACCTGCTTTAGTACAAAGAAGCGCACCATGTTTAGCATGACCACAAGTTGAATATGCTTCAAGCCGCTAGTAGTAGCAGTGGTGGGGAGGCCAACGCCAAGCAAGTAGGCCACAATGGGCCCTTTTTGCCAACCCCAGCAAGCCGCTAAGTAAAAATGTATTGGTGCAGACACAATATATAATGGTAAACAATGTTGAGTATTGTTATCGAAATAACCTTTGTTATTGTGATAGTCTTGGCTATCTTAGCTATCTCTATCTATTTGTCTCTAATTTGGGAAACAGAGCTAGGCGATTCTCGAGGATTTGAAGAAGGTTTATGGGGATGATTATCTGAAGGAACCGACCGCCCACAAGTTGTTAGAGCGATTTTGAGAGGCCGGGAAAATCGAGGAAATCCTGGCCAAATGTCAAGAATATGTTGATCGTTTTTTATTTTCGAGGCATTGAGCACCATGAATTCGTACCCCTGCTCCTGGCCAAACTTTTAATGGGCGTTTTTACATCGAGGTTTTGCAATGTATTCGGGTCCGTGTGTTGTGTGTTCGTCCAAATTTGGCGGTCACACCCGCCAATATTCGTCTGATTTGTCACCACGTGAGTCTAGCTGCAAAGGACTTTAAAATGTTCTTTGGACAGGGGAAACAGGGGTGCCGCGTGTGCAGTATATCAGGGTGTAGGGGTATTTTGAAGGAGATAATATTCAGTTATCTAATTCATTTTACAATAAAATGTTCCCAGCAATTTTATACGCATTTTGTGGACAAACATCGTATCTAATGCTTCTGGAGATTGAGCAGTATCTTGTGTTATCATGCATGAATTAAAAATAACTGAACAATATATGCTGCATGCATAAGCACAAACTGCTCCAATTAAATGTATAAGACCTCTGGCGTTAGTATGCATTATAAATTTCGTTCAATCAATAAGAAAATATCCCCCCAATTTTTATTTGCCCATTTTATGATTTTGTCAAAAATTTAGTCTGCGATGTTTTGAGTATGAAGCAGAACATCAAACAGGGACTCTAGACTGCAAATTGATTTTTCGCAAATCTCTTTTTGGCAAGTTATAGGCCGTTACCAGCTGGTTCTATGAAGCTTAAAATATCTTGAACATCAATTGAGACACCAGTTGTAACGATTCTTGGTTTGCCCCGTCCAAGAAGTCTGAAATGGCCAATCACCGACGCCAGGGAGTAGTTTCGCCTCACTATCCCGGAAGTTTTGTCGAACCCCTGCCTTTATGTAAGGAGGGTAGGGATCTTTAACGTGCCCAACATCGCATGAACACGGAACCGACGGTTTTACGCCCCCTCCGACGGGCGGAACGTGCAGACATTCAACTGTATCAAATACAATGCCACAACCTAGGTTGATGTTAATGTTACAGTATGTACTGAAAAAGTGCAAGGATAACACTGGGATCGAACCCGGTACCCTTCGGTTCAGAGGCACACGTTCTTCCCACTGAACCACCGAGGCTCTAAATTAGAGTATGTTTTAACAGGTATAGTCGGTAGTTATTACTGCACACATATGACTTTTAAATCATGAGTATTTTGTTTCAATATTTACAAAGCTGGATTTTGGCAATATCTCTGACAAATCAAATTTTAAACAGCTTTGATAAGTATATATATATATATATATATATATATATATATATATATATATATATATATATATATATATATATATGCATAAATTCTAATTTCTGAAAGTT
>OZ023269.1:51800859-51973359 GCA_964006375.1 Tillus elongatus
TTACACCCCAGATGATTTTCATAACAGTTCTGGAATATTTCGGACAACTTTCCATGAATTGAAAATCACATAAAATCCCCGCGAGAATAGACAAATCCAGAACAGTGTGTGACTACTTAACCAGGCATGCTTCAGCATTGCGTTGGGTAGTGAGCGAAAATTAATTCCGCTTTGAGAAATCGTCAACCGTTAAGCTCCAGCTGAAATTGAGCGGGACTGGCGAACGCATACTGTGACTCAACTATTGGTACCCAGTAAACGCAGCCATTGTATATCAGCTAAACACCACAAGAAGGTGCAGACGTAAATAACAAAAGTACCCGAAACTGAGATCAAACAATTTTAAATGTAGTTTTATTTCTGAGTGACCCATCACCTCGAACATGTAACAAATATATTTATAACAGTAAATATATGTTAATGTCCATAAAGGCAAATGTAAATTTATACTTTCTCATGGTAATAACAAATGAAATAATTTTGATAAAATAATTGTTTTTATTGTCCACTGTAACTATCATACTCATGCTTATCTCAGGGTGTAGTTGCACTGACCCTGACGAACCCTATTAAATAGATTATAGAAATAGTGTTAATTTCTTAATAATAACCATACTTTTCCTATAGGTTCAATTTTAATTGTTTCATTATTACAAACATTTTACATACTTTTTTATAGACGGCTTTTTAATAACCAAAATGAATATATAAAAAAGCATAGAAATAAAAGTAAATTACAAAAGTAACATCTACTAATGTTGTGGCATTCTGTTTGAGCAAGATGAATATCTGCAAGTTAGGCCATTCGGAGGGGTCGTAAAACTATCGGTTTCACCTTTAAGATCCTTACACTCCTTAAAGAAAGGAATACAGAATTTTCAGGATAGTGAGATAAAACTGCTTCCTTTGAAATCGGTGCCTGGTCGAAATCGCGGAAATAGGCCAACCTTAAAGGAACAAAATACAAGTAATTTTAAAACAGAGTGGAATATATAAGAGATTTAGATTAGATTAAAATATTCTAAACCTACAGAAAAGTTAAGCATAGTCATGATATACATTTAAAATAGCATTTTGCAAAAATACTGGCTTCAATTTACCCAAAATAGCGCTTTGGTATATAGCATCTTGTAGCATCTTTATGTCAGCTTTTAGTTGCACGTCATTGAAGATTTACAGTGGCCCAGAAAGGAACAATGGTGGTGACTATTAAATCATCAATCATTGTCATTGTAATCATTGACTTAATGATAAATAGCAAATTCTTTTATGTGATAGGTTCCTAATTTTTCAACATTTACCCTATAAAAGGTAAACTCCAAATATTACTTTTTAAAATATATATATGGACACACCTGAATTTTGAGCTTGTTTAGCTCTTATGAACAAACTGCATTTTTTATCAGTAAAAATGTTGGCATACAGACTGGCCCTAAAAGATCATGACAACTTCTCACACCGCATATTCCTGAAGCAAAAATCAAATTTTCTATAACAATGAATGCATCCCTTTCAAGATGCTGCCTCGTCAGGGAAGCCAACAATTTTGCAAGGACATTGCTATCATAAGTATTAATAAACAGATGACATTTAAATTTTCTCAAAGTCTCGCAGTCTTCTCATAAGTGAATTTTTACTACACGTAGGATATTTATTTTTAGTGAATTTTCAAAATATTTCGTCAAATGAGCGGGAACTAGGCCCCTAGAACACATATCCGGGGTCAGTTTCCATTTATATATATGTATATGTATAATTATATGTATGTATCACACCAATAATTCGAACAATAATGGGCCGATTTTGATCAAATTTGATAAGTACCTTCTTTTTGCAAATGATTTGGATAAGTTCATTATCCAGGAAAATCGGACCAGGTTTTTCCGAAAATATTTGTGTTTTCTTTGGTAAAATTTTTAGAAATAGCAAAGTAATGGCAACCGAATTTGGTACGAGTGTTTGTATTATAATAGGAGACGCATGTACCAAAATTAGGTTAGGTGTGTAAGTTAAAGACAAAAAGTTATAGACATTTAAAGAAAAAATGTTGGATTTTCCATAAAACATCAAAGGCGCGATTTGAAACGTCAAAATTGGCAACATTTAGGCAAAGAACCTGAAACGAATACGGGTTATGTAAAGAAAATGTCGCAAGGAGACTGTTCTACAAACCCTTAGGTTTCAGCTTCAACCGTGATTGTCCTTCATTTTACTAAAACATTTGCAGAAAATTCATTTTAAATAGACCCCCTATCTGATGCTTTCACAGTAGTTTAGTTAAGTTTATATTTTAATGGTCTATAACTTTTAGCTACCTAGGTGATACCTACAATTTGGTTCGAACATCCCTTATATTATTGCATTTTTGCATTTTTCATTGAAATATTTTGCATGCTTGTAAGAAAAAAATTGAGACGCAGTAAGTGCGTTTAGGTAGCGAATTTTCATTAAATGCTTCAAATTTCAATCAATCAATTTGCAATTAACAAGTTCGTTGGCTAGTAAACCAGTTTTCGCCAAAAGATTATAGATGAATTAGATGTATTGGTCTATAACTTTTAGGTATTTTTGTAGAAAAAACACGCAAACTTTTGCATTTTGAAATAATTTCTTCAAATGAGCTAGAACACGGGGTCAGTTTCAGTTTTTATCTGTTTACAGGATGACGCATAACTACGGTAAAGCTCAATATCTTCGTTATTATACAACATTCGAGAAAAAATGGTATACGTTAATTATAGGGTGTCTTAGGCTGCATCTTAGAAAATTATTTTTACACCCAGAGAGTGGCCCATAAGTCGCTGTTGATACAAATTTTCTTTGTTTTAATTAAACACACCTTATATTTTTGCATTTTCCATCGAAATATAATGCATGTTTCTGAGAAAGAAAATCGGGACGCTGCAAATGCGCTATGGTAGCGAATTTTCATTAAATGCTTTAAATTTCAATAACTCAATTTGCTATTAACCTAAGGTTCGTTGGTTGGGAAACCAGTTTTCTCAGAAACATTTTAAGTTTATTTTTCGAAAATTTTTGTGCATTTTCAACCAAATTATTTTGGTAAAATATGGTATATTGTTTCTACTATACAGGTTATACCGGCAAAATAGCAGTCGTTGTTTCTACTCTTAGTATTTTCTTTCGTAACCGCTTAGTAACAGATCATTCAGAAATATAAGACTATTAATTTCAGTTGTTTGAACAGTTTATTTTCAGCAGAAACAATATTCGGCGACGTTTGTATAAACTTCTACAAACAAGGTAGTGTAAAGCGTTACCATTTTTGTCATATTTACGTCTTCATTAAAGTAACTTTTTAGCATACACTTCCGCCTAGTAGTAAACTTGTTTGTTTAATTTCAAATGATAACATTATTACATTTGGCAATAATAAACTAATAAACAGAGTAACAAGCGTTTTACTGATATTCATGTGTCATCTCTATTGACTAAATGGCGGTTATGTTATTGTGGTCTTTGCTAAAAGCTACTCTTTAACACCTACTTGGAGACTAAAATATTGCAAAGTCTCGTAAGTATTATCGGTTAATGACTTCTAGAGTATATTTGTTACAAAATTATTCACTTTTCACCCACTTAAAACTAACTGCTAATACAGATTTCTGACCCTCAAAAAAGTTTTATGGGAAGCTATTAGTTACTAGTTACGTGATTCAACAGGAATCGTAAACCACTTGAAACCGTGTGCTGATATTTTTAGAGGAAGTGTCACGTTATTTGAGGAAACAAAATATCGAATTTATTACGCACTAATTCTGTGGCGTCTGAATAATAAATTAACAACGTTAACACCGATAATTAAAAAAATAGGAGCCGATTTTGATGAAATTTGGCAAGAATTTTTTTCAGAAAATAACAAAGTTATGGCAACCAAAGTTGGTATGTCTGTTTATGTTACAAGAAAAAAAGTTATAAGCACTTAATAAAAAAAATTCTTTGGTGTCAGATTATTTCTATGAAAATTCACCACCATAACGCACTTGCTGCGTCCAGGCTTTTTTACTTTCTTTTTGGAGAACGTATTTAAGTTGCTAGGTCCAAAGGACAGAGACATTAACATCGACGAAAGTCTTCTCAAAAATATATACTTTGCGCACCATGTCATTTCTGTGAGTGGCTACATACACCACCTGCGTAGACTGGAGGAATTGAAGGAAGCGTCATAGAATGTCGGCTTGGAAGTGAATCTTTGGGAGACTTAAATTATAAACCCGAATCAACATTAATATAAATTTAATTTTGTATTTAAGTAAGGGAATAAATGCACCCCAGACACAGAATGAAGCTCGGTAAAGATGATGAGAAAGTAATGTTCTATTTGTAGTCATTCTATTACAAAATTTCGAAATTTCTTCGACAGAGACATTGAATATATTTTTTAAAGGTCTAAACATGTGGGCTCAAGAAAAATATTGATATTAAATCTATAGGTGGAAAACAGAATGAAGAAATTCGACGTCTCTGGTCAAGAACTAGTTGAAAGCGATTTCTGTTCTGGTGAGCCTTCATATATCAAGACAAGACTCCTCAAACTGTAAACGTGGATAACCACTATCATAGTTTAACTATATGTTAATGTTTCAATGACCACGAATATCGAATAGTCGATTGGTAGATATTCATTGTGTAAGAAAATGGGGAAAAGTCTAATTAAAAGGTTTATTGAAGTAAACTGGACATCGTGATGGAATGCTAATTCTTAGGTATATTAAGTACATGTGCCGCGGACCGACGCATATCGGAATGTGTCCCCTCTCTGGCCCATTTCGCAAATGCGCTGCTCTTGTCACCTCCCACCATCAGGACCAGTAACCTCGGGAAACACCACCGGCTGAATGTTAAGGAAGATGCGGTGTTGCCAGCTTACATTCGGCCATCCTGACTTTGGGAGGTCCACCGACGTAACTGTAAAATTCATGTCGTCTAAGATAAAGCAATTACTGTAATACAAACAAAACACTGATCTGAAAACGAAATAATCTGCAACCTGCACTGGACCTAAATATAGTGAGGAAATACAAAACATAAGAACATAAAAATTTGTAATTACTATCATTACTACATATTACCACATATATTACCAGATATATAACTACATATATTTCTACATATATTCCTACATACTAATGTGCACATATGTGTTCTTTTATCAGGTATCTCTTAACCATGCACGCTTGGATAACCACTAGCCTCTTAAAACTAATGAGTACCGCAGCGGACTCGGATAACCGCCAGTCCAGACCTGGATTGCCAGCGCCCAACATGCTGCAAAATCTAAGAGCGGAGTTCAATATCAGAACTGCCGCGACCTTATCCAGGCGTTCAGAACCAATCTGAACCAGGTTTTTGTAATCATACACTCACCAATTTGAAGCAAGTAAACCTTACACTCCTCTTTCCATAGGGACGTGCTCCCTAGGTTCTCAAACCTAGCCACACCTACAGGTTCTTTGTACATGTAGAACCTTGAACATTATACATCCATTACCAAGGAATTTTGAAGTTGTAAACGGTCTTTTCTCTCGTGGTGGTTTCCTTCACTAACCGGGTCGCTATCAACATTTGTTGAAACTGTTGAATCCCTGGACTCGCTGGGTTAAACGCCTCTGCTACGTGATTTGTCCTATTCATTGAACCACATTTTCTCAGATAGCTGTCAATTCAAGTACTGTCTCTGTCGCATTGTTCTTAGGAAGTTTTTCAGTAGTGGATACTTTTACTCCAAGTAAAACTTTACTTGATGACCCACTTCACTAAGTCGGCTGGGTGTAAAAACCAACTTTACCAAGCGTATGGCCCAAACCCAGCTTCATAGCAGATAAAGCACCTAATATTCTTCTGTCACGTCTTTTAGTTTAACCGGCGCCGCGAAGTAACCTGACATTTAAGAAGTAGTAACCCAGATAGCATTTCAGTAATGAGTCATACCAGTTTTAGAACATATATATATATATATATATATATATATATATATATATATATATATATATATATATATATATATATATATATATATAATATTTCTTAATGACCTGCAGGTAAAAACATTGCTTCGGTTGCTTATAATCCGCTTCGAATACCTTAACTCTTACTTTTTTTTTTCAGTGTTCAGAGCCTCTAATTTTTTTTATCTCATCAAATCTTTAATGTATACTTATCGTTTTACAAAACCTGATTACGAGGCGACAATGACTCACTACTACTGGTGTAACGATCACTGCTACCTATCTGCTATCTGTCGGCGCCTATGTCTCCTCTCAGAGATAATATTACAGGTGTTAATTGACATTCCCGTCGTTTTCTAACAAGATGGTCACGTGTTCGTTAGGATGAACTTTCTTTTCGAAAATATGGGTGGACCCATATAGACTCCGAACTGTTAAAAACACAACCGCGCCAAGGACCTCAAACGATCGAATAAACAACTTTTTTTAAGCGCGCAGGCACTGATCCCACTTCTAATTTGTACGAAAAATAGGGAAAAGTCTAATTAAAAGGTTTATTGACATAAACTGGCCATCGTAATGGAATTCTAATTCTTAGGTATATAAAGTACATGTGCCGCGGACCGACACATATTGGAATGTGTCCCCTTTCTGGCCCATCTCGCACCTGAGCTGCTCTTGTCACCTCCTACCATCAGGACCAGCAACCTCGGGGAACACCATCGGCTGCATGTTAAGGAAGATGCGGTGTTGCCAGCTTACAGATTGTCAACCAAGGTTCTAATTCTAATAATAAATCAGGATGACGACGAAGACATCACAACTACTTAACAAGTGTCAGCTAAAGATGCGATTAACGCATTTAAGCTGGGTGCGCAATGGACTGAAGAGAGTGGTGCATTATACAACAAACATTTACTTCCGAGGAGACTGAGAGACGAGGCCTTACTCTCGCGTTTAGCCAAAAGCAAAAGAAAATTGATGAATATTTGCATGCACCATAAATTTATTTGTGTATCCATTTTCATAGTACTTATGTACCTTGGAAATACTTACATATGTTGTATGTAATTGATTGACATTAATATCTTTAGTTATTTTTGTTTGTTTTGAAAGTGCTATGCTATAGCGGTAATGATGTTAATTTTATAATAAACCCTATGCTATCTACATATTGTGTTGTTTAATTAACTAAGTCCCATATCGTATATTATTATGTAGTACATATAGATTTGATCTTACCATTTTTATAGTGTACATATGTAATTTGTCGGATTACAATATACTCCTTTTCAAAAAAAACTCCGGACTACAGGGGGTCAGTGGCAGTACTCTATAGTCCGACAAATTCGATCATCCTACACCGCCTAGCAAAACGTTTGTCGGATTAACGCGGGTCAACTGTACTTATCTTTTCCTGCGACGTGTAATACACATGTAAGAGAATAACTATAGTTATATTATTGTACTTATCTTTTCCTGCGACGTGTAATACACCTGTAAGAGAATAACTATAGCTATATTATGCCTGCGGCCTTTACTTCCACGTCAGTTGTTGCAACTTTGTATAGATCTTGAATTGTTCATCTTAAAATATGTAAATATTTATCTTTAATGGGAACAAACATGACACATAATTAACAATTATGATACTTCAGAGTCAATGACCATGACGCTTATTAAATATTTTGATAATATTTTCTAGTGATACACTTTTTTATGACTAATAAAGTTTATTGAATCCTTGCTTGGCACTGCTGTGTAAAATAATTAATATCACGACAGTAAAAAAATTCAAGGATTTCTGTCGGTACTCAATTGATCTATTTATGTTGGTGTAGTAATAAAGTGTACACAGAGGCGTACACTTATTGGAAGCTCAAATACTTATGTTTTTATTATTTTTAGAAATAGTCGTAGTTGGTTTGAATAAAAACTTTGCCACCGAGTATTAATTACAGGTGAACAGGTCTCGAAAGGTGTGAGGCAAGTGTAGCTCAAACAGTAGAACGTTGGCATGCCGTGCAGAGGTTCCGGGTTCGTATCTTACGCAGCCTGTGTTTTTTTTAATTAATAATTAATTGGGTACATACTGGATGATGCCAATTGCGAAAGTATTGTCTTTGAGATGGTTAAAATGTACAGTACTTGTCTTATAAAATTTAAAAAAAATTTGTACTCACACATTACCTTTAAAAGGGTTAGAGAATAAACCTGCTTTCATCCCACAAGTCCCCGCAACACGTGTAACAGAGACCAAGGCGGCCTTTACCAGATTACCTCAATGGGTAATGTACTGATACCTCTGTCAAGTACCTCCTACCAAAGAAGTAGTAGTTGACGAATTTATTGTCAGCATCATGTTAAACCTGTTTCGAAGTATGTTCACAGGTTACGCCAATAAACCTTCCTCTTGTTCACTTCCAAGTTTTCTATTTATGCATACTATCACTGGCATACGTGCATTTTGTGGATTTCTTTGTTGATTTCTTGCCCGTGAGCGCAGGCGCCGCTGGGCCCCGCTTCACTTAGTAATACTATTGCTGTCTCGCATATCTTATTCTGGGAGCTTATCTGTAATGCTCTACAATAGACACTATTTGCCGAATGCGTTAGGTTACCTATTCTATACCTGCGAATACTTTCCTAACGGGACTATTTTATTATCACTCCTACGGTCAGTTAACGCAGTTGCCTAGCGTTGCAAGATTATTTTCGACTCAAGCTGGAGTTGTGTCACCAGTGTTCAGTCCTTGCTTAATGTCATAAGTTTCTTTCAGTGCAGCGTTCATGTCCGTAAATACAGTCCGTGCGTAATGTGGCAAGCTTGTTTCGGAAGAGGATTCATGTCAGAGAGTACGGTGGATGCTACCTGTGGCCAGATTATTCACGGGTAGCGTTCCCATCAGTTAATTAAGGAATTTTGTTAAAGTGATAATTGTCTTTTAGGACAGTGTTCCTGTTAGTAAGTACATTAACAGGCCGAATAGCTCAGTTCGCGAGGTAAGTAACCGCTCGGATTGGACTAGGAGGTCGCGGGTTCGAGCCCCGTATTCGGACAGTCGGCCTTTTGACTCGAATGTGGAATGTGCCGGTTTCTGATGAGTTATGGGTGGTGTCCTTTGTCTATATGAGTATGTAAGCCCCCCCCCCCCCCCCCGCTCAAGTCAAAACTTCTGGGTGCGTAGTTTGTCTACTATGTTGTTGTTGTTGTTTTATTATAATAATAATAATAATTATTATTATTATTTAATTAATTAATTATTATTATTATTCAATAAAATAACCAAAGAAACAAGTGATAGTGTCATTGCTCTAGATAACACCACGAATATAAAACCATCATATGGAGTTATTTTCCTGGGGGTTGAGGTTGACTCCAGGCTAGACTGGAAAAACATATCGACAAGGTGGTTACAAGGGTTGCCAAATATACTTACATGATAGGTACCTTGGCATTTCTGATATCTAGACATGCGGCGCTGGCTGCATACCACGCTTATGTTGAGGCATCAATACGATATGGCATAATACTGTGGGGAAACTCCGTGGATATGTAGAGGGTGCTGCTAGTACAAAAGCGATGCATAAGGGCTCTTTTCAATTTGCGGGTGATGGACAGGCAGAATATTTTTTAGCGAACACGGTATACTTACATGTCATTTGATTTATATATTGGAAGCAGTACTGTTCGTCATATACAACCCTGGGTTATTCCAAGTGCACCTACAGGAACATGAACACCAGACAAGACCCAAAGATAATTACGCTATCCCAGCCTCAAGATTCACAAGACTGCAGAGAAATGCCACACATCGTGTTATCAAGATCTACAACAAGATACCGGTAGAAATTCGTCAACTCCCTAGGCAACAAGTGAAAAATAGACTAAAAAGATACCTAGAACTGTCTGCGTTTTATGAGTTGAAGAAATATTTATTGGACGATATTGCGGGTAAAATTTAGTTGGTGTTGACTTGCACTTATTGGAATTTTTGTATTTGTGCTTGTAATGTTTTGTTTTTACACTTATCTTGTTGATACAATCTTTTATTTTATTTGTTTATCTCTACAAACATTTTATAAATTCTGCCTGTGTATGGATATTATTTCTTTGGCGGAATTTTTTATACAGTTTTCATCCATGGAGTCTTTTATGTGGTATGTATATATTGTCACAGGCATATATACGGTTCATTTTTGATTTTATATTTGCAGTGGTTTTATTCGTATAACAGATTTCTACATATTCTTTTATCTATACAGTGTTTCCTGTGCCAGCTTACTCTGATGGGCTTTACGCCCTAAAGGGCATTGTATTGATGAGCTAATAAAGATTATTATTATTATTATTATTATTATTATTATTATTATTATTATTATTATTATTATTATTATTATTATTATTATTATTATTATTGTTATTGTTATTGTTATTGTTATTATTATTATTATTATTATATTACCTACCTAATGTGGCAATATTGTTTTAAAATGGCGTTACTTTCAGAGAGTATAGTGCATACGGTAAGCTTATTTTAGGATAGCGTTCGTGTTAGTAAATCAGTACTTTGCTACTGTGACAAACTTAATTGATAGTGTCGCTGCCTGCGAGTACAGTATGCAAGGCTATGTAAGCATGTCCTGTTTTTGTCAGTGCCTAATGTGGCAAGATTATTTCAGGAGGGCGTAACTGTCAGTGAGTACAGTAGTCGCCTAATGTGGCAATATTATTTCAGGATGGCCGTTACTGTCAGTGTGTACTGTGCTTGCCTAATGTGGCAGCATTATTTCAGGACCTTTCTTTTGTAGAGCGTAGTTGGCGCATCTGCTGTCCAAGCTATTGGTTCACCTGAACCGCTCTATTACACCCTGGTACTATCTTTGCGACATATCTTCGCGGATGTAGAGCTCTCTTTTCTTCTTGTCTTTCCACTTTTTTTATACTTCCCCCGTCCGCAGTAATTGGGGGTTCGGGCAATCTAGTTGGCTGTTTCCGTCGCTTCGCCGGTTCCTGTCTCTCTTTTATGGCCATAGCTTGTTGGGCGAATTCCATGACCCTTTCCCATGAACTCTTGTCTCTTAACATTATTGGTACCAGGGCGTCGATGCTATGTATCCCTGCAGGGTTTGGGCTGGTACTTCTCATCTCGTCAAACTGTGGGCATACAAAAATGCAGTGTTCTACCGTGTCCTCTTCACCGCAGTAGATATATCCGCTTTCATTCTCGTCTAACTTTCCCATGCATTTGGCGTAGGATTTGAAATATCCGTGGCCGGTAAGTAATTGTGTGAGCCAGAAATGTATTTCGAATTTTTTCCAGTCTGTCAGATTTGGAATCAATCTTTTTGTATATTGTCCCTTCGTGGTGTTTTGGGACCATATTTCCTGCTACTTCTCCATGGTTCGGCTTCTGGCAGCCAGCTTAACGTCTTTCCTCCACTAACCGATCTATGGGTACCACGGGCGTCAAAACCTGAATTGCCTGCATAGAGATGGCACGGAACCTGTACAGCACCCTTAGTAACACCCTGCGCTGTACACTCTCCATCATCATTTTATATTTCTGTATATCTATTGTTCTATGCCATATCGGCGCTCCGTACAGTAAACTTGAGTGCACCACGCCGCTAAGTTGTAGCCGTTTTGCTGTTATTGGATCTACCACGTTAGGCATTATCCTACTAAGTGCTACTGTTCTTCTTTCAGCCTTTTCTTTTGCCATCCGTACATGCTGGCCAAAATCGAATGACTCACCGATTGATATCACTAGATAAACCACGGTCGTTGCTGGTTCTATCACGGCCTCCTTTAAGCGAAAGGAAAAAGCACCCCTGATTTTAAGACCCTTTACGATGACTGCCTGTGTCTTTTCAGGGGCCAGCTGGAGTTCGTTGGCCGTCATTCATCTGTCCGGTCCTCTTAACGTTTCGTTCATTTGACACCTAAGTGTGTCTGGTTCTGATGCCTCTACTAGGACTGCTAGGTCATCAGCATAACCAACCATTTTAGCTTGAGGATTCCGTCATACATTATATTCCAGAGGATAGGTACCAGGATGGTTTTATGCAGGACAGCCATCGCTCTCCCCTCGCAGTGCTGATCTTTCTGTATGAGAAGTAACTGCTTATGATGTTTATCAGACACTCAGCGATGTTTCTTTTCAGTTTTCTATGATTTTACGACAGCTAGAATTGTTGAAAGCATTTTTCACACAGACGGTGATCAGTGCACACCTCTTTTCGCTTGTGTTTTTGCGACTTCCGTAACGTATCTTGCAGCATGTATTGTGAATCTCCCTTTACAAAAATTAAACTCGCGCTCTGAAAATCCTTCTCCTACTTCTATTCCTCTTGTAGCCTGGCTTTAGTCAAGTGTTCTAGTAGTTTTCCTAGCGTATTCAATGGGCATAGAGGTCTGAAGGATGACGCTAGCTCTAAGGGCTTACCGTTTTTCCAAAGCAACACTGCCTTTGCTATTTTTCACTCTAGGGGAAACTCTTGTCTCCGGAGCAGTTCATTCATCACATTTCGTCGCACCTGTGAAGCTATTTCGGCCAGCTCTTTAATGATCTCTGCTGGTATCCCGTCCGGCCCGGGATCTCATTTTTTTAGCTGCTGCCGTCAACTCCTCTTCCGTACACTCCTCTATATCCGCTATCTCATTCGTTTCCTAGTAGTCTGTCGTCTGGGGAAGTAATCAGTTTTCTGGCTTACTTCGTGAGGTTATATGATGGGGTCCGGGGTCCGAACTGTTTCATCACAATCCTGTAGTTCTCACCCCAGATATCTTCGTTCAGTTTCTCGCACAGGGCTGTCCAATGGCTCTTCTTGGAATCTGTTATCATCCGTTTAGCTTTTTTGTCTTCCTTTGTGCAACTCAATTGCTTCCGTGGCTGCTAGCTGGGAGGGCAACCTCCCCCCTGCAACGAGTCACTTGTCTTCGGGCTCTTATACATTCGTTATGATTTCAGGATGGCGTTACTGACAACGAGTATAGTACTGGTCTAATGTGATTATTATATGGTGGCGTTACTGTCAGTGAATAATGTACTTGCTCAATGTGGCAAGCTTATTTTTGGTTTGCGCAACTGTCACTGAGTACAGTACTTGCCTAATGTGGCTAGATGATATATTATTGGAGGACGGCGTTACTGTCAGTGAGTTCAATACTTCTCTAATGTGGCACGATTCTCAGAGCATAGCGTTACTGTCAGTGAGCACAGTACTTGCCTAATTTGGCAAGATAGTTGGAGGATCGCGTTACTGTCAGTCATAACATTCCTTGTCTAAGGTTGGAAGATTATTTCAGAATGATACTCCTGTGATCGATTACAGTATTGATTTTATGTAACACGAGTATCTAAGGTGACGTTACTACATAGTGTTGCAAGTTGACGACTTAAACTTTCAGTAAAGGCAGCCCTACCTACTGTGGCAAAATTCTCATTTCGATAGAATTTGCCAACTGAGACCATATTCTCTATTTGGTATTTATCTTGTCTGGTTGTTTTTTCTGTCCATTTTTCGCCAATTATAAAGCAATTATTTGAAGTTATTCTTTCCACGTCCTAGCACATTAATTCTCTTCTTTTTCTGGTGATGCAATAAATTTTCTACCTACTTTTTGCCTGGTGTAAGACGATATGATTTATTATTATTGCTCATCGTTGCAAGATTATTGTCTAGTTTAGATGTATTAACTGAATACTCGAATCGCATAATCTGTCTATGTTTTTCTATTAATACATTTAGGTACGTCTTTCTCCAGTTTCCCTCTGTCAGCTTGTCAGTCGTGTTGACACAATCGCATGCCGTTTAAAATTCGTCCTCACACTTTTATCACCGAGTACAGGTAACTCAGGTGACCAAATAATTTTTCCCGTCTGACCTTATTGTTTTTTTTTTCTCTGCTGGGCTGTATCAAAACTTCTTTACAATGGCAGTACTATTCACTTTCGATGTATACAGTATTTGTATTTTACTGAACCAGTTCGGTATATTTCGTATGCCAACTCACACCTTTTAGACTATTTGAGATAAGTGTAATCTCCTTTTAAGTAATTGGCGTCAAAAACCTGCTCGCTACACTTACTTTTTTATGGCGTTGTTGCCTCGAGCTAAAGCAAAAGATTGCCCATACCTATCGATCTTCAAATATGGTTAAAGTGCTATTTGCTTACGGAGCTATTAAGGACAAGGAAGCGGCTAACAAGAAACAGCTCCCCTGAATGCTAGAAGAAAATTTTTACTATATATATATATATATATATATATATATATATATATATATATATATATATATATATATATATATATATATATATATATATATATATATATATATATATATATATATACTACATTCGTCACCGAAAAATACCGCTACATTACTTATGCGTTTGCTTAAAGCTTCTAAAAGCCTCGGCTAAAGTTACAGCTTTTAAGAATTTTGAGTTTGAATATTGTTGTTTATGAGCACAAAACAAATGGCATTTATCTCCATAACCAAACAACACGCACCGGCAGTTTATACAGAAGTTAATCCATCTTTGTCATACTGCATCATCAGTATGAACTTTTTTTTGATAAGGATGGCGTAACTTACCTATAACTTTTATTGTGATACATATATTGATATTATGTACCTAAAAGACCTACCACGTAGGTCATTGTTCAAAATTATTACTATACATTTTCTTTGCAACGTCGTTCCCCTAAAGTATTTACACGATGCTCACTTGCTAATTATCACAAATCAGATTGGGTCACAGTATATTATTTTTTCAACAACCAAGTACGTGTTTCTTCTTGGTAAACTTTCCGTGGGTGTTATCACCAACTCGAACTTGCTGCACTACATGTGTTCTAATATTGTCAAATCATCATGCCTAACATCCCCGAGTCCAACCCTGTCTTTTGTTAGCCCGCAACTTCCCTTAATGCCTATAATAGCAACCAGAGGCGCAGGTACCGACGCTGGCGCCCCTGTGACAGGTGTCGTCAAGCGGCAACAACGGAGAGAAGTAGTTACAAGAAGATCCAAGGCTCAATCACTCCCTTGTCACCCAGCGTCCAGGAGCGTCGCGTCAAGACCGACTGAACCGTGTGGATACTCAGACACAGGATAATAGTTGATTATGCTGTGGTCTCATTAAAGTTAACTTCGTCGTCGCCCAGCGGTCAGGGAGCATCATAGGAAGATCGCCTGACCAGCGACACGTAGTCAAGACATCAAGACCCACGGTTGTCACCATTGACACGTGGACAGGTCAGTGAGCCTCGTTGTGGGAAGAACCAATCTTCCGACGAGCGACTGACCCGTGAGTAGACATCCTTCAACCGCGGCATCAACACATCACAATCCACCTCCGTCAGCTGGACACGTGCACCACCGTGGCCTCCTGTGTGGACGACGCTCCTAGGTACCAGTGACATCCTCCGCGACTAATCTAATAAAAATGGGTTTTTAAAAGAAAATGGAAACCCTTTATTACACCTTTATTTCACTAGAGAATTATGCGAGTTACAATTTTATATTTAACAAGTGTAGGCGTTTTTCTTCTAGTCCCTCGGGCAGCACGACCGGTTAGACAGTAGTAATACCAGTGGAAAACCCGTTACAAAAATAAAAGTTTATATATGATTTACTCAACTCAGTGCAGAAATAGCTGCTTATCTGAAGGAGCGTATGGTGTTATGTTTCATGCTGATGAGGCGTTATGACCTACATAACTCCTACCCCCTTAAGAGGCAACTCTGTGTAAGAACAGAGTTGCAGAAAAATAGCTAAAAATTTACAAATAAAATATACTGAAAAGAAATTTTACACACACACACACACACACACACACACACACACACACACACACACACACAGATATATATATATATATATATATATATATATATATATATATATATATATATATATATATATATATATATATATATATATATATTGATTTCTTGCTAGAAGCTATACAGAATACAAATGTAAAAGTAGAAAATTTTCCCTGCTCAATACAAGACCTCAAAAATATCCCCACTACAAACACAAAACTAATTAATAAAATGAAACCACCATTGTTTGTAGACGAATGGGCAGTTTTTGGATTTAGAACTGTAGCGGACTTTATGGTAGAAGAATCTTGGCTGCCAAATCAGGCGATCTTGAAAATGATTAGCTCTGGATCATATATAGTTAGAGAACAATTGATACTCCATTACGAAAGAATTAAATACCTTTTCAATCCATATTTAGTAAGTTTAAAAGGAATACCGAATCAAAAACAACCCTACAAACTTGTATTGATAAAGAAAACGGGTGAAAATACCAACATCTCGAAGACAAATCGAAGACAACTCCAGAGGTGGCTTACCGATTTGTATTTCAAAATGGACGAAAATTTGGAGGCTGCCTGGACAGATCGGGAGATACATTGGTCAACATATTTTAATGTCTTAACGTTGGGGAGGGAATCTGAAATTTCGTGGAGGCTAGCCAAAAACCGATTAGCTGATCCCGTCTTTCTGAAAAGTGCTGGTCTACGTAACAGTAATTTGTGTCCATTTTGCTTAAACGAAGTAGGTACTTCTTGGCACATGTTTTTCACCTGTCATGAAACAACAGCGATATGGACATTAATTCAAGATATGCTAAAGGAGCTATTTCCAGAAAAGACAATATCAATGGGAGATATATAATGTGGAATTGAAGGTAGAACGTATAAACACAACTTGGCCAATTTCCTTTTCAGTATGGCAAAGACAACAATATATCGTGTGTTCACTAACGTTCTGTATGGAAGAAGTTCATTTGCCCCATATAAAGTAATCTTTAAAAGAATGTTGAGACGCCGAATAACAATTGAATTCGCATGGTTTTTGGGAAAGAAAAACATCGAAATATTCAAGACGCGATGGTGTATTGATAATGTCCTCTGCGAAGTAAATTGTCAACAAACTCTTATTTTCTCACAGACACTTGAAATGTAATTAGTGTACATATATTATGTGGCTTATATGTGTGTGTTTTTTGTTCATTCATTTGTGTATATATGATGTATATTATGTGGGCAGTATTATTATTGTGCTGTATCGATTTGGAATTAGCTTCATTATGTAAATGTTTCATGTAATGCAATTCAACAGTTTTAATAAATAATAATAATAATAACACACACACACACAAATATATATATATATATATATATATATATATATATATATATATATATATATATATATATATATATATATATATATATATATATATATATTAGACATTAAATGTAACATTACGCTTCGTTGGGGGTAGGAAAGGCCTTCATTTCCATTTCCTTCTCATCTACATAGTCGCCCTCTGCTTTCCTAGTTTCTTTCCTATATGGTTTACCAACAATTGGCTTAGTGCTATTTCTAAAAATAAACAACAGTATGGCAATGACAGTAACTGCAACTAAAAGGTACACTGGTAAATTGGAATAGCTCCAGGTAGAATTTTCCAGGTAGGTTAGATGTTCCTGTTCATTCTGCTGTAATGCCAATTTTGATAGTTTGTCTAAGTTAAACGATTTCAGATTTAACTGGATTGGTTTCACATTTGTCACACTTATTGAAATTGGTGGTAAGTAGACTGGTTCTTCTGGGATGCTGATTCTATCTTCGTTGGAATATTCGAAATTTCTTGTGATAAATTTACAATAGGGGACACTGATCAAACATGTTCCTTTTAACTTATGGATTTCTTCATTGCCGCACTTCTCATGTACAGTTTCTTCCGGGGAGATAACTAAGTACTTCTTCCTGCTTACGGTTTCCACTAATTCGCCTGTGATTTTCACGGGGATGTGAGCGCACTCTTGTGCTTCTTGAACTTGTAAAAGATTCTTGACACACCTATCCTCTTGATAATTTCTTTCTGCGGTTTCGTATTTGCAGAAATATTTGTCTTGGATTTCTCGACATATATCTTTAGGATAGTAGATACTATTGTCGTTCATTGCGGAATTTTGAGATTCTTAATTTTTTCTATTAACTTAGGGTTCGGTTTGATCCCTTCAATCGTGATAATATAGGTACTCGATGTCCTGCAATAGAAATTCTGATTTATCTAACTGGATTTTTAGTTTATGTTCTCGCAACCTTTGCAGGGCTGTTTTTAAGTTATCGAGGTGTTCTTTCAAGTTTTTACCTAGGATAATTACGTCATTTAGGTAGACTAGACATATTTTACCTAGAAATCCTTTTAGGACTGTATTCATAGTTCTGGAAAATTGGGCAGGAGCACTTTTTAATCCAAAGGCCATCCCGAGACTTGAAATGACCATTCTCTATAGGAACGCAGTTTTGTGTCGGTCCTCCGGAGCTACTTCGATCTGGTGGTATCTCGATTTAAGATCTATTTTTGAAAAAAAAATATAGAATTACCGAGTATATCCAGGATGTTATTTATATTTGGCAATGGGTATTTATCCTCCACGGTGATTTCATTCAGTTTTCAAAAGTCCACCACCATTCGCCATTGTTATTTTCCATCCGGGCCTTCCTTCTTGGGAACAAGGAAGACTGGAGCCGAATAAGGCAAGTTACTCTCGGTGATTATGTTCTGATCTAATAAATCTTTGATTTGTAGTTTTTTTTCAATCTTTTCTACGCGCGGAAAGCGATATGGTTTTACAAATATAGGGGTGTCAGAGTTAAGCGGAAATTAATGTTTCACGATGGAAGAAAATGTTAGTTTGTCTTCTTCTTGATAAACACATCCCTATATGCTGCTAGTGTCTGAGAGGCCATAGCCCTTTCTGCAGTGCCCTCTAGATGTTGCAGTTTTTGCTGTAAGGGTGCAATTGTCCCTAAGTGTTTTGGGGGAATAACATGAGCATGCCAGACATCGATTTCCGACAAGTTAGCATAATTGGCCAGTATCGGTTGTTCTAATGATAATGTTTCGTTGCGAGTTATTTTGGAGCTGATGACGGGAACTGTCACCTGAAAATTATTAGCCGTATTAAGATTTTCAGGGATAGTGTAATGTCCCAATGATTGTTTTGAAATAATTACTGGTCGCCTTTTAACCGTTGTCGGTTTCGTTATTGTTTTTTGGTTGGTATTTATTTTTAACTCGAATACCGTTTTAACTGCGGGTTCATACCTGCGTAAATCGTATTCAATGTTATTTAAGGTGATTTTTCCCGTTTTATAATTTAACTTCAGGCCGATTTTTTTCTAGCGTTTGCGTGCCCAATAGAATATGGAAATGCTCGTAAAAATTTAGAATAAAGAACTTAAAAAATTGCCCAGGCCGAAACAGATCCGTCACAACCACTTGATTGTGTTGTGATTGATTCAGGATAGATTTTATAGTAAAGGGTTCCATTCTATATATATATATATATATATATATATATATATATATATATATATATATATATATATATATATATATATATTAGACATTAAATGTAACATTACGCTTCGTTGGGGGTAGGAAAGGCCTTCATTTCCATTTCCTTCTCATCTACAGAGTCGCCCTCTGCTTTCCTAGTTTCTTTCCTATATGGTTTACCAACAATTGGCTTAGTGCTATTTCTAAAAATAAACAACAGTATGACAATGACAGTAACTGCAACTAAAAGGTACACTGGTAAATTGGAATAGCTCCAGGTAGAATTTTCCAGGTAGGTTAGATGTTCCTGTTCATTCTGCTGTAATGCCAATTTTGATAGTTTGTCTAAGTTAAACGATTTTAGATTTAACTGGATTGGTTTCACATTTGTCACACTTATTGAAATTGGTGGTAAGTAGACTGGTTCTTCTGGGATGCTTATTCTATCTTCGTTGGAATATTCGAAATTTCTTGTGATAAATTTACAATAGGGGACACTGATCAAACATGTTCCTTTTAACTTATGGATTTCTTCATTGCCGCACTTCTCATGTACAGTTTCTTCCGGGGAGATAACTAAGTACTTCTTCCTGCTTACGGTTTCCACTAATTTGTCTGTGATTTTCACGGGGATGTGAGCGCACGCTTGTGCTTCTTGAACTTGTAAAAGATTCTTGACACACCTATCCTCTTGATAATTTCTTTCTGCGGTTTCGTATTTGCAGAAATATTTGTCTTGGATTTCTCGACATATATCTTTAGGATAGTAGATACTATTGTCGTTCATTGCGGAATTTTGAGATTCTTAATTTTTTCTATTAACTTAGGGTTCGGTTTGATCCCTTCAATCGTGATAATATAGGTACTCGATGTCCTGCAATAGAAATTCTGATTTATCTAACTGGATTTTTAGTTTATGTTCTCGCAACCTTTGCAGGGCTGTTTTTAAGTTCTCGAGGTGTTCTTTCAAGTTTTTACCTAGGATAATTACGTCATTTAGGTAGACTAGACATATTTTACCTAGAAATCCTTTTAGGACTGTATTCATAGTTCTGGAAAATTGGGCAGGACCACTTTTTAATCCAAAGGCCATCCCGAGACTTGAAATGACCATTCTCTATAGAGAACGCAGTTTTGTGTCGGTCCTCCGGAGCTACTTCGATCTGGTGGTATCTCGATTTAAGATCTATTTTTGAAAAAAAAAATATAGAATTACCGAGTTTATCCAGGATGTTATTTATATTTGGCAATGGGTATTTATCCTCCACGGTGATTTCATTCAGTTTTCAAAAGTCCACCACCATTCGCCATTGTTATTTTCCATCCGGGCCTTCCTTCTTGGGAACAAGGAAGACTGGAGCCGAATAAGGCAAGTTACTCTCGGTGATTATGTTCTGATCTAATAAATCTTTGATTTGTAGTTTTTTTTCAATCTTTCCTACGCGCGGAAAGCGATATGGTTTTACAAATATAGGGGTGTCAGAGTTAAGCGGAAATTAATGTTTCACGATGGAAGGAAATGTTAGTTTGTCTTCTTCTTGATAAACACATCCCTATATGCTGCTAGTGTCTGAGAGGCCATAGCCGTTTCTGCAGTGCCCTCTAGATGTTGCAGTTTTTGCTGTAAGGGTGCAATTGTCCCTAAGTGTTTTGGGGGAATAACATGAGCATGCCAGACATCGATTTCCGACAAGTTAGCATAATTGGCCAGTATCGGTTGTTCTAATGATAATGTTTCGTTGCGAGTTATTTTGGAGCTGATGACGGGAACTGTCACCTAAAAATTATTAGCCGTATTAAGATTTTCAGGGATAGTGTAATGTCCCAATGATTGTTTTGGAATAATTACTGGTCGCCTTTTAACCGTTGTCGGTTTCGTTATTGTTTTTTGGTTGGTATTTATTTGTAACTCAAATACCGTTTTAACTGCGGGTTCATACCTGCGTAAATCGTATTCAATATTATTTAAGGTGATTTTTCCCGTTTTATAATTTAACTTCATGCCGATTTTTTTCTAGCGTTTGCGTGCCCAATAGAATATAGAAATGCTCGTAAAAATTTAGAATAAAGAACTTAAAAAATTGCCCAGGCCGAAACAGATCCGTCACAACCACTTGATTGTGTTGTGATTGATTCAGGATAGATTTTATAGTAAAGGGTTCCATTCTAATTTTAACGGAAAAATAACAGTGTGCTATGGTCGGATTCATAAGCGAGTTAGTAGCACCTGAGTCTATAAGAATTTTAATACCATCCAGGTCTAGGTAAGGTAGACTGACATTTATTATGTTATGATTAGTTTCTATTATTGTTCCGAAGCTGTTACACAAAAATGTTCACCAGGCGCAGATTCGTCAAGGGAATACTGGGGATCCATATCATCGAGATATGTTACGTCTTTGTGAGGGTCTTGTTTGTCTTCCGAGTGTGGTTCCGGTTTAATTTCTCTTTGTATTACGGTAGGGCGAAACTGCCCCGGTTGTAAGGAGTATTTCTATTACTTAAATTTAGTTGACCCGAGGTTCCTTGTCTCGGTGGCATATTTTGTGGGATGTTAAGAGGGAAGTTATTTCTGACATAAAAGCTGGAATTTGTGTTATTATTACTAACATGATTAAAACGATTTGTGCTGGTATACGGTTGTATTTGTTGGGAATTAACATACGATTGTCTTGGCGATGGGTTCGTAGGTTTATCAAAACGCACGACCGTTCCAGCGTTTTGATTGATATCCAGTAACCCTTAGACGTTTCTCGTTTCGAGATATACTTTAGCACCGCTGGCGTGCTGACGATAATGTGCGGAATTATTTAATTTCCAAGATAGTTTGTAAAGTCTGGGGACTATTATTATATAAAACTTCCATCGCGGTTTATTCTGAGATTTCCATGTGGTGAGTCAGACCAATGTCTGCATGTATTTTAAGATTTAATCGTGTCTGGGCTACTTTAATTCTATCAATAAAATGTGCGACTCTCGCGATCCTATAGTTAGATTTTTTGGTTTATGGGAAACGGTCAGTCGATGTGTATGGTCACCGAATTTTAACCAATGCCTCTTTAAGAGCCAACCACTTAGTAAGATCGGACCATGTGACTGCAAATGCGCTAGCCGGTCACTGGAGCTTACTAAAAATTAAACAATATGTGTAGTCATTTCACGTATCATCGTTAGTTTTACCATATTTATTATGTTTATCCACGAGAGTAATGAATGTTTCTAGTGTTTCTGGATTACCAGTGTCCTTAGTGATGGCGTCACCATAGTGTCGCGCTCCCGATATCAAAGCTTCTGTGGTAGTCATCGTTAAGTTATTATTTAAATTAAGATTGCTGATAGATTGTTCACTATCGCTTTCAATGCTGCTCTCTGTACTGCTATTTTTGGAATGTATGTCACTTAAGTCTAATGACCTTAATGTAAAATTAGATTCACTACTACTTTCATCGGTACAAGAAATAATCTTGACTCGATCAGAATCCGACATAGACTGGCAATTACAGTAAAACAAAGGATTAATATTATCCAAACACGCAATATATGAGTTGCACAATAGAAAGGACATTAAAATATATAAAGGAAAAAGATGTAGCAAAGACTTACTGCTTAATCCTTGAGAGCTTGGGCTCTGGAGTTTTCCTTCTCGTTGTTGGTGCTGCTGGTCTTGGGTTGACAGTTTTTTTCTGCTTGGGTAGTAGATTCTTTTATTGTCTAATTCCTGTGACACTTTCAATCACTGTAGCCTTTGGACTTAACACAGGATTTTTTGGAAAAGCAGAAAATCCTACCGACTGCGTCACTAATCTAATGAAAATGGGAAAGTGGTATTTTAAAAGAAAATGAAAAGCCTTTATTACACCTTTATTTCACTAGACATACTAAGAGTTACAATTTTATATTTAACAAGGAGGAGTTTTCCCCAAGTCGCTCGGGCAGCACGACCGGTTAGACAATAGTAATACAAGTGGAAAACCCGTTACAAAAATATAAGTTTATATATGATTTAATTCTCAATGCAGAAATACCTCCTCATCTGAAGGGGCGTATGGTGTTATGTCTCCTGCTGATGAGGCGTTATGACCTACATAACTCGCGTGTTAGTCACGGCAACCTACCTCACTAACCGTAAGTCAACTTTTATTGTGTTGTATTATTGGATCACAACATTCATTTATGTATGTAACCTTGTAGCATTAAATTGTTATTACTTTACCACGTGTATACATAAATCTGTACCCACAAAGAACAATTCCTCTAGTCCTTCTAAAGTAGATAAACGGGTAATTAGAACCACGATGTTAACCTTTCTGAACTAATAATTCTCATGCACGCATTTGATTTTAATTTAAACATTTAGTATTTCGCGACATTACATTTATCTCATTCTGCTTCGTACATTTGGTCCATCGAGCCGGATTAATTTGAATCAGCGCTATGTGTGTCGGTTCATTGATTTATTCATTGTCTTAATAAGTAATGAGTTGTTTTTTGTGCAGATTTCGCGAAATTATGCAGTGCTAATTTCATTATGTATCTGCTTTTGTGTGTGTGCCATTTCGTACTTCTTGTATTAACGATAAGACATGACACCGTATCCTTTGTTTTGTCTTTTACCTTTTGCACGTAGCTGCATTCCTAAGTTAGTTGAAAGAATTATATCTATTAATCTATCGTAACATTACCATAACTTTTACAAATAATACTATTGTTACCCACCACTTGCCTTTTCGAAGTTAATTTTTACTTGATTCCGTGAATAGTTAGAAATTAATTATTTCTCGTGTAGTTGTAGAATCGTTACCTTCGATTTACAATCATTGTTTTCATTTTCTTATTCGTTTGTTTTGTGTCACGTGTCATCTCATGAGCAAAAACACGCGGACTGTATTTTGAGGTACTTAATAGGGTTGTAAACACGTGGCTCATATGCCATCGAATTAATTTAATGTAGTCATATTATGGTGATGATATATACTAATTCGATTATTTAAAGTTTTCTTTTGATCTTAGTTTTTAATTTACGCTTGAAAATTAAGAATTGTTATACGTACAGTTGTTACACCTGATCTACAGCTGTTGTTTCAATTCTGTTTTTTGTTTGTATTGCTTTGTATCTCATTAGATTCTTGTTGAAAACACGCTGACCGTGTTTTGTTCTGCTTCGTACCTTAAGCACGTGGCTCATACGCTGTTAACGGGAGCGTTATGATATTTGGAGGAATAGGGTCGTCGAACTAAGCGTATTTGAACATCGGTAACGGTTTAATTATAAATTAAATAACTTACAGAGATTTCAACAATAACATTATAAATAACAACTGAATGAGTTTAACGTAGACTGTTACATCGTGAATCTTAATTGAACAGTATTTTATGCTTACGTAATTAAATTACAAGTATCGCGTCGTTACATCTGAAGCAATCTAAATTAACCGTCTACATCGTAAGAACTTATTTAGCTAACTCATTTTTACTATTCACTAAAATTAATCTCATTTATGTTTACCAACAACACTGCTTATATTGTTTCTTAATTAGTTTACGACCTTCCAAACTGCTGACTTCAACATTCCTGCGTACATTGCGAATTTACTTGTTTGCTGTTTACATGCTAAATGTGATATTTTCAATGTCAATCGATACAATTCTGACCTCTAATTAATTTCAATATTTACATTCCTTGCTTCAAGAATTGAACTAAACTACTTTTAATTATTATTTTAGTGTTTTTAACAATTATGTTTCTGTCTATTACGGCCCTTCTGAAGACCTTTCCTTTTCTCTGAACATTCTGCCGAGTCAACAAAAATGACGACTCGCTGGATGGCTCTGACCTGAATGCTTGATTTATCTTTTACCTAAGTTTGGCACTAATTATAATTGAAAGAATGTTGTATAGTACCCTAGGATGAGAATTGACATACTAATACTTGAATTAATGTAGGCAACCTTAGGTATGTTACTGGACTTAATAATAAAATTAATATTTTAGGATTCAATCCTACGCATGATAATGGAAATCAAAATAATTAAAATAATATAACTAGGCATACCACTCTAGGATGGTAATCGTAATAATAATAATTAAAATAATCTTTTTGAATACAACCTTACGTTAGATAATCGACAACAATAATTAAAATAATATAACTGTGTATACCACTCTAGGATGGTAAAATAATAATAATTAAATTAATATTTTTGAATACAACTCTACGTATCATAATCGAAATAAACAATAATTAAAATAATAGAATTATGTATACCGCTCTAGGATGGTAATATAATAAATAAAATAATATTTTGGATACAATCCTACGTTTGATCGTCGATATAACAATAATTAAAATAATATAATTATGTATACCATTCTAGGATCGTAATATAATTACTCCGGCATGATTTACATGATCTAATAATTTATTCCCCCTTTCTGGTGATGGGTTGGATACGTCATTTCGTCTTCCTTCTGGTGTCTCTCCTCCATGTTGTCTTGTGGTTGCTTCCCCTGCTGAATGAGTTGAAGAACTGTCTCTGCTTTGCTTGCAGAGCTCTTCCCACTCCACAAAATCCAGCCACGCCGACCCTGAGTCGTTTTGGAGTGCTCTACCATTGAACCTTGACTTAACTTGACCACGCAGCGGCCATTGTTTGGTTGTTACCATGTGCCCTGCGTGTACTTTCTTCCTCTTGAACTTCCATCTAAACCTGTGCTTCCATTGGCGAACATGCACCTTATACCCATATACCTTGTACTTTTGCTCTGTTCGTGAGCCCTCAATTTTTACTGGATGGCCCTTGTATACTTTGTGGCCTTTGCCCATTTTTGCTTGTCCCTGCATCTGACCTCCATACACCACCCTAGTGTGTGTAAATACCTGGGTGGTTGTACTTCTTACCGTTCTTACTTTAGCCATCAACTGTTTCGTGGTTTCTTTCTTGGAAGCATTGGTCAAACCATTAACTTTTACCCTTGATGTGGTCGCTGTTTCTTCCCCCCTTGGTTGACTCATCCAAAATTTGGGAATTTTCAGCTTGGCAACCATCTGAGACTTGTTGCTGGACCATTTTCTTAACTTGAACCCACCCCATTTGAACATTTTGTTGGTTCTGTTAGTGCTACTTTTCTTTGTTGCTTTGGTTCCGTTCCAGATAGAACCTTTTCCATATAACATTCTGTATTTCCTATCTTCGTTTGTATTGGGATTTTTTCTATTTGTACTCCTGCTTGTTTTACTTCTTGTACCTCTTTCTTCCCCTTTATCATTGATGCCTCAAAATTTAATAAATTGCTCTCTCTACTTACATTTGTTTTCTCCGCCGCTGATTTGGCTCCAGATATGAGATTCTCTGGATAAATTTTTAAATTAACTATTTCCTGCTCGTCTTTGGCTTCTTCTCTCTCTGGTACCTCATTACTTAAATTTAAATTAAATCTTTCTTGCTTGTCTGTGGCTTCTTCTACTTCTGGCATATCTTTACTTGAGTTTAAATTAATTCTTTCTTGCTCGTTTTTGGCTTCTTCTACTTCTGGCATTTCTTTACTTAAATTTAAATTAAATCTTTCATGATCATTTTTTGCTTCTTCTACTTCTGGCATTTCTTTACTTAAATTTAAATTAAATCTTTCATGATCATTTTTTGCTTCTTCTACTTCTGGCATTTCTTTACTTAAATTTAAATTCAATCTTTCTTGTTCATTTGTGGCTTCTTCTACCTCTGGTACTTTGTTTTCGAATGGAACTTCAACTTGTAACTTAATTTTTTTATGATTGCTTCTTGACGCCATGTTTGCGTAGAATGCCTCAACTGTTGAATCTATTGCCTTCTGGACTCGCTCTTGGAATGCTGTCCGTTCCTTGTACTTGCATGTGAAGATTGTTACTTTTATTTTTGGTAATTTGAATTCTGGAAACAGTGATGAATAGCGGTGTGCTTCTTTGTTAATTGCTCTTTTCAGCTTAACCATGGCGTTATCGTACCATTGGCTTAGCGTCAAATGAGCTTCATCTAGATTTTCTGATTCTGTTATTTTATTTATATCCATTATGTTATCTTCAATTTTATCCCATTGCCTATCTAAGTTTCCTATTATGATTTCAAATTTGATCGGTATATCGTCATCGTCCATTTTTTCTGCTTCTTATATTTTTTGGATAAATTTGTTTACCCGTAATTTTAGTTCTCTCGAACGTCTTGTGATTTTTATTTTTAGTTTCTCCATTGCTTCCTTAATTTTAATTGATTTAATAAATATTTGTGGTTTTGTTACCTTGTCTGATGCTTAGTTCTCTGATTTTGATTATTGGTTGCCTGTGACCTATATCTTGCCTTTAACCCTGTATTGTTGCCTTTGACCCTGTATATTTGCTATATATTGGAACTGACCTTCTTTTGGTGCTGCCCTGGACTCTTCTGTCCTATATTTTTGCGTTATTGGAACTGACCTTCTTTTGGTGCTGCCCTGGACGTTTCTGTCCTGTATATTGGCTTTATTGGAACTGACCTTCTTCTGGTACTGCCCTGGACGTTTCTGTCCTGTATATTTGCTTTATTGGAACTGACCGTCGCTCCCGTGTCCATGCGATGTTGGGCATGTTAAAGATCCATACCCTCTTTACAGAAAGGCTGGGGGTCGGCAAAATTTCCAGGATAGTAGGGTGAAACTGCACCCTGGCGTCGGTGATTGACCATAATCATTAGGCGGTTAATAAAAAAGAGGTTTTTCAAAAAATGAATAATGGAATTTGATATTCGACAGATTAAAGAAGAATGTTACCTGGGATTTGCGTTATAAAAGGGCATGTATAAGAAGATGTACGAATGCAGAAAATACGAGAGTAGTACGTCAGGGCAAAAATGTATGGAGAAATATTATTAGAAACTAGCATATGGTCTATGGCAGGGATTCCCAAAGTGGTCGATATCGACACCTTGCGGTCGAAATCGGTTTCCCAGTGGTCGACATAACACTGCATTTTTTTAAGCTTTGATTTGCGATTTTAATGCCTTTTTCAAAAAATAAGTATTATTTATATACTTAAGTATTTTTACGTAATTTGTATTAATAATTATTAATTACACTTGATAATTACTAATTTTTGTGTCTATTTGTTTTGTTAAATTTTGATGAGAAAGTGATGTCAAGTTTACTCAGTTAACCAACCGCTAAGTTTTTAAATTGGTAAATATTTTGTATCAATACGAAAAAAACTAGAGATGCGATTTTGTAAGTAATTTGGTTTGAGGTATCAGTTCATTTTGGAAAAGGGGTATCTGACCCAAAATAGTTTGGGAATCCCTGGTATGGGAACGGCCGGCGTAAAGGGTAGTAGTATTTGTTTGTTCCTTGCAACGTTCATAATACGTTACATAGGCCAGTCTTGCAGGAAACAATCTGAGATTAGGTATAATTTGCGAAAACATGATTTCTGGTATAAAATTTGTTAACTATGTCTCAAATTATTTAGTTTTTTGCTTTCAATTAATCAAACAAGATATTATAATTTCGATTTTATGTTTTATCAGCGAATTTTCTTGGGAAAATTTATTGTGTTTTTTTAGTTGCTACTGTGAAAAAAAAATACCTACTAATTTACGTAAAACATTTTTTGTAATTTTTGTATGTAAAAAAATCATTCAGTGGTTTCGTAGAACAATTTTTTAAAGTTAATTTTTGCAAAAATTTTTCGCTGTTTTATATTCTATTTTAAAATTAATTTTCTGAAAAAAATGTTTAGTATTTTTTTGTGGACAAAATTAATTCCCTTTTTTTCAGAAACAGTTATTTGTGAATTTTTGAAGAAATATTTTGAATGTCATCAAATTTACGTAGAAAACATTTTAGCAAATTTTTTTATACTATTTTTATAAATAATTTCTATAGTTTTTCCTAGCATATCGCACTTGCTACGTCCAGATCTTTTTGCAGTAGCCATCTTTCTCCTTTTACTACTTCCAGCACTTATTCGCCTTTCTATAGGTGTATCTTGTCTATCATTTTTCTTCATCTCCACTTTTCAAAAGCTTCTTTTTCTTCATGTCCTGCTTGTACAAAGTCCAGCCCCATAGATTATAACACTTCATAACTTGATAAACCTCTTTATCAGGTTCAAGTAAAATTGTTTATTAGTGACAAAAGTTTTTGTTAGTGAATTTTCTTTAAAAAATTCACTAATGAGGAGATCCCGACTTTTGAATTTTAAAAAAATTTCTTCAAATGAGCGCTAATTAGGCCCCCCAGAACACATCCGGGGTCAGTTTCAATTTTTATATGTATATATATATATATATATATATATATATATATATATATATATATATATATATATATATATATATATATATATATATATATCACACCGATAACTCAAAAAATAATTGGCCGATTTTGATTTAATTTGGTGAATAAATTCCTTTTGCTAATGGCTTGGATAAGTTCGTTAGCCAGAAAAATCTGCCCATGTTTTCCCGGAAAATTTTGTGTTTTCTTTCGAAAAAAATTTATATCTCCGGAATTAACAAAGTAAGGGCAACCAAATTTGGTACGCGATTCTTATAGGCAAGTTACCTACCAATATTTAGCTATGTAGGTCAAAAGACAAAAAAGTTATAGGCATTTAAAGAAAAATAAATTGGGGTTTTCCTCAAAACGTCAAAGTTGCGATTTAAAACGTCAAACTTGGCAACATTTTGGCAAATAACTTGAATCTAATACGGGCTATGGAAATCAAATGTCTCAAGAAGGATGTTTTACAAACCCTGAAGTCTTAGTTTCAACCGTCATTGTCCTTCATTTTACTAAAATGTTTCCAGAAAATTGATTTTAAATAGACCCTTTCTCTGATGCTTGGCAGTAGCCTTAGCTATAGAGTTTATCGTTTAATGATATATAATTTTTGTCGAATTTTCCTGAAAAATCAATAAAGCTCAATATATCCGTTATTATACAAGATATGAAAAAAATGTGTATATATTAATTATAGGGTGTCTTGAGCTACATCTTAAAAAATATTTCTACAATCACAGGTGGCCCATAAGTTGTTGGTGATACAAATTTCCTTTTTTTTAAATCAAACACCTTATGTTATTGCATTTTTGTATTTTTCATCGAAATATAATGCATGTTTGTAAGAAAAGAAATCCTGGATGCAGCAAGTGCGTTATGGTAGCGAATTTTGATCAAATGCTTCATATTTGAATAGCCCAATTTGCTATTAACCTATAAGGTTGACCAAGAAACGAGTTTTTCCGGGAACACTTTAAGTTTACTTTTGGAAATTTTTGTACACTTTCACACAATAAAGTTATTTTTATGAAACATGGCTTATTGTTTTTACTACATAGGTTATACTGGTAACCAAAATTGATGCCTGCTTTCTAAAAAAGAAAACACATATTTGCAATAAAAACATTTTTATGAAAATTCACTACTATAACGCACTTGCTGCGTCCAGAGTTATTATGAAACATGGCACATTGTTTTTACTATATAGGTTATACTGGTAACCAAAATTGATGCCTGCTTTCTTAAAAACAAAACACATATTTGCATTAAAAACATTTTTATGAAAATTCACTACAATAACGCATTTGCTGCGTCCAGAGTTGTTTATGTATCGAATGCTTGCCATTCCAATCCTAGTTTTATTAATTAGCTATATTTACCATAATCCACAAAACTACTCTGAAGGTATGTGAACATTTTTGCTTATTAAAATTATTGGCCGTTTAGCTTTATATTCTTCTTCGCAGTCCTGTCCTTACTGATCTTCATTAATTTTGGTTTCCTCAGATTGACTTTTGGTTTTGAGTCTTTAGTATAACATTCAGTACACTGAACATACTTTCTAATTCCTTTTCTGTTTTCACTAGCGATATGCCATCTGCGTACCTTATATGCAATGAAACCATTATCCATTTATATTGATTCCTGTTGTATATTCCTTAAGCCTATTTATTGTATCTTCTATTAGTAATTTAAACAAATAAGGCGGCATTTCATAACATTTATTCACTTTAAGATACAGATGAAGTTTAGTGAGTGCCAGAACTAAAAACCATTTTCTTTCTCTGTTTAAGTTATATCAAAGTTGAATAATTCATCCATTGCTGTAAGCATAACGTATCTTTTCTTTTCCTGGAATTTTTTGTATACCACTCGCTAGGAGATAATTTTCCCATGCACAAAAGTGAAATAGGCTTTGGCAATTTAAACTTGAAATTTTTAAATTGTAATTTCTGCTGACACTTTGTACTTTGATAAAAAAAATTAATTCTTTACTTTGGCTTACTTTTTAATTTTTTACCGTGGCTTAACACACACACATGCGTGCGCGCACATACAGGGAGAGACAGACATATGCTATAATCTTCTTGCTGAAAAATAAGTTAAATAGCTTTAAACAATATAGTTGGCTCGACAGTCTAAATGCTTATTTGGATAACACAACTCCAATAAATGTTATAAATAAGCCATTATTAAGTAAACATTTAAATTTAGGAAAATAGCTATTACTTGCAGGTGTTACCATTCAAAACTTTTATACAAATGTTCTTTTTGCTGTTTATTTATCGCCTAGGTTGTGTGAACCTTTTTTAATTTTTTTAATTACCATGTTGTTGCAGATGTTTCAAAAAAATACATAAAGAATATAGTATCTTTGGAGTATCGTTTTATTTTTTTAGTAAAGATAGAGAATACACCAAAATAGTCAATGGCATGTTTTACAAATGAAATTATTTAATTGCAGTTGATCTGTTTGTATATTACTAAATTGAAAAAAAAAATTGGGAACGCAGCAAGTGGTAGCGAATTTTCATTAAATGCTTCAAATTTGCATAACTCAGTTTTCTATAAACCTAGAAAGTTGAATTTTGGTATGTAGTAAGGTAATTACGAGGGCGGCATACCAACCAAATTTCATCAAAAAAGCTCTGTTATTTTTTGAGATACAATTTTTGTTCGGAATTTTTTTTAAAGAAAAAAGTGGTCGGATAGGCTGGGTAACGAACACCTCAAGATTCTTGCCCAGTTTCATCAGAATCGCTGAATAACTTTCTGAGTTATTGTGTGGACACACACAGAGACAGACAGGCACACTTACACACACACACACGCACACGCACGCGCGCGCACGCACGCACGCACACACACACACACACACACACAGAGAGAGAGAGAGAGAGAGAGAGAGAGAGAGAGAGAGAGAGAGAGAGAGAGAGAGAGAGAGAGAGAGAGAGAGAGAGAGAGTATTCCTGTGCTGTAGGCACGTCAGAAGTAAAGAATTGAATAGATTCAGAACGCAGAAATGAACGCGCGACGAATTACACTGTTGCCACATGAATATTACCAAGTGCCATTTTAAACAAATAAGGAAATCAAGGGGCGAACAACTTTTCTTATTATGTAAAGAAATGATAATATACATCGATATTTGACATATATTACGGAAACCAGTAGGAAAACGGGCAACCAGGCCGTTATTTACGGACTTATTTAATGAAACGGTTTAACAGGTTTGTTGGAACGGTCTCGAGCGCCAGATTTTAAAAGGGTTTAGTCCCTGCGAGGGTATCTGCGACCTCTTTACAAGACTGACTACAGGTGTAATCAGAGTGCCTGGATAGCTCTGTGGAGAGGATCCGGTAGCCCTTAGAATGAGATGCTGCTTGGTTACCTCCGAGGTTGCGGGCTTTAATCGCTGCCGCGGTAATATCCTGACCTGGACTTCGGTATGGGTGTAGCAGATTTGGTTATGTGGGTAGTGTAGACATAGTATATTTGTTTTATACTATATATTACGTATTTATGTAGTATGATTCAAAAGTATTTACAATGGTTGTAACAATTATTACACTATATTAATATCAGAAAAATATATCTAAGATGACGGGCGAACAAAACAAAATACGCCCAACCGAAGAATAAAAACCGAATGTCAACTAAACCCTGATTTTATTTTCCTTCGAGAGGAAAACGAACGTCGGTAGATCGTCCGAACTTATGTGGCTTTACCGGGGAGACTCAACGAGGAATATCCTGTGCCCGTTGGGTTATGACTCGTTGACTCGTGGATGCAGAGAATAAGTAACTTATAAATAGGTTATATATATATATATATATATATATATATATATATATATATATATATATATATATATATATATAAAAGTTTCCGTTGCGAATTGCTGATGACAAATACAACTATGTATATGCTCATAGCAGACAGTATCCTATATATTTTGAAAAGCGGTTATGTTTATCATCGACAGTTGTCAGAAATTTCTTCATTCCCATGAAACATTGCAAAATATATAGGATACTGTCTGCTATGAGCATATACAGTTGTATTTATCATCAGCAATTCGCAACGGAAATTGCTTCATTGCGTTTTTTATTACTTATTTAAGGTTAGAACCTGAAATAAAAACACACACTTCGAAGGGAAACCTATTTTGAGCCATTTTTTCGGTTATGTTTATCATCGACAGTTGTCAGTAGAAATTGCTTCATTACTACGAAACATTGCAACTTTCCAAAATATATTGGATACTGTCTGCTGTAAGCATATACATAGTTGTATTTATCATCAGCAATTCGCAACGGAAATTGCTTCATCGGCTTTATTAAACTGATTAATTCACCTCACTATCCGGAAAATTTTGCCGAACCCCTGCGTTTCTGTAAGGAGGGTAGGGATCTTTAACATGTCCGACATCGCATGGGCACGGGACTGACGGCTTTACGCACCCAGAGAAGAGTGGCACGTGCAGTCATTAACTTGCTCAATCACAATGGCACAACCTCTGTTGATGTTACTGATTTATTTAAAAGATTAGAGGGGGAAACCTGGGAATCTAACCCAATACCCTTGGGTCCAGACGCACACGTTCTTTCCACTGGACCAGCGTGGCATAAAATTTACTGTTAACATTCACTTTTTCCTACTGCTTTTCGTAATATATGTCAAATATCGATGTATGTAGATGACGTCATATTTTCATTTATTTACATTATAAAGACATTTGTTCACCCCTTGATAATATCCATGTGGCGACAGTACACATCGTCGCGTGTTCATTTCTGCGTTTCGAATGTGATTGTCATATATATATATATATATATATATATATATATATATATATATATATATATATATATACATATATACATATATATATATATATATATATATATATATATATATATACATATACATATATATATATATATATATATATATATATATATATATATATATATATACATATATACATATACATACATACATACATACATTCAAACGGACCTTGGTTTCGGGTTCTAAGGGCCCAAATTCGCGCTCATTTGAAAAAATGTTTGCAAAGTCTCGCCATCGATACCTCTATTAACGAATTCTTTTAAAAATAAAAATTCGCTAATAGTAGTGCTTGCTACCACTTACAATGGCAAAAACTATGAGATAACATTTAATGCATTAAGATCTTGGAATCACTAGAGAGCATTTGTGTGTAACAACAGGTTGAATAATGCTGTTAGAAAGGTATTATGTATCAGACTGTCTAACAAGTTTTGACCACCTTCTCCCAATTCCTTTAAACGAGCATATATTTTCTCTTCTCACCTCTTCTATCACACTTTTATTCGATCTTCTATCGGTGTAATTTGTCTTTTATGTCTAGATTTCGAAAGCTTCTATTCTCTTCATGCTCTGATTATTCAAAATTCAGCTTTTCTCGCGATACATTATAACATTACATACGTATGACATGATAAATCTCTTTTCCAGGTTTAATTTACAATGTTTATTGGTAAGAAGATTATTTGTCTTTTGAATGTATATTTTGTCATCGCAATTCTCCTCGTTAGACATTGTTCTGGGAACAATAGCTCACCGAGAGAGCATCCTTAGGTTTAGATATGTATCGTAATATTATTTCAATTATTATAATTATTGCAAATATTTATTCAATTCACATTACATGTTTATATAAACAATAAACAAGTTGGTTAATTGCAGATCGCAATACTGAGGAACGCTGATTAAGTATGTTTATGTAGTATTAGGAAGTAGTTCAAGTAAGTTTATATATAGAAGTGTTTTTGTAAATATCACGAGACTTTTTTCATTTGTTATTAAAACATGTTAAAATGGTTACTATGTCTGTCTAGTCCAATTTATAACAGTTATCCCGATAACCCCCTCAACTTATCCTCCGCTCCTTAAACAGACATAATTATTATAAAAGGATGATACCTAAAAATTGAGACGAACGTTTTCTATTGAATGGCCGTATTTCACCAACATTTATTGATACCCATATATAATTGCTGTTGTAAACGCCTGTTTATAATTTCTGATAAAAAGTTAAATGTACCTTAATATAAAATGCGTGTCTTGCTTAAAATAAATGTATCGCTTCTAATGATAAGATTACATATCTATCAATTTTCAGGCTATCATCAGTCGCGCTTTCTCCTATTAAACATCGGTAAAAAGGTTCAATAGTGTGATTGAAAATTATAAAAAACTATTATTCTAATAAAAATGTTTATGGTAGTACTAAGTGAGTGGTAGACACGAAGCAACGTGCCGCCACCTACTTGCGGAACCAAGTAGTATGTTGTCACGACAGCTCCAAATAACACAAAGTGTTAAAAAATAGAGACTGTATACAACCAACTAACAATTTAGTAAATTGTCAGCCCTGGCCCATTTATAGCCTAATATAGGAACAAAGTATGTAAGGCTAGATGTATTCTCGCCACAATTAGAACCGTAGACCGGTTTCGCTCTAATTAGAGCTCTTCAGCACGGCATACTAATTGTAGCGAAAATACACCTATAAAGTAAAACGTATATGGTAGCCAGCCTTCCAACAATAAGTGATTGGTAGGCTTAGTGTTGGAAGGCTGGCTACCATAGCCGTTTTACTTCATTTCGCTCCAATTAGTATGCCGTACTGAAGAGCTCTAATTAGAGCGAAACTGGTCCGGTTGTAGCGAGAATAAATCTAGCCTTACATGTTTATGGTATGTTTAAGTTGCACCAAGTGTGTTGCACCAAGTGTGTACTGAAAAAGTGAAAAATGAGCCCTGTGGATCAAACCCAGTACCTTTTGGCTCAGACGCACACGTTCTTACCACTAAACCACCGAGGCTCTCTTCTTTAACTTTAAAATTGCTTCATAAATTAAATATCTGGCAGCCAAAATAGTTTTGAAATTCGACATTTCACAACTTGTCTTTTTTTTTTGCTGGCTGTTGAAAACTAACTCCTGAATCGCATTTAACATTGCTGAATGTTGAATGCCTATTCGACGTATTTAAGAAGTGTCTAGATATTGTAACAAAATCAAGCTCTTTATACCCTATACTGATTTCCGGTTTCTTGTTTTACCATCTTTAATGTTAAACGGTCCTGCATAGTCGACGCCGCAGCATGAAAACGCTCTAGTTGGGATGACCCGGTCCGCTGGCAAATCGCCCATTTTTTGGAAAATTATCTTAGGATTAGCTCTAAAGCAGGACACGCAATTGTGCAAAATACGCCTTGTTGTTGATTTGCCATTTAACGGCCAATATTTTTGTCGCACGATTGACAACGTAGTTTGCGGACCAGGATGTAAGCTTTGTATATGAACCTGCTCAATTATTAATTTGGTGACATGATGTTTGTCTGGTAAAACAATTTGAAATTTCTTATTAAAGCTTAAGTTAGAATTAATTAGCCGACCCCCTACACGTATAATATCATTTTGTAAAAAGGGGGATAAAGAAGCGAGTTCACTAGCGGGAAGTACTTGATTAGTTTGCTTAAGTGAATAAATTTCCTGCGAAAAACTTTGTTTTTGCACTGCCTTTATTATGACTTCTGTACTTTGTGTAATCTCGGCACTAGATAACGGTCCAAATTTCCTAGAAGCCTTAGTATACTTAGAATTATTTACAAATCTCAAACAAAATGCAATCACCCGTTGTAATTTAGAGAAGTTAGAAAATCTTTCGAAGAATGAGAAATCTGTTTGAGTGGCTAATAAAAGGGATGGAAAACTTACAGTACGCCTTTCTTCTGTGATATTGCTAATAGTGCTTGAATAATTTGATATATGGCTCCTGTTTAAAAAATTGTCATGTAATGTTTCATTTAGTTCGTTTAAATTTGCATTGTTTTGCGTAAATAAACAATATTGTTTAGGTTCTTGATAGCTCGACATGGGCATAGGACCCGAAACTACCCATCCTAATTTAGTTTTTTGTAATATGGGCTGGTTGCGACCTAATTTCATCTGTACCACACACATCAGTTCGTAAAAGATTCCAGCGCCCAATAATAAGCCAATTTGAAGCGGTTTGTTGAAATCTGGATCCGCGAGAGGTAAATTCGCGGGTATTGAGAGTTTTGAAACGTCAATTGTTTGCTGTGGTATGCAGTCGGTGATTTTTTCAATTACTAAACAAAGTATTTCAGTATTATACCCTGTTTGTCGTGAATAAACATTTATTATGCATTTATTTGAGATATTAACCACCGTGCCATTAATACCGGAAACTGGCATTTGAATTTTCGAAGAACGGAACCCTAATAGATCGATAAACTGTCTGCTAATGAAGTTCGATTGGCTACCATTGTCCAGCAAACAACGTCATTTAACTGATTCTCCTTTAGAATTTCTTACGTATACAATGGCAGTAGAAAGAAAGACGAAGGAGTTGGCCTGGGCATACGCACAATGCGTATTATTTATAAGGGTCGAAACCTTATCAGGCGCCTGTGGGCTCACTTCAAAGTAAGGTTCCCGGGGGGTTGCGGTGCTATCGGGGCGGCAAGGCCGCGGACGAGCCCTGAGGGAACAAAAAAAAAGGTTCCCGGGATGAATGTCTATTTACAATGGGGTTATTTACGAACATATTTTATTCAGGTATATTTTATCTTCTGAGTAGTTACCTCGAAATGCAAAATTGTATTGTGTCGTTTATGGCATAATCTGCACGAAGACGATCGACAAGCAGCAACAGAATGACCCGGCCGTAAACAATTTGTACAAAGCCGTAATCCCTTAATCTCGTCGAGTCTTTTTTCAAGTAACAATAGCTCTTTTGTTTTCGTATCTTTCAACAAGAAGTTGCCATGCTGCAGCGTAATTGACCTCAGAAACGGCAATAGAACTTATTACCTGGGTCGCTTCGCCCTTGAGGCATCCTTGTAAATAATAAAATTTCTGAATAGCGCTTAGTGTTCTATTAGTATGAATTAACGCAGTAAAGGTGTCATGAAATTGTGTCCATTTATCATAAGACCCGGAAAATTCTGGCAGTTTTAATTGGGGTAATTTTGTGTTCAAAATGCTACTCGTTAAGTCTATAGGATCAGAGGGACCGCTATTAGAACATGAAGCTACCGTTTGATTGCTCGCTAATTGCCGTTTAAGTATTTTTTTGCTAAACCTACACATTTTAAATGCCTGTCCTCAAAATCTTGCCTATCTGACTCGTGCTCTTCACAATTATCTAATTCAAGCTCCTCTATTTTGTCTTGCACATTATTAAATTCGGCAAAGTAGCCTTGCATTATTTCAACCCGTTCTGTAAGCTCTTCTAAATCTTCAAACTCGTTTTCATTAATAGCACTTACGTATTTTTCGAAGCGACTAAGATGACCACGCAGAATACCTCTGCGGGATTTTAGAGATTTTAACTCTGCCATTTTTTAACGAATGAAAATATTAGATTTATTCACTTTTCAATTGATGACCAGGAATCGCGTGATATAAATGATTTTTTATTATTATTACGTAATGTAAGAAAATGCAACGAATAATAATATTAAATGTAATTCAATTTTTCACTAATAAAGTATTGCAATAATGATTAGTAGATTACGCAGTGTAATACGAAATAATGTGCAAAAAAAAAAATTAAAAAAATACGTAAATATGGGGGTTGTCTGCCAAGCACACCGCTGTGAGAAATAATTAACTAAACGAACAATTACAAGTTGACATCAAGTGGAAACGCATATAAAGCGGTGCACCTTACCCTTACTTTAGATCCTTGGCTTGCTTGTGGAGACTGCTGCGTTGTTGCCGCCACCCTTGGAAGAATCTGATTGATGTGGACTTCTCTGCCTGGAGACACTGGCGGTTTTTTGCTTCTTGGTATAACTTCTATGCGGATGCACTACCCGAATGAAAAAACCCGTTCAAAAGGTAACAATCACTTTCGCACTTTATATCCGGTTCTAGAAGGACCAATGTTGCGGTAGATGGTGATTCTCTTTCAATTAGAATCGAGGTTAATCACATTGGGTTGCACTTTTTGATAAACACGCAATGTGTTAGGATTATAATAGAGTTAAAAACACACAATGTGTAGAATGTGAGTATATTTACATTTTGTTATACGTTACAAGCTTGCACCAGCGACCGAACTTTGGCAGATATGGAGATGTTGTATCTTCGAGATCGCAGTTGATAATGTTCAGTGCCTGGCGGACTGAGAGCTATCTACCCTTAAAGGTAAGAAGGTCTGTGTCGGTCGGCTACCTGATACCTTAAAGGTTCAATAATAAACATATATATATATATATATATATATATATATATATATATATATATATATATATATATATATATATATATATATATATATATATATATATATATATAAATTCAGTGCTGCAGTTTTGTTAATTAAATAATAGGTAATGACTGGAGAAATCTTTACTAATTCATATATGCCTGCCAATCTGAGTTAGTTTGACTAACAAGTCACAAGAAAGAGAAGTCATATGTTCTATTTTAAAGCATATTTCATACATGCATAATTTGTTTAAGTTATAACGAAAATACTATAATTTTTTCAGTCTTAAAAAAGAAACTTTCAAAAAGGATTCTGGCAATGCTGGTTTTCTAACAATCTAATTTCACAACTACAGGGATTGTATGTACCAGAGTCGAAGTTGTGGCTTAAGGCTTTCTAAAGTGTATGTTTTTGTTTCTTGAACGTCGGTCTATTTTCGCGAGTATGGGCAATCACCGACGCCAGGTAGCAGTTTCACCTCATTATCCTGGAAATTTTGCCGAAGCCTCGCCTTTCTGCAAGGAGGGTAGGGATCTTTAACGTGTCCAACATCGCATGGGTACGGGATCGGCGGCCTTACGCCCCCTCCGAAGGGCGAAACGTGCAGACATTCAACTTGCTCAAATACAATGTAAAGCTTTCTAAGTTTTAATGCCTACAAAATTTTGCATACAATGTACGCCATTTTAGAATGCCTTTATTTAGCGAAAATTGATCATAGACTATCAATTTGACATTTTTCAGGTGCTCCTCAACTAATAACAACATGAAACCATTTTGATAAATGGCCAAACTCAAAGCTTGTGGAATCTTTAACTTGCATTTAGAGTTTAATCAATGAAACATTATCACAAGACTGTTTTACTATTCCTTATTTATTTTTATATTTTGTACCTGTAATGAAGGTCAAATTGTAATGTAAGGGTGTCCTTTGACTATGTAAGAAGAATATATTTTTTTGTTTCAGTATAGATTGTTGCAATGTCTTTCGTATGTTTTTAATAAACTGTGTTAGTACATTTATCAACTACATTTAACCTAAAAAAATCCCTGCACACTGGTAAGAATTTCCTGCAATTAGTTTCGTAATCGCCAGACGAATCAATTTTTATATATGATCCTAAAGTTATAGCGGGCTTCTGAAGCAATTGTTGGCAGTTATTTGTAATTGTCTAAATTATGATTCAATTAATAGCCTGTTATTATAAAATTATAAGATATGAAAACAATAAGTTTGTAACTCATAAAATGTGTTTATACTTCAGTAAATTTAATAAAATCTGAGATATCTGAAGGAATGTATGTTTTAAAGAGTGTGAAGTGTTCAAACCAATCTGTTTTAATACTAGAATAATTAATTTTAGAATATTCACAAGGAAGGTAAAGGATTTTTGTCTGTATTAGATATGATTTTTATGTATTCTATATTTTTAACCAAAACTCAATATAAACTTAAAGTTCTTAGTTATTGATAAAACAATATGCCTAGATTTACAGAGATTATAAATATACTCTCTAATTTTAATGTTAGCAGAGTAAGGCTAGGTTTGACTTCCACATTTTGTTTTCATGGTTTATAAATAAATTTTTCAGTCGAGTTCCTAGTCTACTAGAACGGTTGTATGACTCCTATGCATTCCTATAATTCTCATCTGGTTTCTATTCGTTATAATTACAACCTACCCACGTTTTTCCACTACACAATTTCTAAATTATGTTTTTTAAATTCGTTTGTGGACAAGTAGAAGTAGATCAGTATTTTCTAGGAAAAATGTAGGTTCTCTTTGAGAGAACTTTTGTGCCTTGGAAAATAACAAAGCTATTTTAATGACATCTGGTAAACGAGTTGCTGTTTTAAAGATTATTGAATATACTAAAATTCAGGTTTTTAGGCCAAGGACAAATTTAGATACATATAAGTATTTTAAAAAGAAGGTCTCCTGGGAAGCCAGAGAGCGGACACCAAACCAAAACAAGTGTATGATACACAAAACTTATTAAATTTTATGCACAAAAATTATTTTGGGCTTATAGTTCAGTCAATGAAAGAAGTGTAGAGTGCGTGAGGAGGGACCTAAGCGATTCCTTCGGAAACTTGTTCAGGTTGCTTAGGTAGTGAACATACATGTCCTGACGTCAGGTGCATCGTAGGGAGAAATTTTCTAATATCGAATGAACGCCCATAAAATTCTCTACAACTTCATTTTATACACTTTTTTTCGAATTTGAAACCGTTTTTGAGCTACACGCTCCGAAAACTCTAAATGTTCATTAAAAAATTCATCTCAAATTTTTCATCCAACCTTCCTTCATATGGTCTCTTCATCCGAGAAGGAAATTTCCTTAAAGACAGTGTAGAGAAGGCTTGAATTCCCTTCAATAATATGTATACATATGCCAATTTATCTCTAACCGGAAAAGTTATACTAATTTAAAGATTTTTCGTCAAATTTTATCATTTTTAGAAAAAGCTGTTATCATTCCTGGGTCACAACTATCGCTTGTTACAGCTATTAATGTGTTACCATATTTGAAAGCGGGTTATTTAATGCCGTAGACGAAAATCATGTTATTTGAAAAATGGAAATTTTTATTTTAAAGATGATAAAAAAAGTCGCATATAAGGTAAGTAATTCTATTCGATTCCAAATTCTCATTGTTCACACTGTCAATAACTTCTTAATATTAAACTGTCTACTTTCTTTGGATTCACATTTTCAACCTCTTTGGCCATGAGGTTCCTGGCAAGGTTTCTTCGTTCATGACGTCCTCATCCTCAGTGGTGGGTGATTCTTGCTGAAAGGGCTCTACGTCGCCGTCGTCGTAAACAGGCACGCCGGCATCCACATTTGCCACTACCACAATCCTTGATGCAGTGGCAAAATATTGATTTAAGTAGGACCTTCAGTGCTGGTGGACCTTCTGTTTTAATTAGCACCAGGGTGCCTCCTACTTGTTTCCGCCCCCACTCTTGAGGATGCAGCTCATTCCCGAGCCATTGCTGCACTTGGTGGTAGGTGCGCCGGGAATGCTGTTTAGTTGCGTCCCCAGTTGGTGGGAGGGAACTGATATCAGGATTAATATTTGCCACTGACCTCATGAACGACTGGAAGCGGTACTGGTTGAGGGAGGTCCGTCTTGCTAGTGCCCCATACCATTTGAGAAAGTACATCTTCCCAGTCTTTTCAACGTCACCGTGAGTGGAGGAGGAGTTGTAAAATATCACTGCCGCTTCCTTGGCGATTTCTGACTTCAAGTATAATTTTGAGAAGCCCACCTTGCATCTCCTTAAAATTGCGGATGTTTAGTCGCAGCGGTAAATGAATGTAAGAACAGGATGTGTTTAAATAGTAGACAGAGCCATTATTTTGGTGTTCCCTCGGCCGGATTCGGGTGTGGGTGTCTTGTGTGGGAGGAGTGGATGCGATCAAAAGGACAGCGAGATCCTCACCGACGACAGCCACAGAACCGTAAGTGGATTGTTCCACAGCAGTCTTCACTGTCTCTGCCCTGAAGAAAAGAGGTCAGGATTCTTCAGGAAGTCGTCGCTGGGTGGCTATGTGTCTGTGCTGTATACTTGACTCTGAATGTCTTGCCGTAAAATTTCCATAGCTTTCGCAACGATCCTCAACCACTCCTCTTCTTCATTTTTGGCTTTGTTTTCGTACCACGCTTCATTGATAATTTTGTGCGCAATGTCTCTAAAACATACCACGGGCACACTGAATCTGTTGTATTCGCTCCCCATATTTCCTTTCCAACTCAGCCTTGATAGTTCTTCACTGGGATTTGGCCACTGTTACGGCACCCAGTATCTCATCTCGGGAGAATCGACAATTGGTGGTTCCCTCCATGTAGGCAAACATCTCCTCCATGGCCTATGTGCCATGGCTGTCTCTGGAAATCTCAGCTTTCAGAGTTGAGAAACTGATAGGCCTCACAAAAGTGTGATAGCAGTCTTTGTGGTATACTGGTATAATAAACAATTGTTCTTGAAGTCGAATTTGTGACATGAAGACCTGAGCTGAGACCGCTCTATCTCCTCCTTAGATGTGGATGCCTCCCTAACATCTTTTTTAATTGTATCAGTATATATATATATATATATATATATATATATATATATATATATATATATATATATATATATATATATATATATCTGTGTGTTATTATTATTATTATTTTTATTATTATTATTATTAATACATCAACTCATTATCTTATTACAACTTTTTTGAAAGAACAGTTACATTTATTTTCTTTGACTTATTTAATTAGAAAGAAGAATATCCAAGAAAGGGGAATTCATTAAATCAGTTTGCTCGTTTAAAACAATTTTAATTAAATAAGTCAAAGAAAATTAATTTAAAAAAGTTATAATAAGATAATGAGTCGATGTATGTCCATAATTTCGTTGTATAGAGACTGCTTTTATACTGTTATTGTTTAGTTATTTTATTGTTGTAACTGCTATCATAGTTATTATAGGCTAGTTCTATTTTTATGTTAAATATTGACATACATCACGTAGACATTTTGAAAGCCTCATATGTCATCTGTGTTTCATTTTATTTTCAATTTGATAAATTTTTTGATCAAAACATCATATCATAACATAGCAACAGATCTTTATTTGTAGTTGTCATGATTTCGTAATAATTCAATTTTCATCTGTCTGAGAATGCTGTCAAGCAGCGAAACTAGCCACAGAAACGTTGAAGAACATCCTAGAACATCCAGAATTCAGAAGGGCCACTTGCTCCAGTTAGCCTACGCGCTGGCTGCGTCCTTCACCTACAAAAACGAAAACCAACAGTGAAGCCAGAGAAGTAGTCTCCAAGTCTGTATGTAAAGTTGAGATAGACAATCCAAATTTGATAATAACATCCACTCATAGGTTGGCATATTTGGTAAAAATGTCAAGCCTTTCAAGCAACCAGTGGCGGATTTATATGGGTTCCTTATAATTATGTTACAACAAATATTAGTACGGCCCTGTAGAAATCTTTTGTTGCAAATTTTAAATAGAGCATTTAATTTTCTGCAAAAAGTATGTCTTGCCTTATTTCCATATTTGTCTTGTCTTTGTCAGTAAAAAGGGGTTAGAAACAAGTAAAAAAATGTTAGTCCGACCCTGTATAAAACTTTCAAAATATGTGAAACATACGCCACAAGGTGATTGAGGATCTCAAAATAATCACAAAAGGCTATATAAACATAACTCCAAAATCCTGTTGTTTTCAGGATACGGTGTGTTGAATTATATGATTATAATTCGTAATATCGTGTTTTTCAACAGACTGTATCCTGAAAACAACAAGATTTGAGACTTATGTTTATATAATCTTTTGTGATTATTCTAAGGTCCCCATATTTGTCTTGTCTTTGTCAGTAAAAAGGGGTTAAAAACAAGTAAAAAAATGTTAGTCCGACCCTGTAGAAAACTTTCAAAATATGTGAAACATACGCCACAAGGTGATTGAGGATCTCAAAATAATCACAAAAGGCTCTATAAACATAAGTCCAAAATCCTGTTGTTTTCAGGATACGGTGTGTTGAATTATATGATTATAATTCGTAATATCGTGTTTTTTCAACAGACTGTATCCTGAAAACAACAAGATTTGAGACTTATGTTTATATAATCTTTTGTAATTATCACGTTGTGGCATATGTTCCATATATTTTGAAAAATTTCTACAGGGCCGTACTAACAATTTTTTTCAACTTGTTTCTAACCCCTTTTTACTGACAAACCAAGACAAATATGGAAATAAGTCAAGACCTACTTTTTGTAGAAAATTAAATGCTCTATTTAAAATTTGCAACAAAAAATTTCTACAGGGACGTACCAACATTTTTTATGTAGGTAACTGAATTATAAGGAACCCATATAAATCCGCCACTGGTTACTTGAAAGGCTTGCAATTTTTACCACAATGGCAACCTATGAGTGAATGTTGTGTACCAACTTTGGTTTGTCTAACTCAATTTTGTCACAAAATATGAAAAATAATCAATTTTTTTTGAAACTTTCAAAAATTGGGTTACTTTGATTTAGACCAGGCCGAGGAACTAACCAAATGGTTATTTCAATGGCACTTAGGACAATAAGACAAAGGTGACTTTAGAAGAATAGAGAGAGCCTTTATTGTTTTTAGTGAATTTTCGTAGTTCACGAATGAGGATACCTTGACTTTTGAATTGCGAAAAAAATTATTCAAATAAGCGCGAACTAGCCCCCCAAGGGCCCATATCCAGGGTCAGTTTTAGTTTTGATAAGTATACTATGTATCAAAATTTAGATCTCTAGATTAAAAGAAAAAAAGTTTAGGCATTTAAAAAACATTTGTGTCCCACTGATGACCAGAGAAACGCACAAAACCAATATATTTTGTGTCGATAACAAAATCTATTTTATGTTACAGACAAAGAGTAAGTTTTTTGGGCCAAAAAGGTCAAGAAGTACCAGAAAAATTACTTTGAAAATTTTATATATTTTTTTCTTAAAACGTCAAAGTCACTATTTGAAACGTCAAATTTGGCAACTTTTAGGCAAAGAACCTGAAACGAATGCGGGTTATGTAGAGAAAATGTTGCAAGAAGTGTTTTTTTTACAAAGCCTTTAGTTTCAGCTTCAACCGTCATTACTGTCCTTGATTTTACTATCATATTGTAAAGTGGTAACATTTTTTTATAAAAATAACATAATTTTTAAACATCAGTGCGGTTTTGTGGATACTCAAGTAGCAGTTAATGAACTTTGCTCAATAATAGTAGATAATTTTGTTTAAAATAAGAAACCACCGGCCATTTTTGTTGACTTACAGAAAGCGTTTGACACAGTAGACCACCAACTCCTTAAAATTAGAGCGTTATGGGATAAGGGGAGTATGTTTGAAACTATCTGAAAATTGTTTCAAGGGAAGAGAACAAACGGTTCAAGTCGGCTATGTGTTTAGCAATAAAATGAATGTACAATGTGTCGTCCCACACGGTACAGTAATTGGTCCTATTTTGTTTTTGATATATGCTAACGATATCTTCGTTAGAATGATAGGTAAATGCAAGATCATATCATGTCGATGACACAGTATTAGAAATAGACGACACAGAATTAGAAGAAGCTTATGCAAAATCGGAAAAAATGATGTGTGAATTTTAAAACTATTTGGCAAACAATTATTTAAGCTTAAATTACAAAAAGACTAAATACCTATGCTTTTCGCCAACAACTGTGGAACTGCCAGTTCAGAATCGAGACATTAAGGTTGGGGATGAATGTGTTACTGCAGAGAGTTCTTCCAAATATCTAGGTGTATATATTGATCAGTATCTTAAATGGTCAAGTCGTGTTGAATACATAAATAACACAATGAGAAAGATAATACATGTATTTAGTAAATTTAAGAACACAATGAACAAACAAAATTTTATGATGGTCAATACAAGAGAAACCACTCCTCGGGTGTAATAGACCAGAATTTGAAATTTGAGTAAAATATACTAGATATCGTTTGTAGTCATTCAGATTACTGTTTTACAGAATGTAGTGCATGGTTTCAAGTACCCCTAAACGATATAATTGTAAAGGAATAATGCATGAGATCTAGGTTTCTTACAAATGTAATTTATCAATTGGTTGATAGATGTCCATATAGGTGCTTATCTTTTGTTTAAATATGTAGCATACACAAGCTAGCCTTAGGTGCCACATGTAAGCCATTGTTGATTTCTGTAATTCGGCACTTATAATTGTATGTATTACTGTATGATATAAGAATTGCAACAAGAAAGTTATTATTAATATTATTAAGTCTCTACATCTGTATTTAGTATGGAACGGTTTCGCTAAGTAAGGGTAACAACAATAAATGATTTTAAACTTGTAGCAAACAGCCAGCGATCAACTATCTTGATAATTGGTTCAAAAAACCTATGTAGTATGATTCACAGACTTTTTAATTATTAATATTAAATATGGATACTGGATTGTTGCTACCCTAAAAGAACTGTGGTTATGGTGGAACAGTATGTTCTTGATTTTCGGGTCTTTGGGCAATTTTGTAGACAATTTTTTCTTCGCCATGATGCGATATTTTAACTTAATTACTTTCACCATAGCCATGCCCCTGAAGAATACCGCGTATGTTTAGTCTTTAAAGACCTATACCTTGGCACGTAATAAATAATACAGTTAATAGCGTGTTACAGTTTCAAAAACCATTCCAATTTCTTCTCTAAAGTTACGTGGAATTTAACGCTAATAAGTTTCCCCGCCGACGGTTCTCGATAAAAGTTTTTAAATGAATAGTGATTTCGGACTGATGTGCTAGTATTTATAAAAATAAATAAAAATAGTCCGGACGCAGTAGGTCCGTTATGATAGCGAATTTTAATTAAAAGGTGTCAACTTCTAATAATGTAGTTTTCCATGAATCTAAAGACAATTTTAGTATCCAATAAAGTCCATTTCAAGGCAACGTGTGCAGCGTGTACCAAATTTCATCAAAATAAATTTTTTATGTTAAAGTTAAAAGGTTTTTTAAATTGCATTTTCTCTAAAAAACTGGTCAAATATTGTTAGAAAAAAAAACACACAGTAATCCGATTTATGTGTTTCATTCACGGCCATTCAAAAAAATCTTTCTTAAAGTTCGGAAGTCAAGTCGTGATATTTCTATGAGTCTACAATTAACGCATAATTGGTTGTTTTTTGTCTCCCAAAAATTACGGTGCGCCGTCATATTAAATTAACTGTAATTTATGTATATCACCATACAGGTATCTCTGCTCTAGATAGATTTCCTGGAACTAATTCTGTAGTCTTGTCTTCCTGTATTTTTTGCAATGAAAAAACTTTTGGTTAGTCGTATAAATATCAGTTAAGTTTTAATCGGCGATTAAAGTTATTTCAGACATTTACACCAATCAGGAGCCTCCAAATTTCATTGTTTTACGATGTGATAGGTTGAAAAGTATCGAATCGTATTAAATTACTAATTAAAATAGGTAGCCGATAAGTAGGTATGCAAAGAGCGCCATGAGAAAGCTCCATAGATTTAAAACAAGTTCCATACAAAGACATGCATAAAGAAATAAAATATATTTTGACGCTTTGAATCGCAACTTTGACGTTTTGAGGAAAACCCCAATTTATTTTTCTTTAAATGCCTATACCTTTTTTCTTTTTTGACCTACATAGCTAGGTGACTTACCTATAAGGATATAAACCCGCGTACCAAATTTGGTTGCCCTTACTTTGTTAATTCCGGAGATATAATTTTTTTTCGAAAGAAAACACAAAATTTTCCGGGAAAACCTGGGTAGATTTTCCTGGCTAACGAACTTATCCAAGCCATTTTCAAAAGGAATTTATTTACCAAATTTAATTAAAATCGGCCCATTATTTTTTGAGTTATCGGTGTGATACATATATATATATATATATATATATATATATATATATATATATATATATATATATATATATATATATATATATATATATATATATATATATATATATATGTGTGTGTGTGTGTGTGTGTGTATATGTATATATATATATATATATATATATATATATATATATATATATATATATATATATATATATATATATATAAAAGGTGGGCATTCGAATGGACCGAATACGTGGAAAAAATCAAAACCATTGCGTAATTGTATATCCGGAACTACCAAGGATGAAACATTTTTAGGCAATACGGCGAAAGAAACTTTTTGATTCCACAATGATGAGATTCAAGTCTAAGCCTGATACAAACCCAGCTCATCTTCGACGTATAGGGGTAGTTAATACAACTGTCTGGGATTGTGACAAGTGACAACAGATATGTATGTGATTTAAACCACATATTTTTCAATGTCAACTCTACGAACAGCCCAGAAAAAAATAGACACAACAGCTTGTTTACAAAAGAAATATTTTTACCTCTAAATATAACAAGTCTTTTAGCATTAACAGATAATTTTATAAATAAAGTGCTGTATAGGTTCCTACGGGAAAGTAAGCTACAGATTTAGACACCAACCACTTATTAATTACAATAGGTAAAATAAATATTTTATTATTAAGATAGTATTAGTACATTTTAGTAATTACAATGCCCTTTGTGAACTACCTTTGTGTACCTACCAAACCGTGGTCCACGTGTTGTTTGTCTAATGAGCCATGGCGGACCTCGTGGCGTTTCGTATCCCAGTCTAATTCCTCATAAGTTAAATAAAAAACTTCAAAAATACTAATATAAACAATATTATAGGGTCATAACTGTACATTATCACGTAATTATTAATGATATGACACGTATATGATTATATCTGTGTATATCTATTTTTACTGTTCTGTATAGTTACCCTGTTTGTATGTGAGTGGGCCATATCGGCCCGGTGGAGGGCCGATATGGCCCACTCACATACAAACCTAACCTAACCTACCCTGTTGGATGGGGTTTTCTTTACGGTGCTGGCGACATTGTCAGGTTATTGACTGACTTTTATATAGGAATATGCTACAATTTTCAAAAGTGTGCGGCTAATGAGACAATTGTCTCCGGTCCAAGAACTCATACGCACACACGACCAATTAAAATTATCCAGCTTTGGGAAGTCAGAATATACTATTTTAGCTTGTGTCTGTGTAGAAGTCGAAATTTTGAAATAAAGCCAATGGTCTTATGTTTTTTATATTTATTTTACAGTAAAAAATAAAACTATTTTATTTTGTATTGGCTGACTTGTCAGTGAACATCAAATTGGTAAGGTAGTTTCTGTGATACTAGTGTCCGGTTTTTTTCATCGTAGGGTTAAGCACAGACAATTTTGCTAACCCTTGGAGTAGATAACTAATAGTCTTGAGTATTAAACATCAATTACTGCATTCCAGTCCCTAAGGATGGCTGCGTAGATAGCCGAAACGCGTAGGGAATGAAAATTTTTATTGTCTGGAAGAAAAGCCTTTTCATTAAATATGTTTAACTATGTCTACCCCAGACTGTTTGACGCTTGAAAGTGAAAACATAATAATACCTTTCAAATTTTAAATTTAGCCAAATTTTAGGTTTCGGTTTATACCAGTCTGAGAGATTCCTGGAAAAGCTTTAAACAAAGCTGTAAAGTACAATTCTGCTGTATGCTTAGATATAAAGTGTAACAGATTTCGTATTTTAAGTACTCTTTGATTATGGTCTTGTTAATTACTAGCTCTGCAAGGTACTTTTGTTACAAAAAACGTATTATTTTATGTGTATCTTATTTTCGTAAACCTCATGTCGAAAATAGTTACGTGGATTTGGTTATTAGTATCGTAAGGTTCCTGAAATTTGGCAACAGTCATGGCCATTTGATATGCCTTTTACGGGCGATTTTGGGTTCAAAATTTCTAAACAATTAAATATGGTCATCTGCTAAATAAGTCTCTATGCTGCAAAGTATATAGGTTTGTAGTAACATGACGAACCGATAGTGTGGTCAAAGGACAGACTAAAGGTCATCAACTTAAAATTAAGGTAGAGCAGACTTGATTTTACGTTAAGTTACAGAGACGAAGAAAAAAATCCTTATAGCGTTTAAGAAACATCTCTTGGACCTTCCGAAACTTTTACATTGTGATTCGGGGAGAAGCAAGAATAAGCTCCATACTCCATAAAGTTAAACGAACTGGCCAACTGTCATACATTTGAGTTGTGCATACAAATCTTGTGCGTGCTGTAATGTAACCCAGAATTGGTTTGAATTCGCACTACATTAGCCGCCGGCTGCATCTGGAAACCACGAAAATGTATACTTGTTTGTGGGCACATTAAAAAAAAGACAATCTCTTAAAATCAACTTAATCAAACGAGTAGGAACTCTCCGCTCAGTCAAAACAACAGTAAAAACCACGTATACATCACACAGCCGACCAAAACCAAAATTTAACTAAATCAACGTGCAGCAACCTTACGCTCAATTAAAACAACGTCAAAAACAAAGCACACAACACCATACAGTCAACCATAGCCACGACCCGTTCAATGCATATCTGTGTAATAAACCCTGAATCATGTCTCTAGACTTCAAAACGCATGGTGAAGCCATGCGTTGTTGGTGCAAGGTTGGTGCAGTTCTGACACTGACTGGAAGAGCATTATACATTCTTGGCTCAATATAAGTATAACTACGCTGGCCCACAGTCTCAATCGCGCTGCTCGTTTGAGTAGCTTCTGCTGCATTCAGTCCAGTTACGTACGAATGATCTATTCTGGAAACGCAATCATACTTCCTTACGTATGTTAACACAACCAATGAAAAAGTTGTTCCTGAAACCCTAATGTAATAAGTGCTACCCCAGGCAACAGCCCCGTATGTAAGAAGGGGTTCAACCAATGCCGTATAGACCATTCTAAGATAGGCCGTTGCCAGAAAGGTTTCCAGGTATTTAAACTTAAACAAAATGGTCCTCAACTTTTTAACAACCACACCAACATGCTCATCCAACGCAGATGCTGATCTATGATGATCCCCAAATAACTAACCTTTTGTGCCGCCTCAATTTGAATATATTGGTTGTTACAAAATACGTGGAGTGTATTAAATGAAGGCAAGTCTGGGTTATAAGAGGCAAATGCAATATTCTTCGTCTTCTTCATGTGAACAAATAGCCCGTTGGCATCAAACCACCTCTTAATATTCGCAAAGTCATCTTCAGTTTTGCTCTTTTGCCGTTGCCAAGAACAATCTTCATATAAAATTGCGGTATCATCTGCAAAGCCAAGACTACCAGCTGTGTGCACATTAAATATATCATTTATATAGAAATTAAGTAACAAAGGGCCCAAAACCCTGTGGAACGCCAAACATTTGAAAATCGCTGCAGCTGTCTTCAATTTTTGTACACTGCTTTCTAGACCGCAAATAATCTATAATTACAAGCAACGGAACACCCTTAAAACCGATACCCTCTAATTTTCTGACAAGAATCCTATGATCCACAGCATCGAAAGCCTTTTCAACATCTAGAAAGATGCAAATACTTTGTCTTCGCTTATCAAGAGCAGAATACATTCTTGTAGTAGGGTATTTAATGCATTCTGTGTAGACAGACCTTCCCTGAATTCAAACTGTGATTCTGCTTAGATGTTATGCTTTTTTAGGTGGTTTGTTATTTTTTGAGATATAATTTTTTCGAAAACCTGGGCAATTGTCGATAATAAGATATCGGTCTTATAATTGGGAATTACATCACTGTTTCCTCCTTTAAATAGTGGTTTCATTACAGTCTTCTTTAGAATGTCTGGGAAAATATCAAGTTCTATGCACATGTTGATTAAAATAGTCAGTGGAGCTGCAACGACATACGCGACTTCCCTCAAATTCTCCACAGTGATTGAGTCCAACCCACGAGATTTTTTTACCGTCATATGTAGGTGTTAGAAAAATGCTGTATGGCTTCCTATCTACCTTAAGACTGTCCTCTGCTGAAGGTATTTTCTGTGCCAATGTTCTCCCAACCGATGAAAAATATTTATTGACTGCGTTGGCTATTTTCCTTGGGTTGGAGTTATTTAGTGAGTTATCACTCCTAAGTTGAATATTTCTGGCAGGATCCTTTCTCTCTTCTCTAGTTAGAGACATTATTGTTTTTTGACAGAGTTTGCTTTTACGCACTTGATGATCTTATTTAACCTATTTCCATATCGCGCAAGCTGTAGTTTCTTATCTTCATCACTAGGCTTTTGTCTCATTGTTCGGTATAGGCGATCTTTTGTGTTAATCGATTTAATCATACCCTGTGTTATCCAGGATTTCCTTATTCTTGTTTTTAGTGAATTTTCGTAGAAAAAATTCACTAATGGAGAGATCCCGACTTTTGAATTTTGAAAATTTTTTTGCTAATTAGCGCGAACTAGGACCCCTAGAACCCATATCCGGTATCAGTTTCAATTTATATATATATATATATATATATATATATATATATATATATATATATATATATATATATATATATATATATATATATATATATATATATATATATATATATATGTATGTATGTATGTATGTATGTATGTATATATGTATCACACCGATACCTCAAAAAATAATAGGCCGATTTTGATAAAATTTGGCGTGTACCTTCCTTTTGTAAGTGGCTTGGATAAGTTCGTTAGTCAGGAAAATCGGACGAGGTTTTTCGGGAAAATTTGAGTTTTCATTCAAAAAAAAATTTTTTTCTCAAAAAATAAAAAAGGTAAGATAACCAAATTTGGTGGGTAGGTTTACGATATAAAAAGTAAACTATACACAAAAATTCAGATTTCTATGTTACAAGAAAAAAATTATAATAAAATATTTGGTGCCAGATCATTTCTATGAAAATTCACTACCATTACGCACTTGCTGCGTCTTTGAGTTTTTTATTTTAATTCTAACAGTACACCTCTTCAGCATTGATTTAAGAAACCACACAAAATTTTCCGCACAATCACAGATCCTATCCCAGTCTGTATGCTCAGTTCCCTGCGTGCCCTATCATAATCCATGTAAAATTTTACCCCCAATTTATCGGTTTTAGTTTGTTTTTCAGAATTCACTGGGAGATCTAATAATATAGAAAAGTGGTCGGTGATAGAAGTGTGGTAAACTGCGCTCAAAACACCGCACTGCGACTGGGAACTCACAAAGGGGTGGTCAATGCAAGAGGCAGAGTTGTTCTGTATCCTCGTGTGTTTGGCTACTGTATTAATAAACCCGTGCTCAGCAAGTATGTTAAGATATTCCTGACTGCTGAACTCGTTTTCAGAGAGTATATCAATCTATACTCTATACGGTTAAAATAAATCTAATGGTAAGCCAAATAAAACACGACATACGCATTCTATGAAACGAAACTTGAGCACATCCACACGTGCACATGCATATATACCTATCACACATTCGTTCTCACGCATCAAGTACACTAACAATATATCTGAAATTGAAACAAATTAGAACTCTGGATGCAGCAAGTGCGTTATGGAAGTGAACTTTCATAAAATGTTTTTATTAGCAAATATGTCTCTCTGTTGCAAGCAAGCATCAATCCGGTTACCGGTATAACATATACAGGGTGGCGCATTGAAAACGAAACAGACTGATTTGCCTCCAGAGAATTTTTTTTTTAAGAAACGCTAAAACGTCAATTTTAATATTGAGGGGCACGTGTTTTGACATAAAACTCAACTTTGTCACATCAACCCCTTAAGTGTGGTGATAACAACCCTTGTATTTTAAATAGGAAACATGGGTCAAGTGTTACATCATTTGAAAGCTCTTTCTTTTCTGAATTCAGCACACTAATTTTTTTGGAAGTTTTATCAACTCGTTTTAAAATTATTCACAGTTGAAGATGCAAAAACGCATTTCATTCATTGTGATAAGAAATGCGCTAATTAGTCAATGTTTCGTTTAAAAAGACTAAAACACAAAACCAAACGTTCAAGAATGTTTATTCAGTTAAGTAAGTGTTCAAATTGTTGACCACCAGCTTCCATACAAAAGTACAAATTTTGTTCAAAACGAGCTCTGACATTCTGGAGCATTTGTGGAGTTATTAGACGGCACTCTTCAACATTGCGTCGTCGTAATTCTTCCAGAGACTCCAGTTCTGTTGCGTAAATTCTCCTCTTTAAATGGCCCCATAGAAAAAAGTCCAAAGGAGTTAAATCCGGTGATCTAGGGGACCACTCAATAGCACCTCTGCGCCCAATCCATTGCTCTGGAAAATCTATGTTCAAAAACTCCCTAACACGTTGTGAAAAATGCGGAGGAGCTCCATCTTGTTGAAACACTAATTGATTTTCTTGATAGCGATCATCATTTTCAACAATTTCAATTAGTAAAGGGTAAACGATATCTTCTAGTAACTCCAAATACGTTTCGCCACTCAAATTGCCATCAATAAAAATTGGTCCGATTAAAGTGTCTCCAAAAATGCCAGTCCAGACATTCAATTTCTGTGGAGTTTGACTGTGGACTTCGTGAAAATTTCTTGGATTATTATCTGCCCAACAAGTGAAGATTGTAACCTGTGATGAGCACTGATAAGTACACTTGGAGAACCCAAATCACCACAACACATTTTAAAAGACCTGATGATCGAATGTTTCATCCTCTGCTGACGCTAACTTGGTTAGTGAAACGATCATCAGGTCTTTTAAAATGTGTTGTGGTGATTTGGGGTCTCCAAGTGTACTTATCTGCCCAATAGCGATAATTATGACCATTGACTGTAGAGTTTAATAAAAATGAGTCTGAAAAACAGATATTGAACAGAAAGTTCCCGTTATCAGCTATTCGTGCACTCATAATTTCACAAAACTCCAGCTGCCGATCAAAATTATCTTCATTCAGTTGTACAAGATGAATTTTATACGGGTGAAATTTATGATGCTTCAATATTCGCTGAATAGTTCTTCTTTTGATGTTTGAAACAGTGGCCAATTTTCTCGTGCTCAAAGTTAGGTCTGCAGCAATTTGTCCTAAAACGTCAATCTTAGTAGTCTCATTTCTAACTGGAAATTCACGTTCAGGATCCCGTTTTTTGTTGGCTACTGAACCACTTTGTCGAAACTTTGCAAGTAATTCCAAAATGTATTTTCTGTTAACATGTCTGTTCGGATGTCGTTCATTAAAGAAATTTGCGGTACGGTTGACAGTCATCGTTTTTGAAAAAAAGAGTAATTATTTCAACTCTTTCTTCTACAGAATACACAATTGTTAAATTAATTTTCGGTAGTACTATCAAGTATCAAAGCGACCGATAAACTGAAATAATAAACCGCATTTCTCTCATTCCGATAAGAAATGTTTTGATAGCCAATTTTTTGTTTACAAACCAACAAAACATTGACTATCAGCACATTTCTTATCGGAATGAGTGAAATGCGTTTTTGCATCTTCAACTGTGAATAATTTTTAAACGAATTGATAATACTTCCAAAGAAATTAGTGTGCTGAATTCAGAAAAGAAAGAGCTTTCAAATGATGTAACACTCGACCCATGTTCTCTATTTAAAATATAAGGGTTGTTATCACCGCCCTTAACGGGTTGATGTGACAAAGTTGAGTTTTATGTCAAAACATGTCCCCCTCAATATTAAAAATGACGTGTTTCAGCGTTTCTTAAAAAAAATTCTCTGGACGAAAATCGGTCTGTTTCGTTTTCAATGCGCCACGCTATATGGTAGAAACAATGTACCATATTTTATCAAAATAACGTATTGTTTGAAAATGTACAACAGTTTTTCGAAAATAAACTTAAAATATTTCCGAGAAACGTGGTTCCCAGCCAACAAACCTTAGGTTAATAGCAAATTGAGTTATTGAAATTTGAAGCTTTTAATGAAAATTCGCCACCAAAACGCACTTACTGCGCTTAGATTTTTTCTTACAAACATGCATCATATTTCGATAAAAAATGCCAAACTGCAGTAATATAAGGTTGTTCGAAAAAAAAATTGTATGTATCACCAACGACTTATGGGCCAGCCTGTGATTGATAAAATAATTTTATAAGATGCAGCTCAAGACTACCTATAATTAACGTATACAACTTTTTTCTCGTATCTTGTATAATAATTATATTGAGCTTTACCGTAGAAATCACCCTGTATATATGTAGTTTGCGCTCATTTGAAGAAATCTTTTTGATATTCAAAAGTCGCGGTCTCCTCGTTAACGAATTTTTTCTACAAAAATTAGCTAAAAATTATAGGCCATTAAACGATAGATTTAACTAAAACTACCGCTAAAGCATCAGAGAAGGGGTCTATTTGAAATTAATTTTCTGGAAACATTTTAGTAAAATGAAGGGCAATGACGGTTGAAGTTGAAACTTGAGGGTTCGCAGAACCTTTCAAATCGCGACTTTGACGTTTTGAGGAAAACCCCATGTTTTTTTTCTTTAAATGTCTATAATTATTTTGTCTTTAAACTTAGAGACCTAAATTTTGGTACATGGTTCATTCTCTTATAATACAAACCCGCGTACCAAATTTGGTTTCCCTTACTTTGTTATTTCCGGAGATATAATTTTTTTCGAAAGAAAACACAAAAAGTTTTTAGCGAAAACCTGGGCCGGTTTTCCTGGCTAAGGCTAACGAATTTATCCAAGCCACTTGCAAAAGGAAGGTACATGACAAATTTTATCAAAATCGGCCCATTATTTTTTTAGTTATCGGTGTGACACACACAGACACACACACACACACACACACACACACACACACACACACACACACACACACACACACACACACACACACACACACACACACACACACACACACACACACACACAAATTTGATCAAGATCGGACCATTATTTTTTTTAGTTATCGGTGGTATGTATGTATGTGTATATAAATAGAAACTTACCCTGGATATGGGTTCTAGGGTGCCTACTTTACGCTCATTTGAAGAAATTTTTTCAAAATTCCGAAGTCGTGATCTCCGTAGTGAATTTTTAAAGACAATTCGCTAAAAGGAAACTCAATTAAAATGGTTAATAAGGATCAGTCTTGTCTAATATGATACAAAACAGGCTACGATTGCAAAATTTCGGGATGCAGCAAGTGCGTTATGGTAGTGAATAGTTCATTAAATGCTTATTTTTTTTAGTTTTAGAGAAAGAAAATTATGTCTCGACTACTAAGGTCATTGACGTATATAAATTATATAGAAAAACATTTTAGGTGCATTAATAATATATGTGTTCCTGAACCAGTAAATTATACAATACAACGGTTACAGTTATATGTGTTTATATAGTTTGCTAGATTTTAAGAAATTTATTATGTTTTCTGGTGCTGCTGTGGGTAGGGTTACCATGGATATGTTTTCGCTTAAAAACAACCTTCTTTGGAGTCTGTGTTTAGTGCACTCTGTGACAATATGACTTGCTGAAAGGTTCATATTGCAGGTATCACAAACAGGAATTTGTTGTTCCAGTAGGTACTTGCCGTGTGTCCTGTCCGGAGTCTTCTCAGGACGGCCAGGGATCTGCGACTTAGTATAGGTGGTTGGAATGCCTCAATGGTTGGTGCTAGTTCGTGCAGCTTGGCGGTTTGATTATTCTAGTATATTTGCCATTTGTCGTAAATTACTGCTTTAACGTGTGGTCTTAATAGTTTGTTGTATTGGCTTCTCACTGTCGTGCCTTCCGTGATCGCTCTTTTAGCAGCAGTATCTGCCAGCTCATTGCCTATAATGCCGGAGTATGAGGGTACCCAAACGAATGTAATGTGTGTGGATTGGCGTTTAAAATCGTGGACAGTATTTTGTATTTCCCTTGCTATATAGTTATTGGTATATAGGCTACTTATGTCATTTAATGCCAGTTTAGAGTCTGTGCAGATTACTATTTTCGTTGGACAGTTGGAAATGTCTTTTAACCTCTTTATGGCTTTCAGAATTGTAAAAAGTTCAGTTGTGCCAATACTGATGTCCTTGGGTAATTTAATAAGCTGCTCAGAGGGCAATGTCACTATCGCCCCACCTACTCCATGTGGTGACTTATGACCAGTTCGGGATTATAATCCCTTAGTGTTTCTCTAAATATTGTCTGCATCGCTGAATTTGGTGTTTGGGCTTGTTTAGGTGACATTAATGATGTGTTACAGTCTATTTTTAATTGAAGCCATGGTGGTGTGTTTTTCAGTGGTTCCTGTAAGATCGATTTGGTAGATGTCTTTTATTATTTCTGATATAAGACGTGGTTTTTCGGTGGAGTTGGACTGTTGATGACTGTGGCATTGGTTGTCAGTTAGGACTGGACGCGCAGGATTATTTTCAGCACGAGAAATTCTCGTAGCGTATGTCAAAGTTAGCATTTGTCGTTTTAAAAAGAGTGGTAGCTCGTTTGACTCTCTTTGCATACTTGTTGTATGGCTTGTTCTAAAGGCTCCGAGACATAGCCTCATAGCTGTATTCTGTATGGTATTTAGTGGTTTAAGTGTGGTTTTGCTTGTATTTGCATAAACTATTGCGCCATAATCTATTTTAGACGTATTAGTGATCTGTATAAGCTAATCAAAACTGATTCTTCTGCTCCCCAGTCGTAGTGAGCTACGGCTTTGAGAATGTTCATTCTGCTAGCACATTCCGTTCTGTTATTGTTTATTTGATGCTTCCAATACAATTTGTATCGAATATAACAGCCAGGAATTTGTAATGGTCTACTCTGGGAAGCGTTGCACTGTTTAGTATAAGGTTTGGTACAGTTTCCTGGTTGTGCCTTCGACTGAATAACATAACTTGGTTTTCTCTGCTGAGAATTTGTAACCTGTGTATCTTGTCCATTGCTCTAAATCCTTTAGTGTTTCTTGGATTAGTTGTGCTGTGGTTTGTCTGTTTTTGCCTCTGCATAAAATAACAAAATCATCAGCGTATAGAAGATGTTTGGCAGTTTTTACGATTTCGCTTCCAATGTCGTTGATAGCAATCTGAAAAAGGGTTGGGCTTAAAACTGACCCCTCTGGCACCCCGTTTTCTTGTACATAGCTGTTAGACAAAGTGCCATTTACCCTTACTTTGTATGTTCTTTTTTTTTAAGAAAGTTATTTATAAAGTGCAGGATGTTACCGTTTAATTTCCAATCCATTAGTCTTGGTGTTATAAAGTGTCTCGATGTTGTGTCAAACGCCCCTTCTATATCGACATATATGGCTACTAGTTCTTATCCCATTAAGAAGGCATTCTGTATTTCATTTTGCAGAAGAACTAGATTGTCTATGGTAGATCGGCCAGGTCTAAACCCTGCTTGAAATTCTGATAGTAAATTGTGTTGGTTTAAGTGCCACACTTGTTGTCAGATTTTGCAGAGTGTGCATGTCAGTGAAATTAGTCTGTATGATAGTGGGTCGTTTTTTTTTATTTTCCTTGTTTATGGATCGGCATTATTATAGATTGTAGACACTGGTCTGGGAACACCTGCTGGGACCATATGTAGTTGGAGAGCTGGAGTAGGTATTCTAAATAGAGGTTTGAGAGATGTTTGAGAAAAATTGTTGGAATATTGTCTGGTCCAGCAGCAGATTTTGGAGCTGGTAATAGCGTGCTTTAATTCATTGATGCATTTATAGTGTGATCTTGACATTCGTTTGTTGCTATTGCTGTGTTTTCTAGTTGTTGTCTGTGTTGGATGAATTCTCTGGTGTAACGCTTGTTGCTCGATTTTTCGTAATAGATCTTCGCAAATGTTTCCACTGTATCTTCGTCTTCGGTTATGAGGCTTTTACTGATCGGGTCCATAATAGTTCGTAGATGAAGCTTGTTTTCTTTATTGCCTGATTTTCTTATTTTTTGCCATACTTCTCCTGGATTGGTATCAGCTGTTATAGTGGATACATAGGCGCGCCATGAACTTTTTTTGCTGTTTTTTATTGTTTTGCGCGCGACGGCTCTATTTATTTTTAGTGAAATAAGTTTATCAAGGGTTGGACACTTTCTGTATCGGTTCAGTGCTGCTTTACTGGCTGCTATTGCATTCTTACAGTCTTCATTCCACCAGGGGGTACTCCTTGTATTCTTGTCGGACTTGTACCCTATATGTTGTTCTGCTGCGTCGATAATTAGGTTGGTGAATATCTGAATACTCTGATTTATATTTACTATTGGACCTAGGTTATTCAAATGGCATTCTACCTCTAGTTTAAAGTTATACCACTTAGCCTTTGATAGATTCCAATTTTTAGATGTCTTCGGGTGCTGCGGTGTGTTAATGTTTAGTTCTATCGTGTTTGGGAAATGATCACTTCCATAAGGATCTTCTAGCACATTCCATTCTGCTAGTGCTGCTAGTTTGGGGTCACAAATGCTTAGATCAATGTTACTGAAGCTGCCTGTTGAGATGTTTATGTGCGTCGGTACTGCTCGATTTAGAAGTGCTAGATTGGTGTTGTTTATCACTTTTCTATTATCCTACCTCTGCCAAATCAGTTTTTTTAACCCCATGTAATACCATGTGCATTAAAGCTTCCAACAATTATAAACGGTGATTTAAGTTGATTGATCAAGTTTGATATTTCTGCTTCTGTAGTTTGGTGATCGGGTGGGATATATATGTTACTACATATCGTGATGGGTGATGGGCAGTACACTCTTGTCACTATAGTCTCAAAACTGCTGCTTACATTAAGTTCTTGCGTATAGTGCTTCCATTTTATATATGTGGTAACTCCCCCACTTGCTTTTTGGTTATTTGTGCCATAGAAGTGGTAGCCTTCGTATCAATTCATTTGAGGTGATTGGCCAGGCTTTGGATTTGTCTCCTGGAGACATACAAAGTTTGGTGCGCGTTCTTTTATTAATTGCTGTAAGCTTTCAAGATTGTTGTAAAGTCCTCTGCAGTTCCAAAGTATAAGAGATGTGAATTTAGTGATATGTTTGGGATCGATCTGATTGTTACGTCTTTTTCTGACTCCCATTCGTCTTGGGAGCTTTGTGTAATGGAGCCATGGTTATCTTCGGGCGAGTGTTTCTTTATTTTCTTACTTATTCTCGTTAGTCTGCTTTTTAGCGCTCTGTTTGTTATATGTGGGTAAATATTATGAATGTCCGTCAGCAATGAGTCACTGTCAGAAGTGACGGGTCGAGATTCTCCTAGTGGGGGCCTGTTGATATAACAATTCTCGATAAAGTTTTTTAGGTGAGTGAACGAGGTAGAGTACAAAGATGGGTTTTTCTTGTAGTGTTCTTCTAGACTGTTCCAAGAGTTAGATACTGTTGTTATATTTTGAGATGGACTTCTTTTGGTCTTTTTCTTTTTATGTTCTGGCTTTGCGCTTGTTCTTGAGGCAGTTAAAGAGGGTGGCATCATCTGATTATCTTCGGTGTACGTAAATATAGATCATTGCGTGTCCGATATAGTAGGCGATGTCGATGCTGGACGTTTGTTTGCTGTTTTATTGATATTTTCTTGTATTTCTTTTATTGGTTCTGGTTCCTGAGTTTCTTTGGTAGATTCTGCTTGTTGTGTTTCTTTCATTGGTTCTGAGTTTTGTGTTTCTTTCACTGGTTCTGTTTCTTGGGTTAATGCTTCGTTAAATGACTGTACTTGTTGTTGAATTGTGGTTGTTGCTTCCAGTGTTTGTGGTTCACTAATTTTATTAATATCATTGTATGTATATTTATTTGCTACATGTCCTTTCTGTTTACATATGAAGCACTCCATGTTATCACTTGAGAGGAAGATTCTGTATGTGATATCTTCATGCACTATTAAGACGGATGAGGGAACTTCTTTTTCTGTATCAGCTATATATACTAGCCGCCGGAAACTCAATACATGGGCCAACTCAGGGTCTTCCAGACCCGCTTTCATGACTAATTATTTCCCACCGAGATTTATTATATTAGGTGACTTTAAATACAACGCCATGGAATAGCGTGTTGCCTATCTTTGCAACTAAACGAATAGTGGCGTTTATCTTTGCTTCTAAATATTTGTGATTTATTAATCTGTACTGATAAGACTATTAAGCAAAACTGACCTTTATGTCTCTGGTGTGATATGCACTTAGAGTGCATTAATTGCACTTCCTTGAGGATATTCGGTAGGGTGTTTTCACTTATGGGTATACCAGGTGGCACTGCATATTTCAAGTTAACATTAATAATTTGTTTAACTCGTTAAACACTGCTATTAGCTGTTCTCTAATGGTAAACAGACCTGCTTAACACTGTTTACTTCTCAATCTCTCAAAAAGCCGCTTCAAATTTAAATAACTTAATTTTCTATAAACCTAGAAAGTTGAATTTGGTATGTAGTAAGGCCTTTCCCAAGACAACATATACACTAAATTTCATTAAAATAGCTTTGTAATTTTCGGAGGTAATTTTTTTTCCGAAAGAAAACTCAAAATTCTCCCGGAAAACCTTGTCCGATTTTCCTGACTAACGAAGTCATCCAAGCTATTAATAAAACAAAAGTACTTGCCGAGTTTCATCCAAATCGATTAATTATTTTTTGAGTTATCGGTTGGACACACACACACAAATATATATATATATATATATATATATATATATATATATATATATATATATATATATATATATATATATATATATATATATATATATATATATATATATATATAAATTGGAACTGGCCCCGGATATGGGTTCTAGGAGTCCTAGTTCGCGTTCATTTGACATTGTTTTTGCAGTCTCACTATAGATACCTCTATTAGTGATTTTTTTTAAAATAGTTAGCTTTGATATAGATTCCTTATTCACTAATATACCTCTATCTGAAACCCTTGACATTCTCAAAAATAAACACAATATTTCCCACGATACCTTAGCTCTTCTAGAACACTGCACATCTAACACTTTCCTTTTTCAAAACAAATTTTACAAACAAGTTCGAGGTGCTCCAATGGGTTTAACACTCTCTCCTGCATTGGCTAACATTTTCATGGAAAACTTCGAGTCACAAGCCCTCAATTCATCCCAACTTAAACCAACGTGTTGGTTAAGATACGTTGACATTTTCGCTGTCTGGCCACACGGTAAAGAATCTCTAGACAAATTTCTTTCTTACCTAAATAACATCAACCCCCAAATCCAGTTCACCATGGAAATAGAAAATATGTTTTCTTTGCCTTTCTTAGATGTACGCATCACCAAAAACCCAGTCAGAGGATTTTCTTACACTGTCTACCGAAAACCAACCCACACTAATCGTTATCTTAACGCCCAATCTCACCATCACCCATCGCAACTAAATTCCGTGGTTCGAACACTAGTAACACGATGCCTTAGACTAACGGACAACAACAACAAACAGACAGAATTAAACTTTTTAAGACAGACATGGCTAGAAAACGAATACGACAACAATCACATACTACGAAACATTATAAACGCACAACAAAAAACCACTACACCACAACAAGAACAAATAGAGTCCACACAACAACACACAGCGTTTTTACCATACATTAAAGGTGTCACCGACAAAATCCGCCGAATTTTCAGAACCCATTATATCAAAACCGTATTTACAACGGAGCAAAAACTGTCAAATCTGATAAAAACTCCCAAGGATAGGATTCCAAACGAATCCCACGGAGTTTACGAAATCCCTTGTTCCGACTGTTCCCGAACTTATGTAGGACAAAGAAATAGACGCATCCACAATAGAATATATGAACACACCCTCGCAGTTAGAAAATCCGACCCATCATCGGCGCTGGCCATGCATCATATTCATACAGGACACAAAATAGACTTCGATAATACCAAAACAATAGCACCGGTTTACAACTTCAAAACGAGAATTATCCGCGAAGCAATCTAGATTGAAAAACGTCCCGATTGTTTAAATAAGAGAGATGATGGTCTTCGCCTTCCGACTACTTGGAAACCTATTATATCTTCATTGCAAACACACAAAAAGAAAATAAATTCCACAGACAATTTTATTGCTCCATTATCTGTCTCAACAAATGCCGGTGACCCTATTAATCCTCCTCATCCTCTAAGTACCGTGACCAATGCCCCCCACTTAATTGACCTTGACCCTACTACTTTCACTGACAACGAAGCAGGTAGGCGGAACGACATATATAAGACAGGACTTGCAACGAACTGCCAGATCTCTCTGAGGCCTAGGGTTGAATACACTGAGACCTCACAGACGATCTCCGGTGAGATTTGGGGAGTAGGCAGATTGAGGCCCCGTAATCGAGCTACAGCAACCCAACCCACCTTTCTCCACCGCTCTAAGGAGTAGGCCGTTTTTAGGCCTTAGAGTGTCCTTACATATTTCCTTTACCTCTTGAAACCCACATTTGTCCACCACTCTAAGGAGTAGGCAGATTGAGGCCTTAGAGTGTCCTTACATATTTCCGTTACCTCTTGAAACCAATCCAACCCACCTTTGTCCTCCGCTCTAAGGAGTAGGCAGATTTAGGCCTTAGAGTGTCCTTACATATTTCCTTTACCTCTTGAAAATGGCTCCAAAACAGGAGCCGAAACGTCGAGTTTTCATAAATTCTGGACGCGGTTCAACCCGAGAACCAAGTATGTCTCATATATATACAAGTTGTTTCAAAAAACATGCACCATCGCTCGTGGGGCATGTTTCAAAAAACATGCACCATCGCTCGTGGGGCATGTTTCAAAAAACATGCACCATCGCTCGTGGGGCAATTCCTTACTAAAAAGTAAGAAAAAAAGTTCCTGTGCACATGGGCCTGGAAACGCATAGTTTCCAATATACAGGGAGTTGAATTTTTTTTTTTTTTTTTAATTTTTTATAAATAATTTCAAAACCACTGGATTGATTTTAATGAAACTTGGAACTTGAAAGTGTATTATGAAAGTGCATATTTTCAAGTGAAAATCTACTTACAACTGCGTCAGTGGCGTGCGTACGGGGTAACTGTAAAAATTCATTTGGGGAAAAAATATCTGCGCCACTGTCTTTTTCCAATTTTGATACATCAGTTATGAAGCTTATTACATAAGCCACAAAAGCTATCTCTTGGTATTTTTTCGTTCAGGGTATCCCTTAGGAGATATGATTAATTTTATAAAAAGGGGCAAAGTACCGATTCGTTGGAGTAATGAAAACAGTAATCGTAAAGTGCCATGAAACTATAATTTTTGACAGTTCTCTAAATTCTACAATTTGGAAGTGCTTTGTAGGCGTCAAAAGAGTTTTCGTGCTATTCTTTAAATTTTGATACGGTGCAGTATTTTCGTTTTTAGTTATTTGTTGATACTGAGCTGCTCATTAATATTATTTCCTCCTCTCAAGATGGTTTTCATTAAGTACACTTCAGCGGATTTGACTGATATGTTGTTAATTTATGGACAAACAAATCAAAATGCTAGACAAGCTGTGCGAGTTTATCAGGAAACTTATCCGCAAAGAAGAATTCCTGACAAAAATATTTTCCCACGTATTGTAAGACATTTGAGAGAAACTGGTCCTTTAAAACATTTAAAAGCTGACTCTGGACGCAGAAGATACCGCCGAACTGTACGAGTTGAAGAGGTAATATTAAATAGAGTTGAACGTGATCCCAGTACAAGTACGAGAATTATTGCCACCGAACTGGATAATATTTCGGCAACATCAGTTCACAGAACTCTGAAGGATCAAAGTTTATATCCCTATCATTTTACACGTGTCCAGGAACTTCTACCTACAGACTTTCAACCAAGGGTAATGTTTTGTCAGTGGTTCTTAAACAAACTTAGGCACGACCAACATTTTTCTAAACGTGTACTATTTACTGATGAGGCGTCATTTACGCGAAAAGGTATCGTAAATTTTCACAATTTACATACATGGTCCGATGAAAACCCACACTCTCTAAGAGTTGCAAATTCGCAGTATCAATTTTCCATCAATATTTGGGCTGCTATTATTGAAAATCACATAATTGGTCCTGTTGTTCTACCGAATCGTCTTGACCATGAATCATATTTAAACTTTTTACAAAATGATTTGCCGTTGTTACTACCGCTTTTTATGAGAAATGGTACAATGTGGTTCCAGCATGATGGTGCGCCCGCACATTTTGTAGCAGTTGTAAGAACATATTTAGCCAACACATACGGTCACCGATGGATTGGTCGTGGAGGTCCGGTGTCATGGCCACCTCGATCTCCGGACCTGAATCCTCTCGATTTTTATTTGTGGGGTCATTTAAAAGAAATAGTGTATAAAACACCAGTAAATACACGAGAAGAATTGTTGGGAAGAATAGAATATGCATTTGACAGCATTAGAGAAGATCAAAATATTTTCAGAAGAGTAAGAAGATCTTTGCGCAGAAGGTTAAATAATTGTAACGACGCTAATGGTGGTCACTTTCAACATTTTCTTTAGCTTTGTTATTAAAGTCAATTGAGTAATGTACAAAAAACAAGAGTTTGGAAAAATCATGGTGTCTACCATTACTTTTTTCATTTTTGATTTTTATTTTTTATTTATCATTTTTATCAATGTTTGTAATATTCATTTCAATGTTTATCACCAATAAGTTTTACGTAGGTTAGTTATTTGCACGTTTGTTGCTGTAATGTTTACTGTATGTTTTGTTTTTCATATTCTTATGGTTGCAGTAAACATATATTATTATTATTATTATTATTACGCCGACTAATCGGTACTTTGCCCCTTTTCATAAAATTAATCATATCTCCTAGGGGATACCCTGAACGAAAAAATACCAAGAGGTAGCTTTTGTGGCTTATGTAATAAGCTTCATAACTGATGTATCAAAATTGGAAAAAGACAGTGGCGCACATATTTTTTCCCCAAATGAATTTTTACAGTTACCCCGTACGCACGCCACTGACGGAGTTGTAAGTAGATTTTCACTTGAAAATATGCACTTTCATAATACACTTTCAAGTTCCAAGTTTCATTAAAATCAATCCAGTGGTTTTGAAATTATTTATAAAAAATTTAAAAAAAAATTCAACTCCCTGTATATTGGAAACTATGCGTTTCCGGGCCCATGTGCACAGGAACTTTTTTTCTTATTTTTTAGTAAGGAATTGCCCCACGAGCGATGGTGCATGTTTTTTGAAACAGCCTGTATATATATATATATATATATATATATATATATATATATATATATATATATATATATATATATATATATATATATATATATATCCAACCAATAACTCAAAAAGTAATTAATGATGAAACTCGGCAAGTATTTTTCATTGTATCTTTCTTTTATGAATAGATTGGATGAATTATTTTTTTGAAAACAAAATTGTATCTCAAAAAATAACAGAGTTATTTTGATAAAGTTTGGGTGATATGTTCCCCTGGTAAAGATCTTACCACATACCAAAATTCAACTTTCTAGGTTTATAGAAAATTGAGTTATTCAACATTGAACCATTTAATGAACATTCACTACCGTAGCGCACTTGCTGCGTCTCGAATTTTAATATGTTTAATGAATAGATTAAAAAAACTGAATCAATCATGTAAGTGTTACAGTATATCATCTTCAATTGTCTTATGTATACTGACACAAAATCGATAATTCAGCAAAACTAACAGTGTTCATAGCTGCTTAAACAAGTATATTATGTTGTCATTATCTTGTATTGTACGGTTTCACCAGGACAATTTGTGATTGTATATGTCCCACTATTTAGTTTTTGTACGTGTTGCTTTCAAAGGTGGTGTGGATTTGTTGCATTAAAAAATGGCGAAGTGTTTTCGAGGTAGTCATCCTACTAGAATTTTCAGTTAACGTATCAATTACTCAAATAAAAATTACTTAATTTAGTTAAGTGGCTTAGCTTCTTAGTGTATGTGATATTTTGTAGGTGAATAGAATAGTTCCCATTCCTTTAAAACGGCAACTTAAGTTATTTAAATAAGATTTCATTTAAATGGAAACTATTCCTAAAAATGTATAAATAACACTGATGATATTTATTGGTATACTATATTGGTATACTAAGTTTATGTTCACTTTTTTTTTTCTTTTACTTTAACGTCGGCCTATTTACGGATTCTCATGATCAAGAATCTTTGGAATAAATCATAAATATTGAATTATTTTTTTGTACGCTAACGTCCGCCTATTTCCGTGACTATGGCCAATCACCGACGCCAGGGAGCAGTTTCACCTCATTATGCGGGAAATTTTGCCGAGCCCCTGTCTTTCTGTAAGGATGGTAGGAATCTTTAAAGTGCCCAACATCGCATGGACACGGGACGATGGCTCTACGCCCCCTCCGAAGGGCGAAACGTGCAGACATTCAACTTTCTCAAATACAGTGCCAGAACCTCGGTTGAGGTTAATTTATTACAGTTTGTACTGAAAAAGTGAAAGGGAAACCCTGGGAATCGACCCAGTACCACTCGTGCTTATTCCTGGGCCACCGAGGCTCCTTTATGTTCACTTTAACGTGCACTAAAAGGTTATTGGTCCAGAAACTATATAAATCAAAAAATAAAATACTTATTTATCAATGCAAAAAAGTAAAATATCCGATGTCAATCTTTGTTAGCATAATTATATGGGTGACGGCTAGCCCTTGTAGACCTAAAGACCCGGGTGTCCTATGTGAAAACTGCTTAGCTCTTAATAAGGTAAGGTTATTTTCATTGTAGTGGTATATAATATTACGTTGAATACATATTAAGTTGCACTCTGGTAGTGAATACATTACGAAAGTCAGGTAGCTGGAGCAAGGGCACTTATCGATTTTGGATTTTATTACGCAAACCCGCTGTATAAAATTATACAAAAAGGCTCTACTGGCTGTTTTTAATTTACGAAAATGTTTAGGTATCCATTTTGTTTCTTTAACAGGTTGAGTGCCGCAGTACTAAGTAAAAATTACTTGATTCTGATCGCAACAATTTTTTTCATGAATTGAGTAGGAATAAAGTTGCTTAAAAACAAGTTCTATTGTTTTTTTGAAATATCAGTTTTTTGTGGCATTTTTTAAGTTGAAAAGCACCTGTGTTCTGTTCATTTCAGTCTTGTGTAAGCTTTTGCTCCAGTTATTCTTGACAGTTTTACAAAATATAATTGTAATAAATGTAAAATAAATATAGTATAATGAGTTACGAAGCAGAAGAGGCCAAACTGCAAAGTCTTTGGCAAGATGTCTTATCAGAGGAAGATGAAAATGAACCGTTTGAAGACTTTGCGAACAAATTTGTTCCAGGCACCTCTAGCGACTCTTCTGATGATGAACCAGCTCTAAAAAAACCTAGCGATTCAAGTTTACGAGGTTCTTCCGCTCAAAGTAGTGAACGACTGACAGTGTTTCAGCTATAATTGAAGACGTTATTAGAAGTAGTATGGAAGAAAGTCATAGTAAAGAAAGTGACAACGAACAAGTGACTGATTAACGTGAAAAGATGTGAGTGGACAACATTTGAAAGTTTTTCCTTTTACTGAAGCAAATGCTGTGGTACAACCAGAAATATATGGACAGTATTATTACAAAAGTCCTTATTATGATTTCTTAAAAATACTTATAGCGGAAGAACTAATAAATTTGATGGTTATTGAAAGCAACGGCACAATACAAAACTTCTGTAAAATAACCTAAGGCCAGAATACACGATTGACATGATCCAAATTGTGAAGAGATGGAAAATTTTATTGGAATTTTAATTTGGATGTTTTTATGCCAATATCCCTCTATGCATTCATATTTGTCTAAAAGCCCTCTATATGACCACAAAATCAAACATTTGATGGCCCGTAATTGATTCCAGCTAATATTGACAAATTGGCATTTTCATAATAATGGAATTATTACCGAAAACATACTGCAAAAGAACTTGCCCTAACCTTTTCATTCAAAATTTCCAAAAGCCAATCATACCTAAAGAAGACGTCTGTATAGACGAAATACTGGTTCCTTTTAGAGGACGCCTGGCTTTTCGTCAGTACATTTCCAATAAAAGGCACAAATTTGGAGTTAAACTGTATGTTATGTCTTGCAAAAGAATATACCTACAATTTTCTTATTTATTATGGTAAAGACAAAGTTTCGAATCAGTCCCCTTCTAAACACGTGGTACTTACTTTGTGTAACAATCTATTGGACACGGGACGAACAGTTTACACAGATAATTATTATACAAGTATTTCTTTGGCTCACCAGTTACAGAAAAAAGAACGCAACTAGTTGGAACTTTGAGAAGTAGCAGGATACCAAATCCAAAGGAAGTTATAAATAAACAACTAAAAAAAAGGAGAAACTGTTGCTGCTGAAAGTAATACAGGAATTGTCGTTCAAAAGTGGAAAGATAAGCGTGACGTTTGTACTTTGAGTACAAAACACACTGCTGAATTACGAACAATGTCTAATCGCGGAACAGAGGTTCAGAAACTTGCTGCGGTACTTGCGGTATTACAACAAACATAAGATATACATTGACTTGTCAGATCAATAAATGAAAGCCTACGAAACGTCATTGCGACGAGGAGTAAAATGGTACAGAAAGTTGGCAATCGAACTGCTAGTGGTCGCTGCTTTGGTAAATGCGTACGTTTTACACCAAGAAGTGGCAAATGAAAAAATGTCATTACAACGTTCAAAGAACAATTAGTTCTAAAACCAACAAAATTAGAACTAATGGAAAATCAAAAAGATAATCAAGCAGAAAATGTTCTGGAAGATATGGAAACTCAAAGACGTCGTCGGTGCGTTGTGTGCTATGAAGAATTGTCAAGAATTAGTCGACAACAGGCACAATTGAAGAGTTCCCAAACAATATATCGCTGTGCCTAGAGTGAAAAACATTATTGCCTGAATTGTTTCTTCAAAGTTCATAAATGCACAAACTAATGGGCTAAATACCAAAAGTTTTTTGTAGAATTTTTATTTCGTTATTATTTGTAGATTAGTTTTTTAAGGTTAATTATTTAGAATATACATTTTTTATTACTAAGGGAAAACCTTAAGTTAACCACATGCCGAGACAAGTTTCTAGTGCTTTCAGCAGTGTATTTTGTGTGGCATAAGATTTACAATGTTTTGTGTGCTTCTGAGGGTGCGTACTTTATCCTAAAGGAAGGGCATAGTAAAGTAAATTAACATTATTTACAAAATCATGCCGTGACGCTGTCATACACTAGAAACATCTTATCGACAAACTCCTATTACAGCAATAACACCGCAAAAACAAAATTATGTCAAAGTATTTCCTAATACACCAATATAGCAGCATACAATGGTTACTAGTATAGCAAAATGGTAGCATCATTTTATGGCATTATCCCCAATTTGCCCGTACTAGTGTTTGCTAATATCCGGAATAACCTAAAAATTGCGAAAATATTAATAAAATAATTGCGTGCGTGCGTGTGTGTCGATTTTGATTAAATTTGGTGAATACCTTGGGAAAATTTTGTGTTTTCTTTCGAAAATTCTCCGGAGATAACAAAGTAAGGGCAACCAAATTTGGTACGCGAGTTTGTATCATCATAGGTAAATTACCTACCAAAATTTAGCTCTGTAAGTTAGAAGAAAAAAAAGGTATTTAAAGAAAAATAAATTGGGGTTTTCCTCAAAACGTCAAAGACGCGATTTAAAACGTTAAAATTGGTAACATTTAGGCAAAGAACCTGAAACTAATACGAGCTATGGAAAGAAAATATCTCAAGAAGAGTTAAGTACACTTGGAGAACGTATTTAAGATTTCAATCTTTGCAACTTATCTCATAAATACCCGATATTTCAGTGGCTTTGTCTTTGTTTTTCGTATTACCCAACAAATTTTTTAAATTACTTTTCGTCGAAAAAGCCAATGTAAATCGGCTTTATTAAAAATGCTTTCCAAACCCTTCGTGATACGTGGTTCATAAGCTAGACACACAAAAAATTTGTTTTGTGGGTACACTAGGAAATAAAGACGCCACGTCAAATGATATCCATATCTCACCTTCCAGTAATGTAACATCTTTAATTTTATCAATAAAATCAAGAGAATTTAGCACCGAACAACTTTTCTGTTTAATAGGTAGGCTTTTAAACTCGTTTGGCAACCACTTTGCCAAATAATATGTTGGAGAATCTATAGCCCAAATAATAGGCCCCATTGATTTTCCCGGTTTATGAATTTTTGGGAGACAATATTTTTTGGGGACTTTAGGATTAGAAACTTAAACGTCTTTCTAAATCTTTTGTTATGAGATTTGGACATTTTTGTTTTTTACTTCTTTAATCATTTTTGATAACTGATTTTTATCTAGTTTTCTATACGGCCCTGACTATTGCATTACTCACTCGCTCTTTATAATCACTTTTGTCCATTATCACAACTTTATTGCCCTTATCCGCCTTTATATAAAAACAATCCTTTTCTCGCAATCGTATAACTATTTTCATTTTATTATATTTTTTTTGTAGACCTATTTTCTTTCAGATTTTTAGAGATTTTCTTTTTACATGCTTCACGAATAATTTTTTTTTTGAAGATTCAGGTAATTTTTTAATTCCCGTTTCTATACTAGCAATGACATCTAAAAGTTATTCTTTTTGTGACTGCAATCCGAATTTTAACCATTTGTTTAAGAGGTCCATCTCATTTTTGTTAAACGACTGCGAAGAAAGATGTTCTACAAGGTCAATTTTGCGAGGAACTGATTTTTCAATTTTAGTATCATTTAAAAAAGTTTCTTAATTTTTTTATTCTGAATATTGATTTTCTTAATTAACTTAGCGTTAATGACTGCGAACATAGCCAAGAAGAGTGTTTTACAAAGCCTGAAGTCTTGACTTCAACCGTCATTCTCCTTCATTTTACTAAAATATTTCCAGAAAATTCATTTCAAATAGACCCTTTCTCTGATCCTTTGGCAGTAGTTTTAGCTATAGAGTGTTGTTTAATGGTATATAATTTTTATCGAATTTTCGTAAAAAAACAATAAAGCTCAATATATTCGTTATTATACAAGATACGAAATTTTTTATATATATTACTTATAGGGTGTCTTGAGCTACATCTTATTCAAAATATTTCTACAATCACAGGCTGGCCCATAAGTCGTTGGTGATACAATTTTTGTTTTGTTTAATCGAACACGCCTTATCTTATTACATTTTCCATCTAAATATAATGCATGTTTGTAAGAACATAAATTTGGGACGCAGCAAGTCCGTTATGGTTGCAAATTTTCATGAACTGCTTCAAATTTGAATAGCTCAATTTTCTATTAACCTATAAGGTTGACCAAGAAACCAGTTTTTTCGGGAGCACTTTAAGTTTACTTTCGGAAATTTTTATACATTTTCAAACAAAAATTTATTTTGATGAAACATGGCACATTATTTCTACTATATAGGTTATACTGGTAACCAAATTTGATGCCTGCTTTCTTTAAAAAAACACACATATTTGCTATTAAAAACATTTTAATGAAAATTAACTGCCATAACGCACTTGCTGCGCCAAGACTTTTTTGTATTAAACTGCAGGAATGAAATTTTCATTTTTAGGCAAAAATGTTTTAGAATTAAAGTAAAACTTGAGATGCTCCATGATTTTCTTTAATAGAGAAACGAAAATGCCGGTTTCATAGTATTTTGGGGGGTTTCGCTTTATACGTTTTATACCTTAGTAAGATGTGTCTGTCTATAGTGTTTATACGAGGAAACCTTATGGACATATTTAACTCATTGCGCAGTTTGTCAATTTCTTCATGCAGTTGCGTGAAGCATCCGTCTGCGCTCATTCTTCAATCTTCTAGGACACCTAAAAGATCCTGAACTAATTTCTCAGCATATTTCCTTTTAAAAGCTTAAAAAATGTGCTAAAATGCAGGTCCAAGAAACATATTCACAAAAAAATTCAAGAGTTTTACTTAAAAGGAGATTTTCTCATTTTTTAACAACAAAAATTCTGGCAGCATAGTATTTTTTCCTTCCTTGGCTTAGGGATAATTACCCCCATTACCCCTCCCTTATCTACGCCTTTGATCTGAACTGGTCGTAGGCAACCAAGTTTTTAAGTATTAAGAGCGTACATATTAAAATAATAACTTCATATGTATTTGTATGTAAATAAGTACGGTAAATGGAAATTACTCTACTAAAAACAACATAGGTAACCTTTTTATGATACACATGACTGAATAGAACCCATGAATCGGTTTTGCTTAGAGCTTTAATTTTATACCGAATAAATGTACCACACATTACCTGGTTCCATAAAAATAACAGTTAAAAAATAAATGTTGCATTTTAGAATCGAATATATGTTTTTTCAAATATTTTTCAATATTTGTGGTAAGACTGGCCACGTGACTCAGTTTTCTAAAATCTGTTTCGTAAGTACTTTTAAAAAATGAAAATTGCGTTTAACGTATGAAATAATGTTAAGTAGACTGTGGCATTTTATTCAAGAACTCGAGACTATTTAGAAATCTATCAAATTTGAAAAAATGAAGTAGTCCTAATCTAGATCGTTTTTTAGATGTAGCATCATATGTTTTATTGATTTTAGTCACTCCACTTTAAGTCATTTTGTCCTTATTTTTCTTAGGAGAGTAGTGAAATTATATTTGTTTGTCGGTAATACTTATTAATAAAATATGTTTTCTTTTTAAACAGGAAGAGTTATTCTTTTAGTTTTTATGTATGTTTCTACGAGATTGCAGCAGTCCAATTGCGAGACGCAATTACCTCGGCCTATAACGCCAACTGCCCCCTGCAAATGAGGGTGTCCACCAGGAACGTCCCATGGTGGAACGAGGACCTCAGGCAAAGGAGGACGCAGGTTCGTAAGCTGTTTAACGCGGCCAAAAGGTCGGGAGCATGGGATGAATATAGACAGGCCCTATCGACCTATAACAAAAGACTGAGGGACGCCAAGAAGGAGTCGTGGAGGAGGCACTGCGAAGAAGTGGAAAACACGTCCGAGAGTGCTCGACTACACAAGATCCTGTCTAAGGGCCCTCAGACTAACATAGGCTCCCTTAGAACACCCACGGGAGGCTTTACAAGCTCGGGGGAGGAAACTATGGACATTTTACTCCAGACGCACTTCCCCGGCTGTAACATAATAAACCAATCACCTCCGGACTGGGAACACTCAGAAATAGAGGCGCCTTATAGGCGGGCATCTAGAGTAGACTGGACAGTCGCTAAAGAGGTGGTTACCTGGAGCAAAATCAGATGGGCCATTAACAGCTTTAAGCCATACAAATCGCCGGGATTTGATGGAATAATGCCCATCATGCTCCAACAGGGGATAGATACACTGGCGCCGGTGCTTACCCTCATTATGAGGGCCAGCCTGGCTCTGGGGTACATTCCGAGGGCATGGAGACTGGCCAGGGTTGTATTTATTCCTAAACCTGGGCGTCCAACAGACCAGGCAAAGTCCCTGAGGCCAATAAGTCTCATGTCCTTCTTGCTGAAAACAGTGGAAAAACTGCTCGACCGGCACATTAGGGGCGGTGTACTGGAAGCATATCCTCTACACTGCGGACAATATGCATACAGAGCAGGATTCTCAACAGAAACAGCACTGCACCAACTGGTGCTGAAACTGGAGAATACGCTGGAGAACAAGGAGGTGGCGCTGGGGGCCTTCCTAGACATAGAGGGGGCCTTTAGCAACACCTCGTTCGGATCGGTTCTGGCAGCTGCCCGGGAGCGTGGAATAGAGGAGACCTGCTGCAGGTGGATCGGTTCCATGCTCAGGGACAGGGCGGTGTTCACCTCACTCGCGGGAGGGACTCTGCTGGCGGGGGTCGCGGCGGGGTGTCCGCAGGGGAGCGTTCTGTCTCCCTTGCTCTGGTGTCTAGTCGTGGACGGCCTGCTGGGGAGGCTCTCGGGAGGGGGGTATGAGGTACAGGGCTATGCGGACGACATTGTCATCATAGTCCGAGGAAAGGTCACACAGGCAGTGTGGGAGCGTATGCAGACTGCACTGAAAGTGGTGGAAGGGTGGACGGTTGATCAAGGGCTCGGGGTGAGCCCCGAGAAAGCAACCGTCGTGCCGTTTACGAGGAGGAGGAAGTGTGAAAGCCACAGAACTCTCACTCTATACGGTAGGAGCGTTCCAATGGCCAGGGAGGTAAAATATCTTGGGGTCGTATTGGACTCTAAGCTAACCTGGAATGGTCACATTGGAAAAATACTGCGTAAGGCAGTTATGACCTTAGCCGTCACTAGGCGGCTATATGGAAAAACGTGGGGACTAAGACCTAGTATGGCCCACTGGCTGTACACAAGGGTGGTCAGACCATCGTTAACATATGCGGCACTGGTCTGGTGGCCTAAGGTGACACAATCCAGTGCCAAACAAAAACTAGGCAAGATCCAAAGGATGGCTTGCCTAGGCAAGATCCAAAGGATGGCTTGCCTAGGCATCACAGGGGCCATGTCTTCAACCCCAACAGCCGCCATGGAGGTGTTGCTGGATCTACCCCCCCTACACTTCGTTATTATGGGAGAGGCCAGGCTAGGACTATACAGACTAGCCTGCAATGGTAGACTGAAGATCAACCCAGGCTTCAGGGGCCACTGCAAAATTCAGGAGATCGTGAAGGAACCCATGCTTGAAATGAGGTCAGACTTCGCGAGCCCGCGAATGTGCAGGGAAAACAACTTCACAGTGGAAATCCCTGATCGCGGGGCATGGCGGGAGGAGACACCGGGCATACCACGGGACGCGCTCGTCTGGTTCACGGACGGATCTGGCGGGGAGCGTGGGACGGGGGCAGGTGTTTACTCGGAAGGACCGAGGGTAAGTCACAGTATTTCCCTCGGAGCCCATGCAACGGTGTTTCAGGCCGAGATGTACGCCATCCTGCACTGTGTGCGGGAGAACAAGAGGAGGGGCTACACCAACAAGCGGATCCTCATAGCCACAGACAGCCAGGCAGCCCTTAAGGCACTAAGTAGCCCACGGGTAAATTCCTGGCTGGTGAGTGAGTGCCGAGACGAGACGAGCGACCTGGCTGGGCAGAATGAGGTGACCCTCATCTGGGTGCCGGGTCACTCGGGGGTCAAAGGCAATGAAGAAGCTGACAGTCTCGCAAAGAGGGGGTCAGCAGAACCATTTATGGGACCAGAACCGGCTCTGGGCGTGTCAAAGAGCACTGCCAGGGGAGCCATTAAGTCCTGGGTCAGAAACCAACACAAGGTGTACTGGGCGGACTGTCCAGGGCTCAGACATGGGAAGTCAATAATTGACGGACCCAGTTCAAAGAGAGCTGTGGAGCTGCTAAACCTTAGCAGAGGACAGCTCAGAAACACAACAGGTCTCTTGACGGGACACATGGCCGTCAAGAAACACCTACATAAAATGGGGCGGTTCGAAGGGGACCTCGCATGCAGACTCTGCGGCGAGGGGGAGGAATCAGCCCAGCACATCTTGTGCGAGTGTATAGCTCTGGACCGGAAAAGACAACTGATCTACGGTCACTCTAGACCGGAGACAGAGCAATATAAAACTTCACCCTACCAATCGCTGTGCAGACTAGTTCAAGGCACAGTGATTTTGGAATGGGTGGAGTAAGACTAGGGGTATGCACAATCAACCAAGGGTTGCGGTGCTATCGGGGCGGCAAGGCCGCGGACGAGCCCTGAGGGAACAAAAAAAAATATGTATGTTTCTAAATTATGTGAAGTTATGAGTAAATATGAAAAATACACTTATTTATCATTATTTCTGCCACTATAAATGTCTTTGATTTGAGGTATACCTTAATGTGGATATTAGTTATTGTACTACTGGCTTAAAATCACTTTATTGTAGAAAACAATACAAAAACAATTTGCCCCAATACACTATCCTTTTAACAAATCAGTGAACAAGAAGCTGTTTCGGAACATGTTGAATGAGATTACAAGGAACACAAAAACAGCTTATTTTTACTCTGCCAACCCATATGTACACAGAAAAAGTGCAAAGGCACATTAAATTAAATATATTAGGCATTAACAATCATTACTTTTTATTAATCATTGTTTTGAAACATATTAAAGAAGCCAATAAAAATTACCAAAAGAGTTTTTCAAATACAAAAATAGCTTGTTTCATTTTACCCAGCCGCTATTTGCACGGGAAATAATTAAAAACATGTATTTTCAGTAAAGTAGCGCACAGAACAATGTTTTGAAAAAGTAACAACATGGCTGCAAAATTAGAAAAATTGCTTTACCCTTTTTTGACAGTTCTTAATTTTACAGGAAACAACAAAAAACCGGACGAAGATGTACGTATATGAGATATTGAGCATCACAATCCTTTTCGTGTTCAAAAAGTTGCTGCGCAATATATAAAACACTATCCGTTGAAATTCAAAGATCGCTTTTCAACCTTCACCAGCCCAGGGAATCTCCAACGCAGCCCTGAAAAACCTCCCCCGCAAAGCCGTGGTATTCCTAGTTACGATTATGAATTAATAATAATTCAATTATCCTCTCCCTCTGGTTCTGCTAATCAGGTCATACCTGCAACAGAGAATGTGCCAGGTCAAACATCTGGGAGCCAGATCTAGAACGTACTCAGCCACGGCTGGTCTCTCGCGGGGTTCTGCTATCACCCCTCTGCTGTACAATATATTTGTCGCAGACATTCCAACAGCGCACCTAAACGTGACGTACGCAGACGACACTACCAGCCTCAACAGCTCCACATAGCCGAGGATAATAACCGAACGACTTCAGACCGCCGTAGACGAGCTGTAAGGCTGGTATAGGAAATCTTGTCTAGCCATAAACCCCGATAAATGTTCCGCACTCCTATTTTCCAAGAGGAGACACACACCTCACGAACACGTATCATTAGACAACCGTCTAATTCCCTGGCAAGATTCCGCCAAATACCTCGGGGTTTTCCTCGACAAACACTTAACATGGCTCCCCCATGTCCAACACGCCCGACGAAAAGCCTCGATGTTCATCTCGAAGCTGTTCCCACTTCTAAATAGAAATTTCAAATTGTCCATGAATAATAAATTGCTCATGTACAAAGTCATAATCCGGCCAGCCATGACCTATGCATCCCCTGTATGGGCCACCGCGGCGCAACACACATCAAGACCCTTCAAATCATCCAGAATAAAATTCTGAGAATGGTTACCGGAGCGCCACAGTCAGATCCACTCTGATCTAGAAATGCCTTCGATAATTGAGTTTATCATTCAACTATCCACAACTCAGTTCGCAAAAGCCGCTTCTCACCCAAATGCTCTTCTCTGTAGGGCCATCGACTACAATGAGCAACTTCCACATAAGCATAAGCGGCCAAAGATTATACTTACCCGCTAACGCCCCCGCGGCAAAAACAGAATGGAAACATTCAAACCCAAACGTCATTGTGTGAAATCTTACCGACAGCGGTATGGACTAAGGTCCGGTACTCAATGGGAGGGAGTTTTAGTGAGTAAGAGTCTCACAGTACCTCGATATCCCACGCACTACGGTGTTGTGTATGAGGTCTGCATGATGCATTTCTCCCTCCTTTATCGACAAAAACTCTGGACGCAGCAAGTGCGTTATGGTAGTGAATTTTTATTAAATGCTTCAAATTTGAATAACAAATTTTTCTATAAACTTAGAAAATTTAATTTTGGTATGTAGTAAGGTCTTTCTTAGGACAAGATATCCACCAAATTTCATTAAAATAACTGTAAATTTTGGAGAAAAAAAATTTTTTGAAAGAAAATATAAAATTTTAATAACTCAATTTTTGATAAATTGAGAAAGTTAAATTTTGTTACTTAGTAAGGTCTATCCCAAGGCAATACATGCAAATTTCATTAAAACAGCTTTGTTATTTTCGGAGAAAAAATTTTTTTTTTGAAATAAAACTCAAAATTTTCCCGGAAAACCCCGTCTGATTTTCCTGGCTAACGAACTCATCCAAGCCCTTATTAAAAGAAAGGCACTTGCCGAGTTTTATTGAAATCGGTTAATTATTTTTCGAGTTATCAGACGGATATATATATATATATATATATATATATATATATATATATATATATATATATATATATATATATATATATATATATATATATATATATATATATATATATATACATAAAAATTGAAACTGACCTCGGATATGGGTTCTAGGGGTCCTAGTTCGCGCTTATTTGAAAATTTTTTTGCAAAGTCTCACCGTCGATACCTCTCTATTAGTGATTTTTTTAAAAATAAAAATTCACTAAAATCAAATAACAGAGATAGCTTGCTCTACTCGCAATTGTCTTTAGAAAATCAAATTAAAGATCTCAATTTACCAAGAAAAACTTCAACTACCATAATTAGAATGAGATTTAACCACGGTAGATATAAATCTCATCTGCATCGAACTGGCATGGAGGATCTTACTGCAACTGCGATGGAACCTCTATCTGCGACTTGGACCGCCTAGTATTTTCACGTTACCGATTAACACGCTACGAATTGACTTATGCATTTATTAATAATAACAATGTTTACAGTGAGCGACATCTGCTGGTCAAACGTGAAAATATAAAACCATTGAGACCAAGAATTGAAATGTTAGTCAATAAAAGTGAGAATGAGAACTACAAAGTCATTGAATAATACGAGATTTTGAAGCTGCGGTCAATAGAAATATAAATAACCAACAGCAACCACACACTTATGATTTAAACATGTTTCAAATTTGAATAGCTCAATTTTCTGTAACCCTAGAAAGCTGAATTTTGGCACATAGTTAGGTATTTCCCAAAGCAATATGTAGACCAAATTTTATCGAAATTTTCGGAAAAAAAAAATTTTTTTGAAAGAAAACTCAAAATTTTCCCGGAAAACCCCGTCCGATTTTCCTGGCCAACGAACTCATCCAAGCCATTAATAAAAGAAAGGCACTTGCCGAGTTTCATCTAAATCGGTTAATTATTTTTTGAGTTATCAGACGGATACATATATATATATATATATATATATATATATATATATATATATATATATATATATATATATATATATATATATAAGCATATAAAAATTCAAACTGACCCCGGATATGGGTTCTAGGGGTCCTAATTCGCGCTCATTTGAAAGAATTTTTGCAAAGTCTCACCATCGATACCTCTCTATTAGTGAATTTTTTTAATAAAAATTCACTAAAAAGAACAAAAACAGTAGTTCTTCCTGAAAATACTTAAAAGCGTAAAAATAGAGTATAGCAGATATTTAAAATCACATGCTTTAAAGCAAAATTGTGCATAACAATCGTTTTGTAATATTCTAAACAAGATCCATTGAAAAACACACACACATATATATATATATATATATATATATATATATATATATATATATATATATATATATATATATATATATATATATATATATATATATATATATATATATATATATGTTTTTCAATGGATCTTGTTTAGAATATTACAAAACGATTGTTATGCACAATTTTGCTTTAAAGCATGTGATTTATATATATATATATATATATATATATATATATATATATATATATATATATATATATATATATATATCTGTGTGTTGTTATTATTATTATTATTATTATTATTATTATTATTATTATTATTATTATTATTATTATTATTATTATTATTACAATTATTATTATTAATACATCAACTCATCATCTTATTATAACTTTTTTGAAAGAATAGTTACATTTATTTTCTTTGACTTATTTAATTAGAAAGAAGAATATCCAAGAAAGGGGAATTCATTAAATCAGTTTGCTCGTTTAAAACAATTTTAATTAAATAAGTATAAATATATATATATATATATATATATATATATATATATATATATATATATATATATATATATATATATATATATATATATATATATATATATATGTCCACCAACGTACCTTTTTCAGGATTTTTTTAACAAAGCTATATTTGTTTTTCAATGGATCTTGTTTAGAATATTACAAAACGATTGTTATGCACAATTTTGCTTTAAAACGTGTGATTTTAAATATCTGCTATACTCTATTTATATTTAATAGCAAATATGTCTCTATAATGCAAGCAGGTATCAATTTGGTCACCGGTATAACCTATATAGTAGAAACAATGTACCATATTTTATCAAAATAACTTGCTTGAAAATGTACAAAAATTTTCCGAAAATAAACTTACAATGTTTCCGAGAAAACTCGTTTCCTAGCCGACGAATCTTAGGTTAATAGCAAATTGAGTTATTGAATTTTGAAGCATTTAATGAAAATTCGTTACCAAAACGCACTTACTGCGTCTCGATTTTTTTTACAACATGCATCATATTTCGATCGAAAATACAAAAAAATGCAATAAGGAATGTTAAAAAAAATGAGGTATCACCAACGATTTATGGGCCACCCTGTGATTGTCAAAATAATGTGCAGCAATAATGCAGCTCAAGACTCCTTATAAGTAACGCATACAATTTTTTCTCGTGTCTTGCATAATAACAATTATATTGAGCCTTTCCGTAGAAATGCGTCAGCCTGTATATATGTAAACAGAAAGTAAACCGGATATGGATTCTAGGGAGCCTAGTTTGCCCTCATTTGAACAAAACTTGTAGTGAATTTTTATTTAAAAAAATTCACTAATAGAGAGGTATCGATGGTGAGACTTTGCAAAAATTCTTTCAAATGAGTGCGAACTAGGACCCCTAGAACCCATATCCGGGGTCAGTTTCAATTTTTATATCATATATATATATATATATATATATATATATATATATATATATATATATATATATATATATATATATATATATATATATATATATATATATATATATATAAGTACACTTGGAGAACACCCAAATCACCACAACACGTATTTCAGAGATCGTTTAGTTGACAATGTCAACATCTTCAGAGGAAGAAATTTCTTCCTCTGAAGATGTTGACATTGTCAACGAAACGATCGTAAGGTCTCTGAAATAAGTGTTGTGGTTATTTGGGTGTTCTCCAAGTGTACTTATTAGTGCTCATCACAGGTTCCAGTTTTCACATAGTATATATATATATATATATATATATATATATATATATATATATATATATATATATATATATATATATATATATATATATATATATATATATATTAGTCATTTCTTGTCGTATCTTTCACTCATATTCGGACTCCTACCTAATTATCAATTTTGACGTTTTGACTTTCTTCAATCAGATTTAATTATTTAAAAATTTATTTACCTCTTTTACTTTACTTTTTTTCTTTTAACGTAGAGATCTAAGTTTTGGTACATAGAATAGTCTTTATGACAGAAACCAGCACACCAAATTTAGTTGCTCTTACTTTATTATTTCCAGAGATATAAATTTTTTTCGAAAGAAAACACAACATTTTCCGGGAAAACCGGGGCCGATTTTTCTGACTAACGAGCTTATCCAAGCCACTTGCAAAAGGAAGGTATGTACCAAATTTAATCAAAATCGGTCCATTATTTTTTTAGTTATCGGTGTGATATATATATATATATATATATATATATATATATATATATATATATATATATATATATATATATGAAACTGACTCATTTGAAGTTTTTTTTTCAAAATTCAAAAGTCGGGATCTCCTCATGGGTGAATTTTTTTAAAAGAAAATTCACTAAAAAATGTCGGTGGGTATCTCTTTGTCCACATTTTCATTGATTTTATATGAACAGGTACTACCCGATATTATCTTTGATATCTCTCTTGGAGATCATAATATTTATCATACATATATAAAGTTTACTGAAATACCCTATTGCCATTTATATAACTATAGCTTTTTTAAATAATACTTAATAATCATTATATAAGAACTGGTGATGCGAATACATTTTAATATTACTTTATGACCAATCATCGACTTTAAGGAGTGGTTTAACATCACCAACCCGGAAATAGTAGGAATCTTTTAGGTGCCCGACATCCGACATCGCATGGTAAAAATATATCGTAACTATACTTCACATTTCTTAATAATAGTTTCTTGTTGTGCATTTTTTTAGTTAGGTTTCAATCTATACAATTAACGTAACTTGAGACACAGTGAGTTTGAATTTAATTTTCACGAAAATTCCAAACCGTAGCATAATGTTTTATACTTTTATATAATTATGTATTATATAAAGACTAAATTTTTGTCATTCTCAAAGTACAACAATACATTTTTTTCTCACTTAGGGCTCGTCCGCGTCTTTGCCGCCCCGATAGCACCGCAGCCTTTGGCTTATTGTGAATGCCCTTTATCTTTTCTACTCCATCCATTCCAAAATCACTGTGCCTTGAACTAGTTTGCACAGCAATTGGCAGGGTGAAGTTTTAAATTGCTCTGTCTCCGGTCTAGGCTGTCCGTAGATCAGTTGTGTTTTGCGGGACAGAGATTTACACTCGCACAAGATGTGCTGGGCTGATTCCTCCCCCTCGCCGCAGAGCCTGCATGCCAGTGCCCCCCCGAACCGCCCCATTTTATGCAGGTGTTTCTTGACAGCCATGTGTCCCGTCAAGAGTCCTGTTATGTTCGCTGAGTATACGATATCTGGGCATCATAATAGGTAGACACCTCGGGTGGGATAAACAAGTGAATCAACTTGTAGGCTGGGTTAAATCTTTACTCTACAAGTTAAGTTCATGCGGAAGTATTTAAACACCAGGAAAATAAAAATCGTATATTATTTACTAGTAGGTACAGTCCCAGCTATCTTATGGAATAATTGGTTGCTGAGAAGTCAGGGATAACATATATAAAAGATTAGATGTGGTGCAAAAATGGTTACCTAAGGTAATATACCGCAGGCCTTTAACCTGCTCAGGGGGAGATCTGTTTAGGGAATCTGGCGTTCTATACTGTAGAAAACTGTACTTTCAGTCGGCAATGGTGGAGCGTTATAAACACGCTGATGAGCTGATTTTCCAGACCATCGATATAAGACTAGGCTTATAAATCAGTGCAGGAAAGATAGGGGTAGGAAAATCATTGATCAACGCGGTCATATTTATATAGGACAAAAGTTGTACAACTTAATCCGGCGGGAACTGTGGGAATGGGTTTTGTGGAAACGTTCTAAAAACAATTGAAGGTATGGCTTACGACAGTGTCAAGAAACAAAGCGAATCATATTGTCAACTTTGATATGTGTTCTAGTCGGGGAAACTGTCTGGTTGGTTTTTTCTTTGTGTTTTCTAAGACACGGCGATTGTATGTTTAGTTCACATGGTTGACTGGCTGTTGTTATTGTCTGCGCATTGTTTTTTTTTTACCCTGGATTGTACACACTAATTTATTTGTATTAATTTAGTTGTATTTGAGAGTCCTTGTTTTATCTATACAACTAGAACATTGTGAAATGTACGACAGGTTCGCCATCTCGGTGCGGAACCAAGTAGTATGTTGTCATGACAGCTCCAAATAACACAAAATGTTATAAAATAGAGACTGCGTACAACCAACAATTTGTAAATTGTCAGCCCTGGCCCATTTATTTCCTAAAATAGGAAGACTGTATGTAAGGCTAGATGTGTTCTCAACATAATTAGAACTCGTCAGTACGGTATACTAATTACAGCGATAACGCACCTATGGTAGCCAGTCTCCTAGAACATTGTGAGATGTACGACAGGGTCGCCATCTCGGTGCGGAACCAGGTAGTATGTGGTCACGACAGTTCCAAATAACACAAAATGTTATAAAATAGAGACTGTGTACAACCAACTAACAATTTTGTAAATTGTCAGTCCTGTCCCATTTCTTCCGTAATATAGGGACAATGTATGTAAGGCTAGATGTGTTCTCACTATAATTAGAGCCGCAAACGGGTTTCGCTCTAATTAGAGCTCGTCAGTACGGTATACTAATTACAGCGAGAACACACCTATGAAGTAATACGACTATGGTAGCCAGCCTCCTAGAACATTGTGAGATGTACGATAGAGTTGCCATCTCGGTGCGGAACCAGGTAGTATGTTGTCACGACAGCTCCAAATAACACAAAATGTTATAAAACAGAGACTGTGTACAACCAACTAACGATTTTGTAAATTGTCAGCCCTGGCCCATTTCTCCCCTAAAACTGGGACAATGTATGCAAGGCTAGATGGATTCTCACCATAATTAGAATCGCAAACCGGTTTCGCTCTTATTAAAGCTCGTCAGTACGGTATACTAATCACAGCGAGAACTCACCTATAAAGTAATACGGCTATGGTAGCCAGCCTCCTAGATCATTGTGAGATGTACGGCAGGGTCGCCATCTCGGTGAGGAACCAGGTAGTATGTTGTCATGACAGCTCCAAATAACACAAAATGTTATAAAATAGAGACTGTGTACAACCAACTAACAATTTTGTAAATTGTCAATCCTGTCCCATTTCTTCCCTAATATAGGGACAATGTATGTAAGACTAGATGTATTCTCACCATAATTAGAACCGCAGATCGGTTTCGCTCTAATTAGAGCTCGTCAGTACGGTATACTAATTACAGCGAGAACACACCTACAAAGTAATACGGCTATGGTAGCCAGCCTCCTAGAACATTGTGAGATGTACGACAGGGTCGCCATCTCGGTGCGGAACCAGGTAGTATGTTGTCACGACAGCTCCAAATAACACAAAATGTTATAAGATAGAGACTGCGTAAAACCAACTAACAATTTTGTAAATTGTCTGTCCTGTCCCATTTCTTCCCTAATATAGAGGCAATGTATGTAAGACTTGATGTGTTCTCACCATAATTAGAGCCGCAAACCGCCTACTACAGGCAGACGTCCCAAAAGGGTCAGGGCGCCTGTAGAGGTGCAAGAGGAGAGTGCGAGTCAGAAGAGGCCGCGCTCCGCTTCTAGCACTCCTACTACAGACAGACGTTCCAAAAGGACCAGGGCCGGAACACCGGCGCAGACTGGCGCGTATAGGGGGCTGCGGAGGGCCTCGGGATGGCGGTGATTGACAGACGCCATCCTGATGTCACGCTAGACCAGGGAAAGGCGGACCTGATCCAGTCTGCGGTGGACTCTCTTCAGGAAGGGAGAGCCCGCCTCAGTTCCACCGGGCGCGCCTGGCAGGGGGCATACACTGGATAACCCGTGCCGGCCCGCAGTCGCGGGACTGGCTGCGGAAAACGATCGAGGGCCTGGGTCAGATTTGGGAGGGGGCGGACTTGACAGCCGTCGAGCCCAAGGAACTCCCAAAGAGACGCAAGGTCCTCGTACGGATCCCTGATATAGTCCCGCAGGAGACGGTGATCAGTAGACTGACGATCCAGAACCCTGAACTGGACAGACAACACAGGTCGGTTCTAAGCAGGAAGGCAGAGAAGAAAGGACAGACTCTCGCCTTCTTAATCGACCAGGAGTCTTACAGAGACCTTGAAGGAACCTCCTTCAAGGCATTCTGGGACCTGGGAAGGGTTAGCTTTCGCCCACTGGGAAAGCAACCAGGGGTTAATGGGACTTATGTTCCTTCAGGTCAACCTTCAACACAGTAGGGCAGCCACTGCCGGACTACTGATGGCTCTGAGGAACACGGATGTGGCCCTCATCCAGGAACCGTACTCCTATAAAGTAGAGATCAAGGGACTCGGCGGAGCTGCTGGAAAGCTCATCTACAGCAGATTCAGCGAGAACCCGAGGGCCTGCATTTTTGTTAGGGAAATGATAGAGTTTCTGCCTTTAATGAATCTTTGTTCCACGGACCTGGCACCGATCAAATCCGATGTGGAGGAGGGAACGGGCCGAGGGACATTACTGTCGGATCAGCCTATCTGCCAGGGGACAGCACAGACCCTCCTCCACCCAAGGAATTGGAGCAGCTGATGGTGGGTAGCAGAGCAGGTGGATGGCAGACAGGCCATCATCGGCATGGATGCGAACGCAACCAATGAGTTGTGGGGAAGCTCGTACACAAACTCTACGGTTAGGCACTCTTGCAATTTATGAAATTGAATTTAGACATATTAAATAGGGGTAATAAACCGACCTTCGTCACAACACGACGTGAGGAAGTTTTAGATTTAACAGTTTCCACCCAGTTTCTGGGTGACTTTGTTAAGAATTTGGCTGTGTCTGGGGAACAGAGTAGCTCAGACCACAGATACATCCGGTTTGAAATCGCCAAAGTCGAAAGGCAAACGGTATAGTACCGATACCCCCGCAAGGCGGACTGGGAGGCCTACAGGACAGACATAGCAGTGGAAATGCGGGGGTTAAGAGTACCGTAGACAATTCAATAGACCTCGAGATTGCGGCAGCCCAAGTGCGAGACGCAACCACCTCGGCCTATAACGCCAACTGGCCCTGAGGCCAACCAATAACAAAAGAGTGAGGGACGGCAGGAAAGAGTCGTCACTGCGAGGAAGTGCAGAACACATCCAAGAGTGCTCGACTACACAAGATCCTATCCAAGGGCGCTCAGACCAACATAGGCTCCCTTAGAACATTCACGTGAGGCTTTACAAGCTCGGGGGAGTAAACTATAAAAATTTTACTCCAGGCGCACTTCCCCGGCTGTAACATAATAAACCAATCACCTCCGGACTGGGAACACTCAGAAACAGAGGCGACTTATAGGCGGGCATCTAGAGTAGACTGGACAGTCGCTAAAGAGGTGGTTACTTGGAGCAAAAACAAAAGGGCCATTAACAGCTTTAAGGCATACAAATCCCTGAGATTTGATGAAATAATGCCCATCATGCTCCAACAGGGGATATATATATATATATATATATATATATATATATATATATATATATATATATATATATATATATATATATATATATATATATATATATATATATATATATATATATATATATATATATATATCTATATATATATATATATATATATATATATATATATATATATATATATATATATATATATATATACTGGCGCCCGCGCTTACCCTCATTGTGAGGGCCAGCCTGGCTCTGGGATACATTCCGAGGGCATGGAGCCTGGCCAGGGTTGTATTCATTCCTAAACCTGGGCGTCTAACAGACCCGGCAAAGTCCCTGAGGCCAATAAGTATCATGTCATTCTTGCTAAAAAAACAATGGAAACACTGCTCGACCGGCACATTAGGGGCGGTGTACTGGAATTATATCCCCTACACTGAGGGCAATATGCATACAGAGCAGGAGTCTCAACAGAAGCAGCACTGCACCAACTGGTGCTGAAACTGGAGAACAGGGAAGTGGCGCTGGGGGCCTTCCTAGGCATAGAGGGGGCCTTCAGCAACACCTCATTCGGATCGGTTCTGGCAGTTGTGAGAGAGCGTGGAATAGAGGCTAGCTGCTGCAGGTGGATCGGTTCCATGCTCAGGGACAGGGCGGTGTTCACCTCACTCGCGGAAGGGACTCTGCTGGCGGGGTTCGCGGCGGCGTATCCGCAGGGGAGCGTTCTGTCTGCCTTGCTATAGTGCCTAGTCGTGGACGGCCTGCTAGGGAGGCTCTCGGGACGGGGGTATGAGGTACAGGGCTATGCGGACGACATTGTCATCATAGTCCGAGGAAAGATTACACAGTCAGTGTGGGAGCGCATTCAAACAGCACTGAAAGTGGTGGAAAGGTGGACGGTTGGTCAAGTGCTCTTGGTGAGCCCCGAGGAAGCAACCGTGATACCGTTTACGGGGAGGAGTCAGTGGGAGAGCCACAGAACTTTCACTCTATACGGTAGGAACATTCCAATGGCCAGGGAGGTAAAATATCTTGGGGTCGTAGTGGACTCTAAACTAACCTAGATTGGTCACGTTGAAAAAATACTGCGTAAGGCAGTCATGACCCTAGCCGTCAATAGGCAGCTATATGGAAAAACGTGGGGACTAAGACTTAGTATGGCCCACTGGCTGTACCACAAGAGTGGTCAGACTATCGTTAAGATACGCGGCACTGGTCTGGTGGCCTAAGGTGACACAATCCAGTGCCAAACAAAAACTAGGCAAAGGATGGATTGTCTGGGGATCATAGGGGCCATGTCTTCAACCCCAACAGCTGCCATAGGGGTGTTGCTGGAACTGCCCCCCTACACTTAGTTATTATGGGGAGGCCAGGCCAGGACTATACAGACTAGCCTGCAATGGTAGACTGACCAGGCTAGGACTATACAGACTAGCCTGCAATGGTAGACTGAAGATCAACCCAGGCTTCAGGGGCCACTGCAAAATTCAGGAGATCGTGAAGGAGCCCATGCTTGAAATGAGGTCAGACTTCGCGAGCCCGCGAATGTGCAGGGAAAACAACTTTACAGTGGAAATCTCCGATCGCGAGGCATGGCGGGAGGAGACGTCGGGCATTCCACGGGACGCGCTCGTCTGGTTCACGGACGGATCCGGCGGGGAGCGTGGGACGGGGGCAGGTGTTTACTCGGAAGGACCGAGGGTAAGTCATAGTATTTCCCTCGGAGCCCATGCAACGGTGTTCCAGGCCGAGATGTACGCCATCCTGCACTGTGTGCGGGAGAACAAGAGGAGGGGCTACACCAACAAGCGGATCCTCATAGCCACAGACAGCCAGGCAGCCCTTAAGGCACTAAGTAGCCCACGGGTAAATTCCTGGCTGGTGAGTGAGTGCCGAGACGAGACGAGCGTCCTGGCTAGGCAGAATGAGGTGACCCTCATCTGGGTGCCGGGTCACTCGGGGGTCAAAGGCAATGAAGAAGCTGACAGTCTCGCGAAGAGAGGGTCAGCAGAACCATTTATGGGACCAGAACCGGCTCTGGGCGTGTCAAAGAGCACTGCCAGGGGAGCCATTAAGTCCTGGGTCAGAAACCAACACAAGGTGTACTGGGCGGACTGTCCAGGGCTCAGACATGGGAAGTCAATAATTGACGGACCCAGTTCAAAGAGAGCTGTGGAGCTGCTAAACTTTAGCAGAGGACAGCTCAGAAACACAACAGGTCTCTTGACGGGACACATGGCCGTCAAGAAACACCTGCATAAAATGGGGCGGTTCGAAGGGGACCTCGCATGCAGACTCTACGGCGAGGGGGAGGAATCAGCCCAGCACATCTTGTGTGAGTGTATAGCTCTGGACCGGAAAAGACAACTGATCTATGGTCACTCTAGACCGGAGACAGAGCAATATAAAACTTCACCCTACCAATCGCTGTGCAGACTAGTTCAAGGCACAGTGATTTTGGAATGGGTGGAGTAAGACTAAGGGTATGCACAATCAACCAAAGGTTGCGGTGCTATCGGGGCGGCAAGGCCGCGGACGAGCCCTGGGGGAACAAAAAAAAATGGTAGACTGAAGATCAACCCAGGCTTCAGGGGCCACTGCAAAATTCAGGAGATCGTTGAGGAGCCCTTGCTTGAAATGAGGTCAGACTTCGCGAGCCCGCGAATCCGTAGAAAAAACAACTTTACAGTGGAAATCCCCGACCGCGAGGCATGCAACGGTGTTTCAGGCCGAAATGTATGCCATCCTGCACTGTGTGCGGGAGAATAAGAGTAGGGGCTACACCAACAAGCGGATCCTCATAGCCACAGACAGTCAGGTAGTCCTTAAGCCTCTAAGTAGCCCACGGGTAAATTCCTGGCTGGTGATTGAGTGCCGAGACGAGACGTGCGTCCTGGCTGGTCAGCATGAGGTCACCCTCATCTGGGTGCCGCGTCACTCGGGTGTCAAAGTCAATCAAAAAGCTGATAGTCTCGCGAAGAGAGGGTCAGCAGAACCATTTATGGGACCAGAAGTGACAAAGAGCACTGCCAGAGGAGCCATTAAGTCATGGGTCAGAAACCAACACAAGGTGTACTGGGCAGACTGTCCAGGGCTCAGAAATGGGAAGTCAATAATTGACGAACCCAGTTTAAACAGAGGTGTGGAGCTGCTAAATCTTAGCAGAGGACAACTCAGAAACATAACAGGTCTTTGGACGGGACACATGGCCGTCAAGAAACACCTGCATAAAATGGGGCGGTTGGTGGGGGACCGGACATGCAGACTGCGGCGAGGGAAAGGAATCAGCCCAGCACATATTGTGCGAGTGTAAAGCTTTGGACCGCAAAAGACAACTGATCTACGGTCAGCCTAGACCGGAGACAGAGCAATATAAAACTTCACTCTACCAATTGCTGTGCAGACTAGTTCAAGGCACAGTGATTTTGGAATGGATAGAGTAAAAAGACTAAGGGCATGCACAATAAGCCAAAGGCTGCAGTGCTACCGGAGCGGCTAAGCCGCGGACGAGCTCCGAGGGAAAAAAAGTATGTTGTTCTAAATTTTACAGCATAGCACGCAGGGATTATGTAAACTTACAAAAAAAGTGCCAATCATGTAGTAGTTCGTGAGTGATTTCTCTTTTTGTTTATTGCAAGGCGTCCATATTTACAAATAACAATTACAAACTGTTTTTTTTTTTACTGAATAAACACTATTATTATTATTATCCACAATTAATTTGTATTGTAAATTTGTAATATACATAGCCGCCGTAGGCAAACTTAAAATAAACAAAAAGAGAACCGGGCTTTATTTTATAAACTTTTGACCTAATTTATATTATATCTTTTTCTTCTCCGTTTATCTTCCCTATTTATCTCCAAAACTTCGCAAAATAAGATGCGTCGATTACCTGGCATCGAACATAGATGAAATTTTTGTTGTTAAGCGCTTCGATTATTCATCATCTAATGACGCCAGGTCTTAAAAAGATGCTATGAGCAATTGGGTTCTTTAGTGTACTTATCAGTGCTCATCACAGGATACAATCTTTACTTAGTATGAAAAGTCATTAAAATTTTTTTTCGTCTCCCCGGCTTCCAAGTTAGCAGCAGTGACTTTGCAGTTAGTTAAGTTTTTAATGATCATAAAAAATATATACCCTCAAGTGACAACATAGTGTTTTATTAAACATCATAATCTAAAGCTGAATTACGGCCACTGTGAGTTTTGAATTTGCTTTCTTATAGGTTGTTGTCTTCTTTTATTTTATTTATCCATTTATTTCTGTTCCTTGTAAGTTCTACTGCCTTTTCCCGGTCTAGTTCTTTTTCTTTGAAGTATCTGCCTATTAAATGATTCCACTTTACGCTTGGGTTGCATTTAATTATTTTCTTCGTTTGTCTCATTTTTTACACTTTTTTAGCTGATCTTGTCATCGACATTCTGCATATATGTAGGAACCATATAAGCGCACTTTGACCTATTCTCCTTTTTACTGACCTTACTGTCAGTCTTTTAGTGAATTTTCTTTAAAAAAAAATCACTAATGAGGAGATCCCGACTTTTGAATGTTGAAAAAATTCCTTCAAATGAGCACCAATTAGGCCCCCGAGAACACATATCCGGGGTCAGTTTCAATATATATATATATATATATATATATATATATATATATATATATATATATATATATATATATATATATATATATATATATATATATATATATGTATGTATGTATGTATGTATGCATGTATGTATCACACCGATAACTCAAAAAATAATGGGCCGATTTTGATCAAATTGGGTGAGTACCTTACTTTCGCAAGTAGCTTGGATAAGTTTGTTAGCCACGAAATTCTGCTCAATTTAAATAGATTAATCAATGCATTGTTTTAATTACACAGACGGATTCCCCCGGTCAGTGCCAGTTCTAAGCTGACCTTAAATGTATGGACTTTCGACCACGCAATTATAATGCATGTTTGTAAGAAAATAAATTCGGGACTTAGCAAGTGCGTTATGGTAGTGAATTTGTATTAAATGCTTCAAATTTGAATAGCTCAATTTGCTATTAACTTATAAGGTTCGCTGGCCAGGAAACTAGTTTTTTCGGGAACATTTTAAGTTTATTTTTGAAAAATTTTTGTACATTTTCAAACAATAAAGTTATTTTGATGATGTATGGTACATTCTTTCTACTATATAGGTTATACGAGTAACCAAATTTGATGCCTACTTTCTTTAAAAAAAAACACATATTTGCTATTTGAAACATTTTAATGAAAATTCACTATCATAACGCACTTGCTGCGTCCAGACTTTTTTCTTATTTGGATTGCTTGAATGGCTCTACTTGTTCGTTTCTTCAGGTGATAACTATTTGTTCATGTTTTCTAGATATTACCATTATTTGACTTTTTGTTTTGTTTATTTCTAGATGTCTTTTTTCTACTTCCTCATAGTGCTTATTCAGGTTGTATTGCGTGTCTTCTTGTTTTTTTGTTATCAGCACCAGTTAATCCGCAAAGGCTGCTTGATTAATTGATATTACAATAGCTCCATGTAATTTTCCTGTATTTAGTATGAAACGGTTTCATGAAGTTGAGGCAACAACGATCAATCATTTCAGATGTTCACTTTGAAATCACTGTTTTTAACTGTATCTGTAATAATAGAAAAAGCTTATATGAAATTCGGTTGCCTTTATACTAATTTAATTTTATGTTTGCTAACATATATATCAGGTCTATTGTATGGTTCATTAAATTGTATCTTATTATCTAATTGTCTTGTAATTGAAATCACAAAAGGAATTTATGAGGCACTTTAATAAAAAACGATGTGTCCTATTTTCCTTTCAGAAGTTTCTTTGTTGCATCTTTATCTAAGTAAAAATATATGGAAAAATAAGTTATATTTATTGGTAGTGACAAATTTTAAGTTTAGAAAATACTAAGTTGAATTTGCCGAGTTTGTGTGAAAATGTTCTCCACCTCTAGCGGGTAAAGCTACAAATAATTTTTAAAAGCTGCTGATTTGTTAAGTACTATACTGGTCCAAAAAATCAATTTTTTTTACTTTAACGTTGGTCTGTTTCCGCGACTACGGCCAATCACCGACACCAAGGAGCAGTTTCACTTCACTATCCTGGAAATTTTGCCGAACTCCTGCCTTTCTGTAAAGGGGGAAGTGATCCTTAACGTGCCTAACATCACAAGGACACAGGACAGGCGGCTTTACGGCCCCTCCGAAGGGCGGAACCTGCAGACATTCAACTTGATCAAATACAATGCCACAACCTCAGTTGATGCTAATTTTACAGTATGTACTGAAAGTGAAAGGAGAATCCTGAGAATCCAACCCAGTACCCTTCGGTTCAGAGGCACACGTTCTTAACCGTGGACCACAGAGGCTCTTATCATTTTATTTACAATTGTAATTTATTTGCAAGGTTTTATTTCAAACGCCGAGATAATTTTGGCACTTTGTTAACAAACTATTTTCTCCACAGTTTTCCATTTCTTGTATCTTGGATTGTAAGGGCTAACTGGTGATTTTAAAATGACAGCATTAAAGATTCCATATATCTATGTGTAGAGTGTTTAACTTATAAGTTCCTTATTTTAAAAGTATGTAGAACATACGTTAATAATTAAAGAAGATAACTTAAATCAATAAGACACGCCCTGAATCATGGAATCTTAAAATTGTGACACCATCAAGCCTTGTGCGTAAAACGTACAAACTACACTGCATAAAGTTACCACAATTAAAAATTCATCGTTTTGAAATACTGCCCAAATATCCATAGAACATGAAGAATCCTGATAAAGGATAAATTTGATGTGATACCAGTGAATGACATTAGTCAAATATAATGTTACAAATCTATTTAATGACTATTTTATTTTTTTTATTTTATGTATACATGTATGTTACATAAAGTAAATGTATTATGTGCAGTTGTAAAATTACGACTGTTTTAAGAATACTGTTAGAGCCTCGGTGGTTCAGTGGTAAAGACGTGTACCTCTGAACCGAGGGGTACTGGGTTCGATTCCCAGGGTTTCCCTTTCACTTTTTGAGTACATACTTTACAGTTAACATCAACCGAGGTTGTGGCACTGTATTTGAGCAATTTGAATGTCAGCACGTTCCGTCCGTCGATCCCGTGTCCATGCGATGTTGGGCACGCTAAAGATCCCCGCCCTTCTTACAGAAATACAGGTGTTCGACACAGGGACGTAGCTGGGTCGTTACTGCTATCAGGGCCTTGCTTTGTATAGCCAGGGCATGTTTTTAATTGTTTTATATGTCCGAAAGGATATATATGTGTATATATATATATATATATATATATATATATATATATATATATATCTATATATATATATATATATATATATATATATATATATATATATATATATATATATATCTATATATATATATATATATCTATATATATATATATATATATATATATATATATATATATATATATATATATATATATATATATATAGGGTAAAATGGATAAACATGCCTAACCTAACTTTAGCTACCCAGAATCTACAACCTAAAAAATGCCTGAAAAATGTACACTATTGGATAGATTATTTTTTGAGGTAGATATAACGTCTTTATAATTTGTAGCACCTAAATAATGAAACTATAATGAAATTAATATTAAACACATTCGGAGATTACCTTTCAGTTGAAACGGACCTGAAAACGAAGAAGCGAGTTAGTGAGTTAAAAAGTTTACTTATATAAAGAAGATATCGTATTACAAAGGACGGTACAGTTAAGTGTATGTGTAGCACATATTTTCAATGTTAATAATTAAAATAAGCATAACTGTATTTAAATCATTTAATAACATCGTTAAGGTAGGTAAGTAATAGACAAACAAAGCGGCGGCGCTGGGCCGTCGCATATAACAGACATTGACTTATCGGTAGGTGATAAAGATATCAATTCATTAAATCCCACAAATACTCCTTTCAGCAATGATTTAAATAATTGTAACTCTGAAAAGGATTCCGTTAAATATATTGATTTTGAAAATAAATATGTCATCTGACAGTGGACCATATTGTGTTCACGTCGAACATAAAGGCAAAAATATATGGAGGGTATTTCCCATCCGAGCGGGTCATCACATAAGAGTAAACGACAGCTACAAAAAATCAATTATAGATAGTTAGTTGGTGGACTATAACAATGTAAAAGTCTTGTTGGATTCGCACACTGCTGCAAATAACTTGGTGAATAATAAATTACTCCTAGACAATGATCTTTTAGCATACATTCCAAAGTATTATTGCCTAGCGTAAGGGTATTGTGAAACAAGTAGATACTTGCTTTGACGAAGAATATTTTACAAGGGAAATTGAAAGTCCTCCAAAAGTCGTTAAAATCAAGCGAATGTATAAAATGATCACTGACAATGATGGGGGTAAGTAAACTTGTCAAAAGACAAATCATTATAATAACTTTTCTTGGTGATACATTTCGCAAGAAAATAAGAATAAGTGGTGTTAATTTATGGTAAAGCCGTACATCCATCCAGGAGTGCAGTGCATGAAATGCATGAGCTATGGTCATACTTACAAAATTGGCAAGAATTCCGAACAACCTATAAAATATGCGGCCAAGTACACAGAGATCAAAATTGCACCCAAAAAAATGTATATGTTGTAAAAGTAGCGACCATCAAACCGTATCTAGATCGTCCGATATATAACAAACAAAAAAGATTAAGAAACGAATGTCGATACATAACATTTATTTTAAGGAGGCTGAAAAAATAGAGAATAATCCCTCTTACGCCAAATTTATTACCTATAACCGGTTTCAGTAACTTGACAATTTAGAAAATTTCCCAAAACCAGCATCTTCGCCCTCCAACACTTCGGATTCCTCCAAACAATATTATGATTCAACACCTAAGCGACAAAATTTCAATAGACCCACACGCAATATTGACAATGCATCATTCAAAAAACGTAAAGCTTCTCGGTCACCTTCCCCCACACCAGAAGAACCAAATTCACATGTAGCCTTACCAGATCCTCACCGCGATGAACTAATATAAGGAAAAGAAAAAATAATTGAACAAGTCAGCGATGTAATGTTACAAACCCTAAAGGAAATCGCTTGCGAAAATAAATCAACTATAAATGAAAGCAGTTTAAGATAACACTTGCAAAGACTTTTTACTGTTTTAAGATCTAATGTCATTCACTAAACACAATTCTTATATCGCAGTGGAATTCGCGATCACTACTCAAGAACCAAGTTAACTTACACAACTATTTGAGTACACACACAATAGATATTTTACTTATAAGTGAAAGTTTTCTGAAACCACATAACACAACTCTACAATTTCGAGGATACAACCTGATTCGCAAAGACAGAATTCAACATAGAGAAGAAGGTGTCGCAATCTTGGTCAGCAATCGACCATTTTAAAATTCTTACACAAATCCTTCAAATAGTGATGTAGATATTTGTGCAATTAGTTTGGTTGAACTAGGCGTGGATATAGTTTCAATTTATAAAGCACCTAATGTAAATGTAACTTCAACGCAATGGAGAGATTTTTTGTCAGAATTCGATAATATAAAGACAATCATAGGTGGAGACTTCAACTCGCATCACGGGCTCTGGAGATCCAATAGAGATGATGCTATTGGCAACGCACTCGCGACTTAACTTTACGGTTAAGACGTTTAGCTCTTTTTAAACAATATTTATTTAACTATTACACAATTAATATTGTTACGTTCCACGGTGTTCTGAATTCGTTGACTAACAAAACACAGCTTTTCAAACTACTAATTTATTATAAGCAACTATTTTCCAACACCAGTATCAACTAAAATATTTCTCTCTATTATTAAATGTCCATAGAACTATATTCCACTATTATTCGCCTTCTATGATCGCTTCTTATGCACCAACACTTACTGCCGACTCGCTTAATACTCTATGATCACTTCCTCTGCACCACACTAATTCAGCGCTGAACTAATACTGAACTAACTTACTCTGCGCACCGCTCGTATGTTTATACTGTCTATAGAGATTCTAGACGTTCTACACTATTCTACACCTGTCACTTCTGGTCTATTCTAGAAATGTCATTCCAGAGTGTTCGCTGTGACACTGCCCCCCTCTTATATTCGATCATCCCGGTTGAATTCTGACATTTCTTGGTATGGCGTAAGTCTGTGCATATGGACCACCTTCATCTTGCTCTTCTGGCTCCTCTGAATGCGATAGACAACGTCATTGATCCTTTTGACCACCTTATAAGGACCTTCCCATAATTTCTGTAGTTTCAGCGACCGTCCCTTGCGCCGTACTGGATTGTAGAACCACACACGATCTCCTTCTTTAAAACCAGCTGAATTAGCTCGCACGTCATAACAGGTCTTCATGCGGTTGCTTTCTACTCGTATATGCATTCTGAGAGCAGAGTGGATGGTTTTTATTCTTCTTTCTAAGTCTTTTATGTATTCATCAGTTGACCGTGGAGCATCTGTGGGTTTTCCAAATACGAGATCAGGAGGAAGTCTTAACTCTCGCCCAAAAACCACGCTGGCTGGTGTATGTCCGGTAGTCTCATGTACAGCCGAGCGGTATGCCAGTAGAAAGAGTGGAATGTGCCGGTCCCAATCCGTTTGGTGTTCATTGACAAATATTCTTAAGTGGGACTCCAAAGTAGCATTGAATCTTTCCACCATTCCGTCAGATTGAGGGTGCATGGGTGTAGTTCTCGTTTTACTGATTCTCATAAGCTCACAAACCTTCTGGAATACAGCCGACTCGAAGTTGCGTCCTCGGTCAGAATGGAGCTCTAGTGGTGCGCCAAATCTACAGAAGAACTCATTCACTAATACTTCTGCGACGGTGGTGGTCTCTTGATTCGGGACCGCAAACACTTCTGGCCACTTGCTAAAATAATCCATGGCTACAAGCATATAGCGATTCCCTGCGTCTGTTCTAGGGAAAGGACCAGCTATGTCGATTGCAATTCTTTCGAAAGGAGCTCCCACGTTGTACTGCTTCATTCGCCCCCTGGTTTTTTATTTAGGCACACGCTTGGCAGGTTTTGCACCATTCTTCCACATCAGCTCTACATCGTAACCAATAAAAACGTTCTCTGACCTTTGCCAAAGTTTTCTTTACCCCTAAATGGCCTCCGCCTGTCCCGCCATGGATCTCCTCGATTACCTCCCTAACTCATGGCCGCGGAAGGATTATTTGCTTCAATACGCAGGTTCCATCCTCTGACTCGCAATTCCTGACCAGAAGATTACCTTCGATTACAATGGAGTCCCACTGGGCCCAGTAACTTTTGGTGGCAACGCTTTTATCATTAACTTCTGACCAAGTGGGTCTTTCGTGGCAAGTCTCCTTCCATCTGTAGATTGGTTGGATATCAGGTTCATCTTTTTGGTCCTTCATTAACCTCTGCGGGTCCCATCGCTTAACGGGTTGCACCGTTGCCCTCCTACACACTTCGAGATTCAATCCTTCTTTGTTTTCGGCAGTGATGCAATGCTTGCATTTTGGTGGGCAAGGTCTCCTAGATATGGCGCCAGCATTACCGTGCTGTCGTCCACGGCGGTGTTCGATGGTAAAATTGTACTCTTGGAGGCGTTCAAGCCACCTCGCCGGCTGCCCCTCTAGATTTTTAAATTGAAGAAGCCAGCGTAGGGAAGCGTGGCCGGTTCTCAGGAGAAATTCCTGACCATATAGATATTTGTGAAAATGCTCCAAAGTTTTGATAATGGCTAGAAGTTCTTTCTTTGTCACGCAATAGTTCTTTTCTGCTTTGGAAATGGCCTTGCTAAAATACCCTACAACCTTCTCTTGGCCTCCCTGTTCTTGCGAAAGAACACCTCCAATACCAACATTGCTCGCGTCCGTGTCCACAATAAACCCGTGACCAGGCTGTGGATAGGTCAGAATCGGGGATGAACAGAGAGCCCGTTTTAGTGTCTCGAATGCTTTTTCACAATCATTGGTCCAAAATGAAGGGTGTCTTTTCTTCCGTCAGTTTATGATGTCAGCAAACCCCTTTACAAGACGGCGGTAATATGTGCAGAGGCCCAGAAAGCTTCGCAGCTGATGTACATTGGTTGGAATGCTCCAGTTCATAATACAGACTGTCTTCTCTGGGTCGGTTTTGACTCCATCTGGGGTGATAATGTGGCCTAAGTACTTGACTGCTTTTTGAAAGACACAGCATTTCTTCGGATTTAATTTCAAATTGGCTCCCTTTAGTTTCTGAAACACTTGTTCGACATTCTTCATGTGATCTTCGAACGACTTTCCTAAGATAATGACGTCATCTAGGTACACGATGCATGTTTTCCAGTGTAGACCTCTTAAAACTGTCCCCATTAGACGCTGAAAAGTGGCTGGAACATTACACAACCCAAATGGCACGACGTTGAACTGCCACAGTCAACTACCAGTGGTAAACCCAGTCTTTTCTTTGTCTTTGGGCTCAATCTCGACTTGCCAGTAGCCACTTTTCATGTCCAGTGTCGAAAACCATCTTGCACCTGCCAGTGTATCAAGTGTAGCATCAATTCTGGGAAGTGGGTAGCTGTCTTTCTTAGTGACATCGTTTAACCGGCGGTAATCTACACAAAACCTCGTGGGGCCATCTGTATTTTTACCTAACACTGCGATGGTTCTATAACTCGTGCCTGCTCCATCTCCCTTAGCATGGTGTCAACTTCGTGCTGTTTTGCCAATGGTACCATTCGCGGTGGTTGCTTGATTGGTACAGATGTCCCAGTCTCAATGCGATGGCGTACTAGGTCTGTTCTTCCAAAATCGTTATTGTTGGTTACGAAAACGTTGCGATATTTAGACAGCAGTTTAGCCACTGTATGCTTTTGTTGTGGAGAAACATTTCCACTAGCTTCTGCTAAGACATCGCGTAGATGTTCTGGAAGTGCTTCATCCGGGCTGAACGAGGCTGGGTCTTCTTGGTTGTGGCAACGCCGTATGATGGTTACTGCGAGAATGTTTTGATTTCGGACCCTTTGGAAATCTTCTGATCAAAGCTCTTAAGGTTGGCTATTCTGACAGCTGCCAGCTTTTTTGCTTGAATAAGAGTTTTACCGACTAGTAGAGCTTTCTTTTAAAAAAACGTTGTCTTCTGGTTCTATAATACCCACCACTTGTCCCAAAATGTCTCCAACTATCCTCACTGGGACAATACTTTTACTCTGGGCTCTCACAACGACATCTTCTTGGGCCGTAACTTTTCGAATCTCAAGATTATTGACAGTCGACATGACTACTTCCTCATCACCGATATTTAAAACATTGTTCTCGAGATCTAACTTGACACCGTGAACTTTTAGAACATCTAGTCCAAGTATAATGGGGTCTGATATGGCGGCAACAATAACTCGCTGTTTGGTTTTCCAAGCTCCAATTTGTAGCTTGACCTCAGTCTCACCAAACGCACGAATCTGTTCACCATCAGCTGTGGTCACTTTGTAGAATCTTTCTGGTTCTCTTACCCGCCATCTTGGTACTATATAACGATGGAGAATCGTTCTGGATGCGCCAGTGTCTACAACCATTTGAGCCTTCTTGTCGCCGATGTATCTGTCTACGATGAGCGTGTTCCCAGAATCGTTGACCAGTGAAATAGTTGTCAACTTCGGGGCATTCTGGTGGGCAGCCAGCTCTCGCCCCCTAAAACTAGCTGCATTTAGTTTTCCTGTGCGTTGGTTGAAGATGATCTTGGGGCCCGGGATTCACTCCTTATGTGTCCCATCTTGCCACAGTTCCAACAGCGTATGGCACTTGCACGATGAACTTCCCTCTAAGTCGTGTGCTTCATCTGTTCTTCTATTTTCTCCAATCGCTGCACAACCTTGTAAAATCTGTTATATTTTCCTCTCCTGGGACTTGAAGACTGCGAACCCTCACATTGCCTTTGGAGGCTTGCCTGGCGACTTTTCAATTGAGTTTGGTACAGCTGTTGTAAATGCTGGTCTCCAAATTTCATTTCTAGGTAATTCCCCAATGCTGTCGAAACTGTCCTGTTCTTCCCTGAGAATTCCTTGAAGCACGTCGAGGACATCTCCTCTGAGAGCTACTATTAACGAGGTCGCTTTCTTTCTCTCGCCCCAACCATTTGCTGTAGCAGCGGCTTCAAATTGGCGTAGATAAATACCCCACGGGACTGAGCCATCAAATGTGGGAACCTTAATTATTGCGACCGGGCTATCTTCGAGCCTAATGTTTCCTTTGGCTAGGGTTTCGCAATTATTTTCTAGTTATTGTATTTTCTGATGCACTTCCTCTTGTATATTCGTCAGCTTGTCATGTACATTGTCGCTGATACCCCTTACTCTGCTTTCTACTTGTTGGAAGATGTCGTCTTTTACCTGCTTCATACGTTTGTGCACACACAAAGTAATATTCTCCATTCTGCTGGCTTATTCTTGCAGAATTTTCTTTGTTTCTTCATCTCTTCTTCTGGATTCTTCGTCTCTTTTTCGGGCCTCTTCATCTCTTTTCTCATTTCTTCTTTGACTTCTTCGTCTCATTTTCTGGCTTCTTCTCGTGCTAATTTAGCTTCTTCGTCCATTTTTTTAAAAAATCATTTCCAATAGCTGGGCGTCCATATTGGCTGTTGCGCTACGTGTCTTAGGTATAGACGTACTTAAAGCTGATACACAGTTTATTCTGCTTTAAGAACACACCCAGTTATGAATCACTGCTGACACTGATCTTACAGAGATTCTAGAAGTTTTCACGTTGTTCAACGAATATTCTGGAAAATATTGGCAGCTTGAAAATCCCACTTCTGAAACCAGTTGTTACGTTCCACGGGGTTCTGGATTCGTTGACTAACAAAACACAGCTTTTCAAACTACTAATTTATTATAAGCAACTATTTTCCAACACCAGTATCAACTAAAATATTTATCTCTATTATTAAATGTCCATAGAACTATATTCTACTATTATTCGTCTTCTATGATCGCTTCTTATGCACCAACATGTTTCAATAAATATATATGACTTTATTTATATTTATACTGAACTGGTCGTAGGCAAGCAAGTTTTTAAGTATTAAGAGCGTGCATATTAAAATAATAACATATGAAGATTTGTATGTAAATAAGTACGGTAAATGGATTTGTTTTTACTAAAAACAACATAATCTTTGTATGATACACATTGATTAATAGATTATGAAACCCATGAAACGGTTTTGCTTAGAGCTTTAATTTTATACCAAATACATGTACCACACACTAACTGACCCAATATAAATAAAGTTAAAAAATAAATGTTGCATTTTAGAATCGATTATCTGTTTTTTCAAACATTTTTCACTTGTGTCGTAAGACTGGCCACGTGACTTAGTTTTCCAATGTCTGTTTCTTAAGTACCTTTAAAAAATGAAAATTTCGTTAAATACATTAATTAATGTTAAGTAGATTATGGCCTTTTATTCATAGAACTCGAAACTTATTTAGAACTCCACCAAATTTGAGAAAATGAACCAGTCCTAATCTTCATAGTTTTTTAAATTTAGCATTATATGTTTTAGTGAATTTTCGTAGAACCAATTCACTAGTAGGGAGATCCCGATTTCTTAATTTTGAAAAAAAATTTGAAAATGAGCGCGAACTAGGACCCCTAGAACCCATATCCGTGGTCAGTTTCAATTATGTTTATATATATATATATATATATATATATATATATATATATATATATATATATATATAGGGAAAAGGGTTAAGGGCAAAGCCGCAAGGAGACAACCGCATACACGTGTTTCAAGCTTATTAGCCATCATCAGTACGGTATAGCCAGGTGGCATTTAAAGAAAAATAAATTGGGGTTTTCCTCAAAACGTGAAAGTCGCGATTTAAAACGTCAAAATTGGCAACATTTGGGCAAAGAACCTGAAATTAACACGAGCTATGGAAAGAAAATGTGTCAAGAAGAATATTTTGCAAAGCCTGAAGTCTTAGCTTCAACCGTCATTGTCCTTCATCTTACTAAAATATTTCCAGAACATTAATTTCAAGTAGACCCTTTCTCTGATGCTTTGGCAATAGTCTTAGCTATAGAGTTTATCGTTGAATGGTATATAATTCTTGTCGAATTTTCGTAAAAGAAAACACTAAAGCTCAATACGTCCGTTATTATACACGATAAAAAAAATTGTATACATTAATTATAGGGTGTCTTGAGCTACATCTTAAAAAATATTTCTACAATCACAGTCTGGCCCATAGGTCGTTGGTGATTTTCTTCTTCTTTTTTTAATCGAAAACGCCTTATGTTACTGCATTTTTGCATTTTCCATCGAAATATAATGCATGTTTGTAAGAAAAGGAATGCGGGACGCAGCAAAGGCGTTATGGTAGCGAATTTTCATTAAATGCTTCAAATTTGAATATACCAATTTGCTATTAACCTATGAGGTTGGCCATGAAACCAGTTTTTTCGGGAACACTTTAAGTTTACTTTCGGAAATTTTTGTACATTTTCAAAGAATAAGGTTATTTGATGAAACATGGCACATTGTTTCTATTATATGGGTTATACTGGTAACCAAATTTGATGCAATCACGGTTGAAGCTGAAACTGAAAGGTTTGCAGAACTTTCTTCTTGCGACATTTTCTTTACATAATCCGTATTTGTTTCAGGTTCTTTGCCTAAATGTTGCGAATTTTCACATTTCAAACCGCGACTTTGACGTTTTGAGGAAAACCCTTTTTTTAATGCCAATAACTTTTGTCTTTTAACTCAGACACATAAATTTTGGTACGTGGGTCACTATTTATAATCCAAACCAGCATACCAAATTTGGTTGCCCTTTCTTTGTCATTTCCGGAGATATAAATTGTTTCCGAAAGAAAACACAAAATTTCCCGGGAAAACCTGAGCCGATTTTCCTGGATAACAAACCTATCCAAGCCAATTGAAAAAAAATGGTACTCAGAAAATTTTATCAAAATCGGTCCATTATTTTTTGAGCTATCGGTGTGACACACAAATATATATATATATATATATATATATATATATATATATATATATATATATATATATATATATATATATATATATATATATATATATATATATATATATATATATATATATATATATATATATATGTGTGTGTAGCTCATGAGGTGTCATGAGCTACATCTTAAAACAATACTTCTACAATCACAGGCTGGTCCATAAGTCGTTGGTGATACAATTTTGTTTTGTTTAATCGAACAGCCCTTATTGCATTTTTGCCTTTTCCATCGAAATATAATGCATGTTTGTAAGAAAAGAATTTCGGGACGCAGCAAGTGCGTTATGGTAGCGAATTTTCATTAAATGCCTCAAATTTGAATAGCTCAATTTGTTATTAACCTGTAAGGTTGACCAAAAAACCGGTTTTTTCGGGAACACTTTAAGTTTACTTTCGGAAATTTTTCTACATTTTTAAACAATAAAGTTATTTGTGGCACATTGTTTCTACTATATAGATTATACTGATAACCAAATTTGATGTCTGCTTTCTTAAAAAAACACATATTTGCTATTAAATTGGCTTGGATAGGTTTGTTATCCAGGAAAATCGGCTCAGGTTTTCCGGAAAATTTTGTGTTTTCTTTCGGAAACAATTTATATCTCCGGAAATGACAAAGAATGGCAACCAAATTTTGTATGCTGGTTTGGATTATAAATAGTGACCCACGTACCAAAATTTAGGTGTCTGAGTTAAAAGACAAAAGTTATAGGCATTAAAAAAATTGGATTTTCCTCAAAACGTCAAAGTCGCGGTTTCAAATGTCAAAATTAGCAACATTTAGGCAAATAACCTGAAACAAATACAGATTATGTAAAGAAAATGTCGCAAGAAGAGAGTTCCGCAAACCTTTCAGTTTCAGCTTCAACCGTGATTGCATCAAATTTGGTTACCAGTATAACCTATATAGTAGAAACATTGTGCCATGTTTCATCAAATAACGTTATTCTTTGAAAATGTACAAAAATTTCCGAAAGTAGACTTAAAGTGTTCCCGAAAAAACTGGTTTCTTGGCCAACCTCATAGGTTAATAGCAAGTTGATATATTCAAATTTGAAGCATTTAATGAAAATTCGCTACCATAATGCCTTTGCTGCGTCCCGCATTTCTTTTCTTACAAACATGCATTATATTTCGATGGAAAATGCAAAAATGCAGTAACATAAGACGTTTTCGATTTAAAAAAAAGAAGAAAATCACCAACGACCTATGGGCCACCCTGTGATTGTAGAAATTTTTTTTTTAAGATGTAGCTCAAGACACCCTATAATTAATGTATACAATTTTTTTGTATCTTGTATAATAACGGTCGTATTGAGCTTTAGTGTTTTCTTTTACGAAAATTCGACAATAATTATGTACCATTCAACGATAAACTCTATAGCTAAGACTACTGCCAAAGCATCAGAGAAAGGGTCTATTTGAAATTAATTTTCTGGAAATATTTTAGTAAGATGAAGGACAATGACGGTTGAAGCTAAGACTTCAGGCTTTGTAAAATATTCTTCTTGACACATTTTCTTTCCATAGCTCGTGTTAGTTTCAGGTTCTTTGCCTAAATGTTGCCAATTTTGACGTTTTAAATCGCGACTTTCACGTTTTGAGGAAAACCCCAATTTATTTTTCTTTAAATGCCTATAACTTTTTTGTCTCTTAACCTAGAGACTAAATTGTGGTACGTAACTATAATGATATAAACCCGCTTACCAAATTTGGTTGCCCTTACTTTGTTATTTCCGGAGATATAATTTTTTTCGGAAGAAAACACAAAATTTTCCGGGAAAACCTGGGCCGATTTTCCTGGCTAACAAACTTATCCAAGCCACTTGTAAAAGTTAGGTACTCAACAAATGGTTGAAGTCAAATATTACCTCAACTTGTTTGGATGTGAATTTCATTCAATTATAAAATATTTTATAGTTTTCTGAGAAGAAAATATGTTTTTGGTTCACTTTGATGGGATGTACGGTTCTCGAGAATAATCAGTTAGATAAGTATGTTATATACTATAAATCTTGGTAACTTTTATGTGTGAATTTTTTAATTAATTTCTGGTGTATTAGAATTGCTGAGGTTCAAAATTTTGTAAAAATTAAACTTAAAATTGAGTTTCATATCAGAGGAAGCGAAACTTTCATCATGTCAAGTTTTATACCTTGTAGAGGGCTGTAGCTAGCTCCTGTAGAGTTCTTTTAGACCAGGAGTCTGTAATGTGTGCGCTTAAATGGACCTCCTCACACTGGACTAGATTGGGCGACACATTCAGTATTGCAATACCAATTTTCTCCATCCCTCCTTCTCAGCCGCCGGATACAAATCTGTATCTCGCACAGACATTTCTAGAAGGTTATATTTACCTCCTCAAACACGCTTACTTTTTGGAATGGCAGGCGACCCTCTAATATTTATTATATTCATTTAGTATAGTGGGCTGGTGAATTAGAAGATCGAAATTATTAATATGGATAACATAATTTTTGATATCGACAACTTTATAGCTTAGCCATATAATTACGATTAATTAATAAAATCTGTCCATGACCGATGCTGGGCGCTTGCTGTGAGATACAGTGTATTGAAAATTTGTACCGTAATCCAGTATCTCGGATACACGTATCTCTCATATGGTATCCTCGTCTGAAAGAGCTCTTGTGAAACTTTTTTTCTGAACTTGTTTATACGATTATTCTGTCTTAGTTTTGATCATAGAATACTTAGTTAAAATCAATATCACTTTTTTTCCTCCCTCAAGGCTCGTCCGCGACTTTGCCGCCCCGATAGCGCTGCAACCTTTGGCTTATTGTGCATGCCCTTAGTCTTACATTTGTATTCTATGGCCTGGTAATTGAAAATATAATAGTTTTGTTTTCTATAAAATGTAACTCAAATTTACCTGGATTTAGACTTATAAGACTTATAGTACACCAGCTGCAGAATTATTATGAAATATAAACATTTTAAATGAAATTTTAAAAAATGTACAAACAAAAGTTACAATCCGTTCTCTAATATTTTATGGCATATGACATAATTTTCAAAATGGGTTTTCTCGAAAATCGGGCATCCTATCGAAGTGAAACACGAGCACATTCTCTTCTTCGGAAACTGTCAAATTTTATAATTCATATATGTTTCAAGTGATATATGTTAATAGGCACATTTAAATAAAGGCATATTAAGAGAACAGAAAGTAGGCCTATGGGACAAATGTTTCCTACAAACAGTATCTTGGGGAGTAGTGCCACTTTTTTAAGCTTTTTTAGTGTTTTAGTGAATTTTCTTAAAAAAAATTCACTAATGAGGAGATCCCGACTTTCGAATTTTGAAAAAATTTCTTCAAATGACCGCGAACTAGGCCCCCTAGAACACATATCCGGGGTCAGTTTCAATTTTTATATGTTTATATATATATATATATATATATATATATATATATATATATATATATATATATATATATATATATATATATATTTATATATATATATATATATATATATATATATATATATATATATATATATATATATATATATATATATATATATGTATCACACCGATAACTCAAAAAATAATAGGCCGATTTTGACTAAATTTGGTGGAAAAATTCCTTTTGCAAATGGCTTGGATAAGTTCGTTAGCCAGGAAAATCTGCCCAGGTTTTCCCGGAAAATTTTGTGTTTTCTTTCGAAAAAAATTTATATCTCCGGAATTAACAAAGTAAGGCCAACCAAATTTGGTACGCTAGTTAATATCCTTATAGGTAAGCTACCTACCAAAATTTAGCTATGTAGATCAAAAGACAAAAAACTTATAGGCATTTAAAGAAAAATAAATTGGGGTTTTCCTCAAAACGTCAAAGTTGCGATTTAAAACGTCAAAATCGGCAATATTTAGGCAAAGAACTTGAATCTAATACGGGATATGGAAATCAAATGTCTCAAGAAGGATGTTTTACAAACTCTGAAGTCTTAGTTTCAACCGTCATTGTCCTTCATTTTACTAAAATGTTTCCAGAAAATTCATTTCAAATAGACCCTTTCTCTGATGCTTGGCAGTATCCTTAGCTTTAGAGTTTATCGTTTAATGGTATATAATTTTTGTCGAATTTTTGTAAAAAATCAATAAAGCTCAATATATCCGTTATTATACAAGATATGAAGAAAATTTGTATATATTAATTATAGGGTGTCTTGAGCTACATCTTAAAAAAATATTTCTACAATCACAGGATGGCCCATAAGTCGTTGGTGATACAAATTTTCTTTTTTTTAATCAAACACGCCTTATGTTATTGCATTTTTGAATATTTCAGCGATGCATGTTTGTAAGAAAAGAAATTCGGGACGCAGCAAGTGCTTTATGGTAGCGAATTTTCATTAAATGCTTCAAATTTGAATAGATCAATTTGCTATTAACCTATAAGGTTGACCAAGAAACGAGTTTTTCCGGGAACACTTTAAGTTTACTTTTCGAAATTTTTGTACATTTTCACACAATAAAGTTATTTTTATGAAACATGGCACATTGTTTTTACTATATAGGTTATACTGGTAACCAAAATTGATGCCTGCTTTCTTAAAAAGGAAACACACATAGTTGCAATTAAAAACATTTTTATGAAAATTCACTACCATAACGCACTTGCTGCGTCCAGACTTTTTTAGTAACTAGTCAGTTTAACTTTTACTTAATAACCAGAAACTACAAGGTTAATAGTATTATAATTATTAGTCTTTTCAAACAGAATACAAGAAAATATTGTTTCCAAAGAAAAAGAATCTGTCTTACTCAGATATCCACTCTGATACCAAATACGTGTTCCAATAAATATTAAACAGTGATCAATTTGAAGTGACTCATGTCAATTAGTATTGTTAATAAAACTAACTAAAAATTTTTATTACTTATTAAGTCTCTCAATACAAATTTCAACACAGTTATAACAATATTACGTAGTCAAATAATTATGGTGTCGAGAGATATAAGTACATATTTTGAAAAAGTTGCTCTGCAAAATTTTTTTCTGTGCATGTTATTCATTCTTTAAGTATTTACCCACTTTGGTCTATATGGCTAAACTTAAAACGAGCATGTTTTTTCTTATCCAAAAACCCACATCATGCACACACACACACACGTGCGCGCGCGCACGCATGTGTGCAGAGACGTATTTATATGCATTCCCATAAATATGTTTAAAGAATACTGACATATAGTTACACGTACATTTATTTGCATTAATATAGTACAATTTTCGGTGTGTGTTTGTGAATGATTAAAAAAGCACACTAAAAATAACGGGCTACATTCATGTGATCAATATTTCTAAAATGACAAATACCAACCACTGTTACGACCCAGATGTCGTAACTTGTGTTTATTGTTAATCTCTCATCTTTTTTTTTTTTTGGCTTCTATTTGATGTGTTCTCACGAGAGTGAGTATTTAGGATGATACATACCGTGTCTGTGTTCATCTATAATGATCATCGAGCGGGTGATACCTTCAGTATCCCTGCTCGTTTAATTCTATTAAGTCTACAATTAAAATACAGCGGAACTGGGGGGGTCATCTGCTGTCTTTCTATGTCTGGTGAACGGCTGGTTACATAGCGCAAAGTCGATCCGATGTCTATATGTTGGCATGACTGGGCGCATGTGCATGGAGTGATGACGGAGGCCTTCTCCATGGCGTTCGCTCTTCTGGTTTCAACTGTCGTAGTGTGGAGAGTGCCATAGTGGCCATGTCCGTTTTGTGTGAGGTAATGCCACCACGTTAAGTTGATAAAAACGTCATTTTTCAGGGCAAGCTGGTGCTTACATCCAGACTAGTGTGATTATGTTTTAGGGTCACTGCCATTCTAGTGCAGCAAGAGAATTGTGAACGTAGATGGGTCGCTGTTAGTGCAGGTTGATTGGGTCAGGTTCCAATGCCGGCCTTAGTTACGATGGTGTAGCTGTCCAGTCTCCACAGATGAGTATTAAAACAACAACCATTTCATCGTGGCATTTCAGTATAATTGTGTGTTTTAAGTAATGTGCTATTGCCTACGTGCAGCTATCCTTTTTTGCGTGTGCCTTATCTTCAATGTAATTTGAACTTGTGTGACAGATAACGACTGTTAACGTCATTGCCTGCCGGTACAGTCGTGGACCTGGTGGTCGTCACCGTACCATGACTACTTGAGTGATTATGCTGAGTGCAATTGTGACCGGTCATTCAGCTTCATTAACTGTTATTAGTATTTATGATCATTGACCTATAGGGTCGTTCACGGCACTATTTGTTATTATTAGTCCTGATTATTGACCTTTAGGGTCGTTTACTTTGTGCTTGTTAATATTATTGACGATTACTGACCTATATGGCCGGTCATTGATTATTTGTTATTATTATTTATGATCCCTGATCTATAGGGTCGTTTATTGAGATGGTTGTTCACCACGACATAAACTCCACGAAGGGGCGTCACCCCTAAGTGGTTAAGTAAGTCAGTTTCACCCCACCAGTGAAGTGCATTATTGTTTACCTTGTGAGAAGTGCTTCACGCTTCTTGCAGTTTTATTCTGAAGGGATAACTGACTTGTTACATAAGTAACACTAACTTTAGAACAATAATTTACTGTTCGGGTCCATCAGGCAGACCCTTTTAACATGTTTAGGTTATATTATCTTTGTGAAAGGTGTGTGAGCTCATTCGCCAGAGATTAAACACTGATGTTAATTAATAGCTGTTGATCTTATCTGCTAGTAGTTACCCATATAATAGGCGGACCTTATTGTATTTATGTCGGTCCATAGTACCATACATCCTATTGTTATCGTAGTATAATTCTATGCCACCACTGTAATTACACTGTGAATATATGGTTTATTATTTCTGGTATTATTATTTGCTGAACATACCATTGCTTGTGTTTGTGTCGTTCGAGCTCGCGTTTCGCGGTTTAGCAAAATTATTGGATTATAGAAGTATTATTGGATCTTGATTCTAAGTCACCAAGTCATCATAGTTCCCCGCGTAGGTACTAATAACACCTTGAACCTGGCCACAGGTTGCGGAAAGTGGCTGGCGCCTAGTAAATTAAGTCTCTCAGACTTTGATAAGCTCAGATTGTTTATATAACACCCGAACCCCACTGAGATATCTCCATGCTTGAGCTCTGCTTAGGCCTCTGCTGCTTATTGAGGAAATTTTGGTGTTCCACCTCTCTGGTACTTAGTAGCTAACGGTCGTAGCACCACCTGGCGGTTTTACTTCCTAGAAAATCGTCACTTATTCCACGTAGTTTCATTCCAATACTATACTATGATATAAAATATTGACACATTTCATTAGCTGCTTATTTTAGCAAAATACTATTCTAGAAATTGTATATGCAGGATAGAACTTCATACTAATTTATTTCTTTTCTTGACTCAACTCGGCTTTGCCGTCAATTTCACTGCCTGTAGAACTCTCTAAGTCTGTTGAAGTTTATTTTGGAACACAAATCAAGACCAAATGTATTTATTTGCTGTATTACTTGGAAAACAGATCTGATACAAAAAAAGTCATCTCTTATCCCCGGTTGCACAAAGTTTTGTCCAACACTCATCAGCTAATAAATGAATAAAATTAATGACGATTATTAGTTTTGTTGCACCAAAACATATGTTCTTGGTTAATTAACAATTTTTCACAGAATTAAAAAAGAGCACACTTGTTTTTGTGCAACATAAGCAATAATCAGTGAGTAATGAATTGTGACTACCGATTACCTGATTATTGTTTAGGAAAGCTGTCTGACATTAGTAGCCTCAGTGCCATAACGGATAGAGCATGAGCTGTTTGTGCAAAAGGCTTGGATTCGACATCCGGGCACGCTGAGGCGAGGAACAAATTTATTTCCTTAAAACATTACAGCATAAACTATAGTTTTACATCTCCCGAAGCCACCATATTGTTTCAGCAAGCTGAATGTGCGCATGCTTCGTTCTTCGGAGGTGACGTAAAGCCTTCAGACCCGTGTCCATACCATGTTGGCACGTTAAAGATCCTTATCCTCGTTACATACAGAAAAGAGTTTGGCAAAATTTACAGGTTGGTGAGGAGAACCTCTTCCCTGTTGTTGGTGATTGGCCATAGTCGCGGAAAGAGACCGACGGTAGGTAAATAAAAAACATAACACAACTGTGCATTAGTCTATTAGGAATGCTAATCATATAGTAATCAATTGCATGAAATTATACATCTTGAACTTTTCTAGTAAATTACTGTATCAACTTTTCCCAAACTTATTAGGAAAAAATCCAGATAGAAATATACTTAACACATAGAAAATATTTTTTAAATAATTTAAATGATACGTATTAAGTGGAAGTTTATTTTTGACAGGGTGATGATAAAAACGTTTGCATGATCACAAAACAATTTCTTATATTAATTTCATTATTATCGTCTGACCACATCAAAAATTGAATTTCATCTTTTGGAGAAAAAGCGATACGTTTCCGACGATGTAAAAATGTGAGTATAATAAAAAATTACGCTGGGTATCTCTTTGTCCACATTTTCATTGATTTTATGTAAAGCGGTTTTTTCCATTAGGGCTCGTCCGCGTCTTTGCCGCCCCGATGGCACGACAGCCTTTGGCTTATTGTGCATATGTGAACATGTACTACCCGATATTATCTTTGATATCTCTCTGGGAGATCATAATATTTATCATATATATATATATATATATATATATATATATATATATATATATATATATATATATATATATATATATATATATATATATATATATATATATATAAAGTTTCCTGAAATACCCTATTACCATTTTTATAACTATAGTTTTTTTTAAAGTAATACTTAATAATTATTATATATTATATAACTGGTGATGCGAATACATTTTGCTTAATATTATACATATTACTTAAACAAATAAGGTTACAGAGAGTAACATATTTTCCATTGCGGGTAAAAATTATGAACAGCGGCAACACAGCCGTGGGCCAGGTACATAGATTCCAGATTCGTTCGCCGTTTGACGCTACAGTCTGCAGATTTAATGTCCTTTTATTATACTAGAATGGCCTGTAATATGAAAGGAATGCTTGATGATTTATTGCTGTAATATAAAAGTATTTAATACAAATTTGTTTTTCCCATGCTGTTAGTGTACTAGGAATTTGTCGATACAACTTCCAGAACCCAATAGATAGTAAGCTGTACCCACATATGTTTCTCTCTCGTGTTATCTGTTTACAATACAACACATTTAGTATATCTTTCTCTGTCTAGAAGATTATAGTGATAGAATTTTACGTATAATAGATCTTTCCGATCTTAGACATTTCTCGTTTGGCATCAATATTATGCTAGGCAAATTGTATCCCGTACAATCACATTTCGGTAGGATGGCTTGCAGTTGAAATAATTATATATTACAATATATTTGTCGATATTACACATTATTTTAATATGTCTTTCCTGTCCTATATCCTTCTTTTATGATCAATTCTATGGACTCCCGCCACCTAGTTGCGGAACCAAGTAGTATGTTGTCACGCTAGCTCCAAATAACACAAACTGTTAAAGAATAGAGACTGTATACAACCAACTAACAATTTAGTAAATTGTCAGCCCTGGCCCATTTCTACCCTAATATAGGGACAAAGTATGTAAGGCTAGATGTATTCTCGCCACAATTAGAACCGTATACGGTGCACGAAAAGTCAAACACAAGAGGCCGCAAAGGAAAATGTAAGAAAAAGTCGAACAAAAAGATTCGGTGGCCAAATCAAATATGCACATAATTTGGTTATACGAGCGAGTATAATAGAATTATTTCAGCCAATTTTACAGAAACACAATCTTGCAACAAGTAAGCTAATAAAAAAAATAAAAAATGGAATCTGTAATTTTATCAAAAAAAAAGCTATAACAAAAATTTGACATTTTATGAGGAGAGTTTTTATGGAATGAGTAGTGTGCATGGACTAAGACTTTCCGACCTGGAACTAATAAATAGCTTTTGTTTATGATTGATGTAGCAAGTCGCCTTTATAAGAATAGTTATTGCCATCGACATATTTTGTTGGCCTGTTGACTGCATCGATTTTACTTCAATGTTCGGGTGGGTAACAATTTAAATAGTTTTAGTTGAGTAATAGTCGTTATTAAAAATTGTTACTTACATTTTGAAATTTTAGCATTGTGTGTGCTGTATTCCGAAGATGCATGGACATCAGATTGACACGATAGACCAGCTCACTTATCTGGGTTTAAATTATGTTATAATATACCATCTTGTATAAAGATAGTGTTTGATTTTTGTCAATAAACCATAATAAAGTATAAGCCGTATTCTATTAGTATCAGTGAAATAAAATAGATATCTATACTTGCGGCGACATATGATTTTAAAAAATGTTGACGTACAAGAAAAATAACAAATAATTTCTGCATGGTAAACAATGTTTCCATAAAAAGTTTGCTCCACAAACCAAGATACGTATCTTACGATAATGGTATTTGACCATTCAAACATAAATAAACTCATCGTGAATACTAATCGTTAGAAAATTGCATTATGGAGTTTTATTCGTGATTTTAATTCAGATTTTGTTAACGACTACGTACCTAAGTGAAGCAGAAGCAGAATAAATGAATGTAAATGACAAGTCAAATAATAGCTATTACTTGTCGGTTCTGATGAATGGTTTTATTGCTTTGTAGAGTCCGACAACTGTTTTCCTTCTAATAATAGAAAGCCGTGTATAAAAATAACTTGAAGGTTTTATTTTATAGGTTTGGGATAATCAATGTTTTTAACGTACATTAGGGCTTAATGCATATAAAAAAAATGATTGAATTTCAAAGGTAATAAAGAGTATCAACGGTATCAATAATTAAAGTAGTATAATACTGTACAGTGATGTTGAGATGTGTGTGATGTTGGTATTTTGGCCGAGGTGTTTACACCATTCGCGGTGATGTTATGATAAATCGCTTTCAGGCAACAAAACAATATTCTTCATTAGCCTGTGTTTATTAGTGAATTTTCGTAGAAAACATTCACTAATGGGGAGATCCCGACTTTTGAATGTTGAATTTTTTTTGCAAATGAGCACGAACTAGGACACCTAGAAGCCAAGGGCTGCAGTGCTATCGGGGCGGCAAAGCCGCGGACGAGCCCTGAGGGAGAAAAAAAGGACACCTAAAACCCATATCCGGGGCCAGTTTATAAGTTTATTATATATATATATATATATATATATATATATATATATATATATATATATATATATATATATATATATATATATATATATATATATATATATATATATATATATATATATATATATATATATATATATACTTGAAAAAAAATTCTCGGTGAAGCTTATAACGTGTGTTTTTTGCTACCACCCAAAATTAAGTATACAGGGTGTACAAATAAAGAGGAATTCCAAAAATTATATTCTTCTTAAATGGAATACTATAGTTTTTTACATGGTAGATGAAGCCTCTTTAGATTCTATATTCAACTAAAAATTTGTAACATTGTCAAATGCAGTGTTGCCAAGTTTTTAATTTTTCTTTGAAAATTTAATCAAAAGCATTCTTTCTTCAGACTGATCTCTGCCACTGTTCGTTAGTTACCCTGAAAAATTTACGCGCAATCTAATATTGGCCTAGTTCATCCTGATCTGTCTTTACATTTGGATTAATTCATACAGGGTGTTCAATATTTATGTTCAACCATCCCTACATTCACCTTGATTTTAATTGAATTTCTTAAATACAACACCCTGTATATTATTTTGCCATTAGAAAGCTTAATGTGTGCTCATTCAGAAAATACCATGTTCGCCCTATCTATCTTAACATACTTTTGAGATATTAAGGTTTTTTCAAAAATTTACACAGAAAATGAGAAAAATCACAGGCGGCACGGCACAAGGGATCGAAGCAATTGCTACTCGTTGTAACTAATTATTTGTACAATCCTGTGATATTTTTTTCTCCCTCAGGGTTCTTCCGCGGCTTTGCCGCCCCGATAGCACTGCAACCTTTAGCTTATTGTGCATGCCCTTAGTCTTTTACTCCACCCATTCCAAAATCACTGTGCCTTGAACTAGTCTGTACAGCGATTGCTAGGGTAAAGTTTTATAATGCTCTGTCTCCGGTCTAGAATGATCGTAGATCAGTTGTCTTTTGCGGTCCAGAGATTTACACTCGCACAAGATGTGCTGGGCTGATTCCTCCCCCTCGAACCGCCCGATTTTATGCAGGTGTTTCTTGACGGTCATGTGTCCTGTCAAGAGACCTTTTATGTCTCTAAGCTGTCCTCTGCTAAGATTTAGGAGCTCCACGGCTCTCTTTGAACTGGGTTCGTCAATTATTGACTTCCCATGTCTGAACCCTGGACAGTATGCCCAGTACACCTTGTGTTGGTTTCTGACCCAGGACTTAATGGCTCCCCTGGCAGTGCTGTTTGTCGCGCCCAGAGCCCGTTCTGGTCCCATAAATGGTTCTGCTGACCCTCGCTTCGCGAGACTGTCAGCTTCTTCATTGCCTTTGACTTTCGAGTGACCCGGCACCCAGATGATGGTGACCTCATTCTGCCCAGCTAGGCCGCTCGTCTCGGCACTCACTCACCAGCCAGGAATTTACCCCTGGGATATTTAGGGCCTTAAGGGCTGTCTGGCTATGAGGATCCGCTTGTTGGTGTAGCCACTCCTCTTGTTCTCCCGCACACAGTGAAGGATGGCGTACATTTCGGCCTGAAAGACCGTTGCATGGGCTCCGAGGGAAATACTATGACATACCCTCGGTCCTTCCGAATAAACGCCTGCCCACGCTCCCCGTCGGATCCGTCCGTAAACCAGACGAGCGCGTCCCGTGGTATGCCCGGCGTCTCCTCCCGCCATGCCACGCGGTCGGGGATTTCCACTGCAAAGTTATTTTTCCTGTAGATTCGCGGGCTCGCGAAGTCTGACCTCATTTCAAGCATGTGCTCCTTCACGATCTCCTGAATTTTGCAGTGGCCCCTGAAGCCTGGGTTGATCTTCAGTCTACCACCATTGCAGGCTAGTCTGTATAGTCCTAGCCTGGCCTCCCTCATAATAACTAAGTGTGTGTGTGTGTGGGGGGGGGGGTATAGGTCAGATCCAGCAACACCTCCATGGCGGCTGTTGGGGTTGAAGACATGGCCCCTGTGATGCCTAGGCAAGCCATCCTTTGGATCTGGCCTATTTTTTGTGTGGCACTGGCATGTGTCACCTTAGGCCACCAGACCAGTGCCGCGCATGTTAACGATGGTCTGACCACCCTTGAGTACAGTCAGTGGGCCATACTAGGTCTTAGGCCTCACGTTTTTCCATATAGCCGCCTAGTGACGGCTAAGGTCATGACTGCCTTACGCAGTATTTTTTCAACGTGACCATTCCAGGTTAGCTTAAGAGTCCAATACGACCCCAGGATATTTTACCTCCCTGGCTATTGGAATGTTCCTACCGTATAGAGTGACTTCTGTGGCTCTCCCACTTCCTCCTCCTCGCAAACGGTATGACGGTTGCTTTCTCATCCACCGTTCCACCACTTTCAGTGCTTTTGCATGCGCTCCCACAGTGACTGTGTAACCTTTCCGCGGGCTATGATGACAGTGTCGTCCGCATAGTCCTGTACCTCATAGCCTCCTCCCGAAGGCCTCCCCAGCAGGCCGTCCACGACTAGGCACCAGAGCAAGGGAGACAGAACGCTCCCCTGCGGACACCCCGCCGCGACCCCTGCCAGCAGAGTTCCTCCCGCGAGTGAGGTGAACACGTCCCTAAGCATGGAACTCGCCACGATTAGAACGTGGCGAGAATACATCTAGCTTTTTTAACACTTTGTGTTATTTGGAGCTGGCGTGACAACATACTACTTGGTTCCGCGATGGCGGCACGTTGCTGCGTGTCTCACAACTCACTTAGTGTTGGAAGGCTGGCTACCATAGGTGTTTTATTTTATAGGTGTATTTTTGCTACAATTAGTATGCCGTACTAAAGAGCTCTAATGAGAGCGAAGCCGGTCTACGGTTCTAATTGTGGCGAGAATACATCCAGCCTTACACGAATGAATATATTTCACAGGACGCGGACAGTTAAGTACGAGAACAATAAACGAATGAAGCCAGTGCTAGACAAAGAGAATTAATTTAATGTTGTCGCATCTGTTGTTGAAGATCCACATAGAAGTACATCAGACATAAGTGATATGTTGATCTTAGGTCAAACATCTATGAAATGAATTTTAAGTAAGAATAAGTTCCATCCATATCGTGTGCAACTAACTCAAATACTTAATAGGCAAGACTGCGAAAATAGAATACATTTCTGTAATTGGGGTCTTGCTCGAATTGGAGAAGAGGAACGATTTTGGAATAATGTGTTGTTCACCGATGAGGCGACATTCCAAAACAATGGTCATGTAAACCGCCATGATGTACACTTCTCAGCTGATGCCAATCCACATTTTGTGAGAACTGTGGACCAGCAAAATAGGTGGAGTGTAAATGTATGGGGAGAAATAATTGGAGACCATATAATAGGCCCGAACTTTTTTGATTGACACCTCAATGGAAATATTTTTCAACATTTTTTAAACGAAGATCTTGATAATCTGCTGGAAAATATACCACTACAACTATTGAGAAGGATATGGTTCCAGTTCGATGGGCGCCTGCTCATTTCAGCATTGGAGTCCGAAATACTCTGGATGCAAAATTTCCAAAGTCGTTGGATCGGAAGAGGAGAACCTATACCGAGGCCTCCAATGTCACCAGATCTAAGAAAACTTGATTTTTTCTTATGGGAATACATTAAGGATCTGGTCTACAAAACACCTGCAACAACAACAGCAAACGTGCCGGAAAGAATCAGAGAAGCATTTTATTTTCCCTGATGTTACGAAATCTAAATAAGTCTTTAACAGGCAGGTTCAATATGTGTCTACAACAAAATGGTGGAGTGTATGAACATTTGATGAAGTAGTTATTGTTTTTATGTTGATTATCTAAATTATGTAACGTTTAATACTCTTTTATTCTTAATGATTTTTTCATTATTTAAATAAATATGATATAAATTCGCCATACAAAAAGAAATAACATTATTATGTCAACGAATAGCAATTGCTTCGATTCCTTGTGCCTTGCCGCTTGTGGTTTTTCTCATTTTGTGTGTAAATTTTTGGAAAAACCTAAATATCTCAAAAGTAGGTTGAGATAGATACCGCAAACATGGTATTTTCTGAATGAGCACACTTTCAGATTTCTAACCGCAATATAATTTACAGGGTGTTGTATTTAAGCAATTCAATTAAAATGAAGATGGATGTAGGGATGTTTGAAGAGAAATTTTGAACACCTTGTATGAACGAATCCAAATGTAAAGAAAGTTCAGGATGAACTAGGCCAATATTAGATTGCACGTAAATTTTTCAGGGTAGCTAACTAACAGTGGCAGAGATATAACAGTCTGAAGAAAGTATGTTTTTGACTAAATTTTTAAAGGAAAATTAATAACTCGGCAACACTGCATCTGACAATTTTACAAATTTTTAGTTGAATATAGAACCTACAGCGGCTTCATCTACCATGTAACCAATAGCTCAAAAATAATGGGCCGATTTTGATCAAATTTGGCATGTACCTTTATTTTGTAAGTGGCTTCGATAAGTTCGTTAGCCAGGAAAATCGGACCAGGTTTTCCAGGAAAATTTTGAGTTTTCTTTCGAAAAAAAATTATCTCAAAAAATAAAAAAGCTATAGTAACCAAATTTGGTAGGTAGGTTTATGATATAAAAAGTTAACTACACACCAAAATTTATAATTCTGTTACAAGAAAAAAAAGTTGTAAAAAATATTTTGTGCCAGATCATTTATATGAAAATTCACTACCATAACGCAGTGGCTGCGTCCAAACTTTTACTCATTTGTTTGTTTAACCCGACGTCGGTCAGGTGGGGTAAATATAACCCCGCTTGTTTTTAACTCGTTGTGGCTGCGCAGCGTCTGTGTTTTTCGGAGCGTGCGCTCTGTACCTTCTTGTAGCTGTGTTGCCATGCAGTTTTAACAGTTGGTTGAGTGAAGTCTTACTTGTGTGTGGTACCGTTCCCCTTTAAAGTGTCTTGGGGTTACATTTACCCCACCTAGCCGAAAAAGTTACGAATTTTTACTTTTGAAGGTATATTATTTTGAAGTTGTACTTTGCTTGACTAAAATCACAAGTTAGGATATTTTAGATATGGCTTCCTATGAAAAAGAACAAGAAAGGCTTCTGTCATTGTGGACAGAAGTGGATGATGCTGTGGCTGACCCAGATTCTGCAAGTGACTCTAAAGTCGATCATGTCAGTGAAGATAATTATAATTCTGATACAGAACAAGAAGGTGACGACGGTGAAGAGGGACAGAATGCAGCGTTCAGTATTCAGGAGAATATCGCAGATGGAGAGGAAATATCCACGAATATAAGTGAACCTAGCAAGAAGGCAGAAATGAACTATTATTTTCGGAAAGATTGCCAAAATGGCTACATGTTCTACAAAAGGTTCAGTTTTTACTAGCATTTATTCGATTTGACAACATCGAAAATCGAGCGGAAAGAAGAAGCATCGATATAAACTGGCTCCTATCAAGATTGTATTTGATATGTTCGTTGACAACTGTATACAATAACCGGTGTTCTATAAGCCAAAGAAAAACAAAAACGTTTTATCACTTTCGACATCACATCATGACGCCGCAATTGATCCTAAAACACAGCATAAAAATTACCAGAGGTTATATCATTTTATAACTTCACGAAAGGGGGCGTTGATCCAGTAGACGAATTATCTGCTTCTTGCTATGTTTCCCGAAACTCCAGAAGATGGCCTTTAAGTTTGTGGTTTTCTTTGTTGAACACAGCAGGTATAAAAGCATTGATTATATATCAGGGAAATCAGAACAACTATCAATCGCAGAAAGTTATACATTTACGCATAACCATTACTAGTGACTACCAGCACGCCACCAGAGGTTGACTGAAAAATACCCCCATTTAGGGGTACTTTACCCCTGACATATTTCACTTTATTGCCACTACCGGCGAAAGTATCAGTTACTGCACCAAAATACATATATAACCATCCCTAGTAACAAATAAAGTCGCTACCAAAAGTTGGGTAAGAAACACCCCCATTTATGGGTAGTTTACATGACGATGTAATTTGCTGACCAAATTAAATATTGCTGACCGAGGATTTAATCTTTAAGGATTCCTTTAATATCTTATATTGTGCATGTTAATGATAATTCCTTCTTGTTCTCGAAGTTTAACAAAAAACTTTATATTTAATGGTAGTTTACTCTTGAGGTTTTTTCATTTTTTAGTGCTTCCAGAAAAACTATGAACCTCAGAAAGCGATACGTGTACACATAACCATTACTGGTGACCACTAGCTCGCTACCAGAAGTTGCCTGAAAAATACCCCAATTTAAGGGTAGCTTACTCCTGACATATTTCACTTTATTGCCACCACCGGCGAAATTGTTTCAGTGACTGTACTCAAAACACATATATAACCATCTGTAGTAACAATAAAGTAGCAACCAAACGTTGGGTAAGAAACACCCCCATTTAGTAGTAGTTTACATGACGATGTAATTTGCTGACCAAATTCAATATTGCTGACCGAGGCTTTTATCCTTAAGGTTTACTTTGATATCTTATATTATGCATGCTAATGATAGTTCCTTCTTGCTACCAAAGTTTAACAAAAACGTCTTTATATTTAAAGGTAGTTTACTCTTGAGGTTTTTTCATTTTTTAGTGCTACCAGATAAACTATCAATCTCAGAAAGCTATACATTTACACATAACCATTACTGGTGACTACCAACTCGCTACCAAAAGTTGACTAAAAATACCCCCATTTAGGGGTACTTTACTCCTAAAACATTTCACTTTATTGTCACTACCGGCGAAAGTGTTTCATTTACTGCACTCAAAATACATATATAACCATCCCTACTAACAATAAAGTGGCTACCAAAAGTTGGGTAAGAAACACCCCCATTTAGGAGTAGTAGCAGCAAATTACTTCGTCATGTAAACTACCCCTAAATGGGAGTGTATCTTATGCAGCTTCTGGTAGAGAGTTTATTGTTACTAGGGATGGTTGTATATGTCTTTTCAGTGCAGTAAGTGAATACTTTCGCCGGTAGTGACAATAAAGTGAAGACTGAACTGTCCCTAAATGGGGGTATTTTTCAGTCAGTAGCGAGCTGGTAGTCACCAGTAATGGTTATGTGTTAACTTAAACGTGTCAAGAGTAAACTTTCCCTAAATGGGGGTGTTTTTCAGTTACTTTTTGGTAACGAGCTGGTAGTCACCAGTAATGGTTATGTGTAAAAGTATCGTTTTCTGAGATTCATAGTTTATCTGGTAGCGCTAAAAAGTGAAAAAACCTCAAGAGTAAATTACCCTTAAATATAAAGATTTTTTTGTTAAACTTCGGTAGCAAGAAGGAACTATCATTAGCATGCATAATATAAGATATCACAGAAATCCTTAAAGATTGAAGCCTCGGTCAGCAATATTCAGTTTGGCCAACAAATTACATCATGTAAACTACACCTAAATGGTGGTGTTTCTTACCCGACTTTTGGTAGCGACTGTATTGTTGCTAAGGATGGTTATATATGTATTTTGAGTGCACTAAGTGAAACACTTTCGCGTGTAGTGGGAATAAAGTGAAATGTGTCAAGAGTAAACCACCCCTAAATCGGGGTATTTTTCAGTCAATTTCTGGCAGCGAGCTGGTAGTCACCGGTAATGGTTATGTGTACACTTATCGATTTCTGTGTTGTGTGTTTTGTTTCTTTAACGTCGGCCAACCACCGACGCCAGGGAGCAGTTTCACATCACTATCCTGGAAATTTTGCCGAACCCCTGCCTTTCTGTAAGGAGGGTAGAGATCTTTAACGTGCCCAACATCGCATGAACACGGGACCGACGGCATTACGCCCCCTCCGAAAGGTGGAACGTGCAGACATTCAATTTCCTCAAATACAATGCCAGAACCTCGGTTGATGTTAATGTTACAGTTTTTACTGAAAAAATGAAAGGAGAACCCTAGGATCGAACCCAGTATCCTTCGGTTCAGAGTTACATGTTCTTACCGCTCAACCACCGAGGCTCTATATCGCTTTCTGAGATTCATAGTTTTTCTGGTAGCACTAAAAAATGAAAAAACCTCAAGAGTAAACTACCCTTAAATATACAGTTTTTGTTGTTAAACTTCGGTAGCAAGAAGGAACTGTCATTAACATGCACAGAATATAAGATATGAAAGGAATCCTTCAAGATTAAAGCCTCGGTCAGCAAGATTCAATTTGGTCAGCAAATAACATCGTCATGTGAACTACCCCTAAATGGGAGTGTATCTTACCCAGCTTCTGGTAGCGACTTTATTGTTACTAGGGATGCTTATATATGTCTTTTTAGTGCAGTAAGTGAAACACTTTCGCCGGTAGTGGCAATAAAGTGAAGACTAAACTATCCCTAAATGGGGGTATTTTTAAGTCAGTAGCGAGCTGGCAGTCACCAGTAATGGTTATGTGTAAAGAGATTCATAGTTTATCTGGTTGCACGAAAAGTGAAAAAACCTCAAAAGTAAACTACCCTTAATGATAAAGATTTTTTTGTTAAACTTCGGAATTATCATTAGCATGCGTAAATAAGATATCGAAAAAATCCTTAAAGATTAAAGCCTCGGTCAGCAAGATTCAATTTGGTCAGCAAATTACATCGTCTTGTAAACTACCCCTAAATGGGGGTGTATCTTATCCAGCTTCTCGTAGCCCGCTTATTGTTACTAGGAATGGTTCTATATGTATTGTAAGTGCAGTAACTGAAACACTTTCGCCGGTAGTGGCAATAAAGTGAAACGTCGGGTGTAAACTACCCCTAAATGGGGGTATTTTTCAGTCAACTTGCGGGTTGCCACTGTATTGTTGGTAGTAGTAATCTTATATATATATATATATATATATATATATATATATATATATATATATATATATATATATATATATATATATATATATATATATATATATATATATATATATATATATACTATCCCTAAATGGGGGTGTTTCGTACCCAACTTCTGGTAGCGAGTTTATTGTTACTAGGGATGGTTATATATGTATTTTGAGTAGTCACTTAAACACTTTGGGCGGTAGTTGCAATATACTGAAATGTGTCAAGAGGAAAGTACCCCTAAAAGCGGGTATTTTTCAGTCAACTTCTGGTAGCGAGCTGGTTACTAGCAATGATTATGTGTAAATGTGTACCTTTGTCAGCTTCATAGTTTTTCTGGGAGCACTAAAATATGAACAAATGTCCAGACTAAACTACCCTTAAATACAAAGTTTTTTTGTGAAACATTGGTAGCAAAAAGACATTATCATTAGGATGCAAAATATGAAATATCAAAAAAATCCTTAAAGATTAAAGCCTAGGTCCGCAAGATTCATTTTGGTTAGCAAATTACATCGTCCAATCAAACAATAGTGACTTAAAAACGAAACGACGAGAATTTCTCAAGTCACTAGCCCTCCAACTGGTAAGTGAACATATCAGCAGGAGAAAAGACAACCCTAGATTGAATAGAGAGTTGAGAGGAAAGATAAGCGAAGTTGTTGGAGTGCCATCTGTTGAGTCACCTCCGAAAAAACTACATTCCCAAGGGCGATATCACATTTGTCCGAGGACACGTGACAAAAAGTCAAGACATACATGTTTGAAAGGTCAGAGATATGTTTGTTTAGATCACACTGGAGTTAGGTGCACCAACTGTGATATTCCTCAAGATGAATAACGTATTTTGCGAATGTTTTGTCACCAACTATATTTCACTTCTTTAGGTTTACTTGATGAAAAAGTATCTGTCTGTCAAATTATAGAACTTAATCATATTGACGTAGTTTTTTTTTGTTCATTGTACTCCTACTTTTGAATAAGGTATACGTATTGTTAGTTTTAGTTTGACAATTGAAGATTTTTTTATGTGTTTTTAAAATTAGAGACAAATATTTGATTTTTAAAAAATAACTGTTTTGATTTTCGGAACTCCATCTTTCTGAATTATAACTTTTCTGAGTGAAAGCTGGTTTTATTGAATGTAAAATTGGTTACTGAACACGAAAAATCCATGGATATTCAATATACAGTCCATATAGTGTTCTAATATTGTCAAATCCTCACACTCAATCTCCCCGATTTTACCCCTGTCCATTCCCATCCTAAAAACCTCCCTTGATGCCTACAATAGCCACCAGAGGCGCAGGTCCGATATTGGCATCCCTGTGACAGGAGTTATCTAGCTCCAACAACCGAGAGAGGGAGGTACAAGATAACCCTAGACTCGATCACTTCGTCGTCATCCAGCGTCCAGTAAGGTCGTGGCAAGACCGATACAGCTTATCTAATACGCTCCTGGTGACAATTCGAATCTCTTGGTTATTGTTTACACAGGCAGGTATCCTACACATCCTAACAACTTCTAGCCCGTATTGTTCTCCTTTAGATATACTTTTACGGTGTCGATACAACTTATCTAAGGCTCTTCAAGAGTTCCGTTCTCAATACTCAAATTGGCTTTCATTAACCTTTTATTTTGTATAGTTTCCCCTCTCCTTTTTTCTCGTTGTTATTTGTGTTTTGCTTTTGGGATGGAGTATGCAGTGGAAGAGGCGATCGCACAATGTAAAAGATGTATTTTCCGTTTAAATGCTCTTCTAGAGCTTGCTAAACAGGCTTCTCTAGATCAAGAAAAAGTATTTGAATTCCTTACGCTTATCCCAGGGCAATAGAAATTTACACGTATGTCGAAAATGTACAAAAGCATGCATTGTTAGAGAACGGAACCAAATAAAGAATTAACACGTTGTTCGAGGCAAGCGTTACAGTTGACGGTCTTGTCACCAAAATCGAAACAATAAAGCGTCAGCTTTCCGTTAAGGCTGACCATTCACACCCGCTTACTCCTAAAGGTATTTCATCCAGCCCTCCATCTGAAGCAGAAAGTTCGGATTCACAGGAGGGTTCGGGTGTTGTTAAGATGATTAACGTTAGGCTCTCCGAAATTGATCTTTCGATTTATGCTGGTGCTTTAGACACCTGGGCTAACTGGTGTCCACCTTTAAATGTGCCCCTTTATTCGGGTAACTATTGCGTCCGACTTCTTAGTATAAACTTCTTTCTGGAATGTCTGTTTAGAGATATGTTTTCATTGAAGTTCACACCAAGCACTTCGCCGTGTTCTAAAGGCTATATTTCAGCGGAGAGGGCTCGCATCTACGACCCTCTATATTTCCCATGTCACCCCCCATCGAACTTAACCGGCAACGGCTTAAGTTCCAGGCAGAGACGATATGCCTATTTTATCTCGATCTATATCGTTTCATTTTTCATTCATTAATTCGGTCTTGTTAATTAAACGCATTGAGTGATGCATCCGAAACCGGATACGCTTCAGTCATGTACGCTCGAGTTATTGACGCAAGAGGAGGCGTGTCTGTCAAGCTTCTTATCTCCAAGTGCTTGGTGGCACTGTGCACTGCCCTTCTACTGTCAAACCTAAAGTCTTTGTTTTCCGCACTCACGCAAGGTCGGACTTTTTATCAAATCGTGGCTTGGAGCGACTCCACTGTCGCACTCAGCTGGATATGATCGTCACCTCGAAGGTTTAAAGTCGCTGCCCTCACGCTTCACATTGAAGGGGGGGCTTTCTTTCGCTAAGCGTATATTACTGTTGGTCTGGTAACAAATCAAACTATGTCCGTTGCCCCAGCAGTAATCACAGTTGGTTTTAGATTCTCAAGTATGTTCAGTCTTAGGTTAATCGTTCGACTCATTGGTTTCAAGTCGCTGCCCTCATGCACCACATGGTGGGCGGGGCGTTCCTTCGTTAAGCTTATGTTACTGTTGGTCTGATAACACATAAAATTATGTCCGTTGCCCCAGCAGTAACCACCGTTAGTTTCGTTTCTCAAGTAAGTTTAGCCTTAGGTTAACAGGTTAGTCTCTCTCTCTCTCTCTCTCTCTCTCTCTCTCTCTCTATATATATATATATATATATATATATATATATATATATATATATATATATATATATATATATATATATATATATATATGTATGTATATATGTATAGTGTGCCCCAAATTGGTGATACATGTATAGGGATCTCAGAAACTATAAGAGATAGAGAAACGGTTAAATGGGGAAAGTTGTTGGCAATTTTATTACCAATCCAAAGCTGCTTATCCGACTCCCCTAACTTTTTGGTTTTTGGGATTTTTGGAAAATAAGGAAAATGGCGCATTTCTTCAAAGTGCTATAAATTTTGTATTCATCAAAACTTTTGAATTCTGTGAAAACATCTTCATAGCAACTTTTAACGTAGAATTTAATTATCTTATCTAGTCAGATTTGATTTTTATTGTTAAATAACCGCTAGGCGATTCTCAACTTTTTTTCTGATGGACGTCATATTGGATTTTGACAGTTTAAAAAAGATCATAATTTTTGCTTTTCAATAACGTATCACACATTACAAAAGAACGGTTGGAAATTTGAAAAACATGATTTTAAGATTTATTAATACATACATATGGCAACGTCGCAATCTGCAAAGTAAAAAAAAAACATACGGCGCTTAATATAATTTCTTTATTATGATCGCGAAAAATATTAAGACTTTTTAAACTCTGCAAGTAACATTATTTTCAATATTTTTATGCTACCTATAATGACTAGAATATTCCTGACAACTCAAGATATCCATGATTCGCAATGATTCCAGTTGTTTAGCAACTTGTGTTAATTGTTGTGACATTTGTTTAACAACTATTAAATGTTTGAATGTTTGACATTGTTTGAATTCTACTCTAGTCTTATTCAGTTGGTTTTTTTTTGCAAAATTTTAATTGAGTTTTCAAGTGTTCAAATGTAAGTATTTCGATTAAAAATTAAGTTTGTTTATCACTAAAATTTAGAAATAGCAGCATGCAGAATTACTCTAATGTAGAAAAATGTGACATGCTTGTCTGTTACATATCATCTCACAGAAACGCTAATCTAGTGTTACGAAACTACGCTAACAGTTTTCCAGAAAGACGTCAGCCTAATGTTCGATATTTTGCCAAGCTGGTAACAAATTTATTAAAAGCTTTCAAAGTCCCCGAGCTCGAAATTACGTCCGTAATGAAAATAGCGATCATACAATCTGTCAGTTTTTGAAGAAAATCCTGCCAGGTCAACAAGAGCAGCCGCAACAGAATTAGATGTACCAAAATCAACCATTCAAAGAAAGCAAACACCATCTTTATAAACCAACGATTGTACAAGGATTTCGGGAAGGTGATTATGAACGTAGATTAAGGTTTTCTAACTAGTTTATTGATAAATGCCGTGAAAATCGAGACTTTCCTAAGCAAGTAATTTGGGCTGATGAAAGTCGTTTTACAAATTCGGGAGTTTTCATTCGTCACAGCCATAATTACTGGGCAACTGAAAATCTAGAATTACGAAATCCCCGTAGATTTCAAACGCGCTTTGGAGTGAATGTATGATGTGGAATCTATGGTAAGCATATCTTAAAAGTGTAACGAGGACCCAAAAGTGTAGTCTTCATTTCTCAAATTGTAAGTTGCAATTCTATCTTTTTTATTTTTCAGGAAACCAGTTAATTGGGCCATCTTTTTACGCTGATAGACTTAATAGCCGGCGTTATTTTGATATGTTACAAACCCAAATAAACCCTGCAATCAGACAAGCGGTGCCAGAGATTCAATTTGAAAATGTTTGGTTTCAGCATGATGGCTGTCCTGCTCATAATTCTAGAGAGGTACAAACTCTACTCCGTAACACATTCGGGCAAAGAATAATTTCAAATAGCGGTCGAGTATTAGGGCCAGCTAGGAGTCCAGATCTTACGCCTCTGGTTTTTTACTTGCGGGGGGCATGTAAAAAATGAAATGTATGAATTCGATCCACCTGAAGAAACAGACATGTTAATTCAAAGGGCAAGGGATCTATTTGCTGGAATTAATAGACATGCTTTAGAACGGGTTACCAATTCAGTAATAAGAAATGCCAGAAATGTTATACATGTTATTTTTCTTTGTTTTTCTAAAGGCGCCAACTTTGTTATTTGTTTGTTAATAGTATGTACTTTTTTTTTTCTTTTTTTTTACAACACACCACGAGGGCTTACAGCCTAAATACTATCGTACCGTGGGTGTTGACAAGGAGGAAAGAGGTAACTTGTTAATTCTGGACTTGGAGTTTCGGAGGAGAAGGAAAAACATGTGCTGGCAAGGAATTCCACAACTTGGAAGTCCTCGAGACAAAAGAGCGGGCATAACAAGATATTCTATGTCTGGTAACCTGGACAGCAAAAGGGTGCATTCGCTCTGTTCCCCTGGTAGATATGTTGGGGGCAGCAGGTGGGGGAACTATGGAGGAAAGCTCCTCTGAGCAGTGCCCGTGCAGATATCTGTAAAAGAGAGAGAGGTCACCAACGGCACGTCGGTGGGCAAGGGATGGCAGCCTTTGGTTGAGGGTAGCGTCACCGATGAGACGTATAGCTCTCTTTTGAATGGAGTCCAGGATAGCGAGTGTAGAAGCGGCAGCTGCACCCCAGATTTGAGAGCAGTATTCGAGGTTTGGCCTTATTTGTTAAGTATATAAGGTATAGAGATTAGCTGGTGAAGAGTATTTGCGATCCCGGAAGAGGAAACCTAATTTCTTAGCAGCCGCTTCTGCAATTGATGTGACATGTTGGTGACAATTAAGGTTTCGATCCACAGAAATGCCAACAAGTGAAAATGACTCATTACTTTGAATAACTTGGTTGTTCATTGTGATAGGTCTAGGGCTGGTGTATCTCTTATGAGAAAGAAAGCCAGACTGAGATTTGGTGGGATTGAATTGTACAAGATTTCTACTTCCCCAGTCTAATATTTTTTGGAGATCCACGGAGACAGAATCCTCCATGAGTCTGCGATCCTCATCTAATTGGGCAAAAGAGACAGGCTTAGAATATTGTATATTTGAGTGGAGGGTGCTGTCGTCCGCGTAACTGTGAACTGGGTTGGGTGTGCTAGAGAGGAGGTCATTGATGTGGAGAAGAAACAAAGTAGGGGCTAAAGCTGAACCTTGAGGAACTCCTGCATTAATTGGATACAGTTTAGAGGAATGGCCATCCACAACAACAGAAATGCTCCTGTTGGAGAGAAAATTTGCTGTCCAGGTACAAAGTTTTGGTGGTAGGCCATAGGCCGGAAGTTTATTAAGCAGCGCTGCGTGCCAGACATGGTCGAATGCTTTGGATATATCAAGAGCAACAATCTGGGATTCACCGTGTAGTTCCATAGACTTGTTCCAAGAATGGGTGACAAAGAAAAGGAGGTCGGCAGTCGATCTGCGCTGACGGAATCCATACTGCCTGTCGTGGATTAGACTGTGTTTTTCAAGAAATTTTAGTAATTCGGTGTTTATATACTTTTCCATCACTTTAGAGACGACTGAAATGAGAGAAATAGGCCTGTAGTTGCTAGGAAGCGCTTTGGATCCTTTCTTGGGGATGGGCTGTAATTGAGCAGTTTTCCAGTTACTAGGGAATATGCCTTTATTGTAAGATATCTGAAACACACGAGTCAGGGCCAGAGGCTTTCCTGGTATTAAGAGAAGAGAGCATCTTTCGTACCTTTTTAGTTTTGAAAATGATATCCGTCATTTTATGCGCGACATTGGGGACTGTTGGTGGTTGAACATTTGGAGGTGGGTTGAGAGTAGAATTGCCGGCGAACAACGAAGCAAAAAGTTCAGCCTTGCCTAGGGCGGTACAAACAATTTCATCCCCTGAGACAAGAGGTGGGAACGTGCTTTTGCAGAAATTATTCCCAATAGATTTAGCAAGAGTCCAGAAGGGTTTGTCGCCATTGGAGCTTAAGAGGACTTTGTTTTTGATGTGGTTATTAAACGAGTTTTTTGCCTCAGAAAGAATGCGGACATAGCGGTTTCTTGCGTCGTTAAATGCTTGACGATTTTCTTGACTGGGATTGTGTAGAAGCGTTTTGTGAGCTTTGACCTTTCCAAGTCTGGCCTTGTCACAGGATTTAGAGAACCAGGGCTTTTAAGTGCCTGAAGAGGTTTTCTGTGTACGTGGAATAAATAATTCCATGCCAGCTTGGATAATTTCGGTGACGTTTTGTGAGATATCAGAGGAGTCAGGTTGAGAGAAGCAGACAGACGCTCATGGAAATGAGGAAAAGTAATCCCGCATTTCGTCCCAGTTTGCGGAGTTGTAGTGCCAAACGGTACGTGGGTGTGATGACTGTGTGACCTCGGGTTGTATTGCGCAGGAAGCAGTGACCATGCCGTGGTCTGAGCGACCAAGGGGGCGGTGACTGATATCTTATAGCATTCAGGTTTTGTAGTAAGAAGGAGATCCAAGGGATTTGAGCTGTGTGTTGGGATACGAGGAAAGTAAGTAGGTTGCATATTGGCTAAAGAATTGCTGACTGCAAAGGCCTCTGCTGTTCTCCCTTGTGGATCGGTTTTTGAAGATCCTAGCCAATCCTTATTATGGACATTGAAGTCACCAAGAATAGTGACCTCGGAGGAAGGATATTTGCTGATTTTTAATTTATTGTTGTGTTTAACGTTTATTTATCTGTTTATACGCGGTGTGCGCGTGCGCGTGTACGGATACGCAATGACTTTAGTACTGATCTCTATATTATTGTCATGTCCTTTCGGTCTCGTCATGCACGGCCGATTTAGACTGTTTTCTCTTTTCTTAAATGACGCCGGGTCCTGATTTGGTGGGCGGTATGTTGTGTTCTACTATTGTCAAATCATCACACTCAATCTCCCCGAATTCAACCCTGTCCATTCCCATCCTGAGAACCTCCCTTGATGTCTACAACAGCCACCAGAGGCGCAGGTACGACATTGGCATCCCTGTGATAGATGTCATCAAGCGTCATCCAGCGTCCAGTAAGATCGTGGCAAGACCGACTGAACCGTGCGTGGTAGTCAGACACAGCATAATAGTTGATTATGCTGTGATCTCACCAAAGTTAACTTCGTCGTCGTTCAGCGGTCTGAGAGCATCATAGGAAGATCGCCTGACCCGCGACACGTAGTCAAGTCATCAATACCCACGGTTTCACCATTGACACGTGGACAGGTCAGTGAGCCTCGTTGTGGGAAGAACCAATCTTCCGACGAGCGACTGACTTAGAGATCCCCATCATGGTGAGTTCACCTTTGTGTCCATTGCACTTCACAGTATTCACGGTGGGGACCGTTGTTGCATTTGAAAGTTGGCGCTTGTAGCTAGGCTGAGACACCCTGGTCAGTTCACCTTTTGTCTCATTGCACGTTTTAGTACAAGTGCGTGAGTGGGGTACTTGGAGAAGGGTGCATTATGGTGAGTTCACCGTTGTGTCCATTGCACTTCTCGGTGTATTCAACTCGGGCTGTAGTGAGCATCCTAGGTGAGGCATCGTGGTGAGTTCATCTTTTGCCTCATTTCACACCAGGAAGCCGGCACGGACCTAGTGTCGGGTTCAGCACCAAATCAAGCACACAAGTTAAACTATTATTCGAGTATGTAGTCATTGTCAAAAATAGTTCTGAGGCACTGATGTGCCTTGTTTAGAGATTATAATGTTGATCTGTGAAGCATTGAGCAGTAACTGCTGATAATGTTAATGTGGGTCAGTGGAGCGTGTAATTGGTAAATGTTTCATAAACTAATATTTGAATGCCCCTCGTATATATTAGGCTGTGCTTTAAATAAACGATGGTGCGTTCAGGTATATTTTTAATTACAGTTTAGTAATCTTGTTCCTGGACACCTTTGGCACCCGCGCGACCGACTCACTACGCCCGTACAATAGGGCTTCGCCATCATTCTGATAAGTAATAAACCTTTAGGATGATTGCTCTTAAGTAGTTAATATACTGCTAACTGATATATTGACTGGTAATTCACTGTTAAGCTATTTAATTATATTAGGTGACTGTTAGTCGATTATCTTTATTATCGATTGTTTATTAAGAGGGTTGTGTAACCTTATGCATACAATATATTTAAAAAAAAAACGGGCCCTTACAATTTAGAAAAACGTTTCAAATAATAATAACGAAGAAGGAAAAAGGTAGGCACACAAAATATGAAAAAAAAGTTCTAACTCAACGTAAGTGTCGCTGTTTCCCGAATTAAACTTGATTGGCCAATATACTCGGTGGTGCGCTATTGCCTTCCGAGCGCATTTAACGACACATGGTGTTCCCAGGTGGTCAAACACAAAATATATTTTTAAATAATGTAGGTGTAAATATAAATATATATATATATATATATATATATATATATATATATATATATATATATATATATATATATATATATATATATATATATATATATATATATATATATATATATGTAACGTAACGCATAAATTCAATAAAATTAAAACATTATTAAGGAAAATTCAAAAACAGTCTGATTTTTATTGTCAAAAACTAACTTTTTGATATAAAAATCTCACCCCTAACGTCATACCTCTTTAAGGGGTAGCTATCCTTTCGAAATTTTTAAATTGGATGCCGGGTAGTGTGATATATTATTTTAAAGCTATACCAATTCTCTATTCAACATCTTTTTTTTTGTAGGAATAAAATAAAGTCAGCATAATTTTAGTGAATTTTCGTAGAAAAAATTCACTAATGGGGTGATCCCGACTTTTGAATTTTGAAAAATTTTGCAAATGAGCGCGAACTAGAACCCATATCCGGGGTTAGTTTCAATTTTTATATAGGTTTTTTGGGAAAACTTGAGTTTTCATTCGAAAAAAAAAAAATTTATCTCAAAAAATAAAAAAACTATGATAACCAAATTTGGTAGATAGTTTTACGATATGAAAAGTAAACTATACATCAAAATTTAGATTTCTGTTACAAGAAAAAAAAGTTTTAATAAAATATTTTGTGTCAGCTCATTTCTATGAAAATTCACTACCATAACGCACTTGCTGCGTCCAGGCTTTTTATTATCAGTAACACCTAACACAAGTGAAGCCTATAAGATTTAGATAGTAAAGTCTAATGATACTGATATGATACTTCAATATCTCAAAGTCTAAACAATGTTCAAAATGTTGGGCTTCTTGTACAAAAAGAACTTTAGAGATTTTGTTGTAAAGTATGTCGTAACAATCTGTAACAATCGACTGATGATAAGAGTTATCTGATGTGTGACATGTGTCATAAAAACTAATCAAGTATAAGTTTGATAATTACAATCTATGGATGATAGGAGTAATTTACGTTTTGGTTGTCGTGCAAAATGAATACGTATAATAATAAATTTTGTTTTTTCAAATTCATTATTAAAGTGTTTGTAAAATACGTTTATCAATAGCTCAAATAATCGAGGTTCTAATAATGATTGGTTATGGTGACAGGAACCGCACTCAGGCAGACGTGTGTATTCTGTTTAATGCTAAATATTCGGATATGTATATCAATCAGTCAACTGTGTGTCTAATAGATAAGAAATTTCGAGAAACGTCTAGCGTGGAAGATTTGCCAAAAACAGGTCGCCGGTCTATAAGTGAAGAAGTGAAATTAAACGTCTTATTGGCAGTGGAAGAGAATCCCCGTAGTAGTGTTCGGCAAATTGGCCGAGACAATGGAATTCCATTACAGACGGCACATAAAGTAATAAAATTTGACAAGCTTCATCCTTATAAAATGCAGCTTTTGCAGGAGTTATCCGATGACGATCCAGACTGAAGGCTGCAGTTTTGTGCAACATTAAGCTATAAATGTAAGGATAACTCTTTGCAAGTACCGAATATTCTGTTTTCAGACGAATCTACTTTTACACTACGTGGAGAAGATAACCGTCAAAATTGCAGATATTGGGCAAGGGAAAATCTAAGATGGATGCGACAGAATCACACACAATATCCACAGAAGGTAAATGTTTGGGCGGGAATTGTTAGGAGTGCGATTATTGGTCTATACTTTTTTGATGGAACTATACAATTTTTACAGCAATATCTGATTCCGACGTTATTAAAGTTATTTCCTAATGGACACAGTGGTATGTCATTACTTGTGGTATCAACAAGATGGTGCCCCCGCGCATTATGACATCATTGTTTGACAGTATCTGGATCAGCAATTTCCCAACAGATAGATTGGCAGGCGTGGTGTAATGAATCGAGTGGCCAGCAGGATCACCCGACTTCCTTAGATTTTTTTCGGTGTGGTCATTTGAGGAATGTGGCATTAAAAAGTAAACCAGATACTATCGGCGAATTAAAAGCAAGCATTAGAACTGAGTGTACCAACATTTCTCCAGAGATTATAAGTAGAGTCCAACAAGAATTTGTTGACTGGGATATTTCAGGCACAAGAAGGCGGGCATCTCGAACATTTGATTAGATAAGACTGAACTATGTATCTCTATAGTTTATAGGATTCACTTGTGTTAGGTGTTACTTATAATAAAAATGTTATTTTTCACTTGATTTTCTTCCTACAAAAAAAGTTTTTTTTTTGATACAGGAGGGGGAAATGCTCATGCAGACCCCATTCACGGCCCCGTAGGTGCCGTGGGATATCAAGGTACTGTAAGACTGTACTCACTAAAACCCCCTCCCTGAGAGTGCCGGACCTTAGTCCATACCTCCGTCGGAAAGATTTACGCACAATGACGAAAAAGGGTATGAATGTTTCCATTATGGTTTTGCCGCGGGGCCGTTAGCGGGTAAGTATAAGCTTTGGGCGCTTTTGCTTATGTGAAAGTTGCTCGTCGTAGTCGGTGGCACTACGAAGAAGAGCATTTCGGTGAGAAGCGGCTTTTGCGAACTGGGTTGTGGATAGTTGAGTTATAAACTCAAGTATCGAAGACATTTCCAGATCAAAGTGAATCTGACTGTTTCGGACAAACCATGGCGCTCCGGTAACCATTCTCAGAATTTTGTTCTGGATGATTTGAAGGGTCTTGATGTGTGTTGCGGCCGCGGTGGCCCATGCAGGTGATGCATAGGTCAAGGCTGGCCGGGTGATGACTTTGTTCATGGACAATTTGGAATTTCTATTTAGAAGTGGGAATAGCTTCGAGATGAACATCGAGGCTTTTTTTCGGGCGTGATGGACATGGGAGGCGCCATGTTAAGTGTTTGTCGAGGAAAACCACGAGGTATTTGGCGGAATCTTGCCAGGGAATTAGACGGTTGTCTAATGAAACGTGTTCGTGAGGTGTGTGTCTCCTCTTGGAAAATAGGACAGCTGAACATTTATCAGGGTTTATGGCTAGAAGAGATTTTCTATACCATGATTGCAGCTCGACTACGGCGGTTTGAAGTCGTTCGGTTATTATCCTCGGCTGAGTGGAGCTGCTGAGGATGGTAGTGTCGTCTGCGTACAGTGCGTATGTCACGTTTAAGGGGCGCTGTCGGAATGTCTGCGACAAATATATTGTACAGCAGAGGGGAGATAGCAGAACCCTGCGGGAGACCAGCCGTGGCTGGGTACGTTCTAGACCTAGCTCCCAGATGTTTGACCTGGTACTTCCTCTGTTGTAGGTATGACCTGATTAGCAGAATCAGAGGGAGAGGATAATTGAATGATAGAAGTTTGTTTAGGAGGCCCGCATGCCAAACCCTATTGGTGTTGTTAAATAGAGAATTGGATTAGCTTTAAAAAGATGTATCACACTATCCACCATTGAATTTTAATATTTCGGAAGGGTATCTACCCCTTGAAGAGGTATAACGATATGGGTTTATAGATATTCAGAAACTCGTCCCTGGTTTTAACACAATGAAGCTTTGTGTGTGTATGCGCGCGCGTGTGTACGCGCGGGTGTGTGTACGTGCGGGTGCGCGCGGGTGTGTAGGTGTATGCGTGCGTGCAGGTGCGTGCGCGGGTGTGTGCGCGGGTGTGTTTGTGTGTGTGCACACGCGCGCGCGCGTGTGTGTGTGTGTGTGTTCGTGTGTGTTCCAGTGGCGGTTTCTCTAAGGAGGCAGAGGAGGCCGGGCCTCCCTAGTCAGACTTAGTTACATCCTCCCTATTCAAGTAGTCAGTTAGTTACATATACCTTTAATCCAATATCAAATATTCAATATTAAAGTCATACTTATTCATATTATTAATTATTATTTAAACCATATTCATATAAAAATTCTCTAAATCTGCAATTACAATTACAACCGGCAACACTGCTGAGAAGTATATTACCAAACCGGCGCGATCTTCTTGTGTGCGTGTGTGACGTCACGGAGGCCCGGTTCCGATGTTTTCGACTTGGCCATATTTGAACACATTTATTTGAGCATTAGCGCTCTGGCAAACCAATTAAAACCGCACTTAAAATCACGTGCTCGGAGAACAGACTTCACTGCTAACGTGGACGTTTGTAAGGTTGAATTGTACTTCTGGGATAGTTTCTACAATGTTGTCAAAGAGAAACAAATTAATAGAAATTTTTGATTATGTTTTGAATCACGATGATTTCAAACAAAATCAACAAACTCTGAGCGAATCTATTGGCCTAAAACGACATTTTAACATTTTCCTTTTCTTTTACACACTTTTAAATTTATATTTGAACATACCGATGTTGTATTTTTAATTTTACAAAATAAAAGCACAGATATTTCTTATGTTAAGAAACGTCTGATTGTATTAACTACTACATTGCAAGATTTTAGAAATAATGAAATTCATTTTAATCAACTTTACAACTCCTTATTTGAGGATTTTGAAAATACGAACCAGCACCAAAGAAAAGAAAGACAACATTAAGTATTCAAAATTTAAAACAGAATTATAAACAAATTTTTAATGAAATTTTAGATTTAGGCACAATAATTAATCAATTGCAAGTAAGATTTTCGGATTTAAACAAACTAGAATTTTTCGATTTAATAAAGAAAGACAATTTTGTTTCGTATTCAAAAGACTTAGAATTATTATGGAAACAATATCCTTTGTTTGATTCAATTGCATTAAAAAACGAACTGACCACTGTATACACAGATACAGAACTATTTCAAGATTGGCATACGCCTATCAAAATGATTTCATTTATTTACAAAAATGACTTGCTTTCTTGTCTAACCGTGTTTTATAAACTGCTTGCGTTAATAGTCACAATTCCTGTCACATCTGCTTCAGTACAAAGAAGTTTTTCTGCACTTAAACGCATCAAAACATTTTCCAGAAATAGTATTAGTCAAGACAGGTTAAAAAACATATAAATGATTTCTATAGAAAAAAGGCTTGTTAAAGAACTGACACAGCAGACTTCATTTTACGATAAAGTAATCCTTATTTTTGCCGAGCAAAAAGATAGACGGGTTCCATTCATTTATAAAAATATTTAAGAACGTATTAGTTTATCAGTTAAATTCAGTAACAGATGCTCAACACCTCCTATTTTCTTGTTTCCGTTTTATTTATTTATTTTAATTTTCGTTATTGTTATTTAGAACTTATTGGTTACTTATTTTTGTAAATATGTAAATAATCCTCGAATCCCACTTTCCCGGATTCCTGACACCACGTCCCACGCCCAACCTCTTTTTTTTCCTCAGGGCTCGTCCGCGGCCTTGCCGCCCCGATAGCACCGCAACCCTTGGTTGATTGTGCATACCCTTAGTCTTACTCCACCCATTCCAAGATCACTGTGCCTTGAACTAGTCTGCACAGCGATTGGTAGGGTGAAGTTTTATATTGCTCTGTCTCCGGTCTAGAGTGACCGTAGATCAGTTGTCTTTTCCGGTCCAGAGCTATACACTCACACAAGATGTGCTGGGCTGATTCCTCCCCCTCGCCGCAGAGTCTGCATGCGAGGTCCTCTTCGAACCGCCCCATTTTATGCAGGTGTTTCTTGACGGCCATGTGTCCCGTCAAGAGACCTGTTGTGTTTCTGAGCTGTCCTCTGCTAAGGTTTAGCAGCTCTACAGCTCTCTTTGAACTGGGTCCGTCAATTATTGACTTCCCATGTCTGAGCCCTGGACAGTCCGCCCAGTACACCTTGTGTTGGTTTCTGACCCAGGACTTAATGGCTCCCCTGGCAGTGCTCTTTGACACGCCCAGAGCCGGTTCTGGTCCCATAAATGGCTCTGCTGACCCTCTCTTCGCGAGACTGTCAGCTTCTTCATTGCCTTTAACCCCCGAGTGACCCGGCACCCAGATGAGGGTCACCTCATTCTGCCCAGCCAGGTCGCTCGTCTCGTCTCGGCACTCACTCACCAGCCAGGAATTTACCCGTGAGCTACTTAGTGCCTTAAGGGCTGCCTGGCTGTCTGTGGCTATGAGGATCCGCTTGTTGGTGTAGCCCCTCCTCTTGTTCTCCCGCACACAGTGCAGGATGGCGTACATCTCGGCCTGAAACACCGTTGCATGGGCTCCGAGGGAAATACTATGACTTACCCTCGGTCCTTCCGAGTAAACACCTGCTCCCGTCCCACGCTCCCCGCCAGATCCGTCCGTGAACCAGACGAGCGCGTCCCGTGGCATGCCCGGCGTCTCCTCCCGACATGCCTCGCGATCAGGGATTTCCACTGTAAAGTTGTTTTCCCTGCACATTCGCGGGCTCGCGAAGTCTGACCTCATTTCAAGCATGGGCTCCTTCACGATCTCCTGAATTTTGCAGTGGCCCCTGAAGCGTGGGTTGATCTTCAGTCTACCATTGCAGGCTAGTCTGTATAGTCCTAGCCTGGCCTCTCCCATAATAACTAAGTGTAGGGGGGGGTAGATCCAGCAACACCTCCATGGCGGCTGTTGGGGTTGAAGACATGGCCCCTGTGATGCCTAGGCAAGCCATCCTTTGGATCTTGCCTAGTTTTTGTTTGGCACTGGATTGTGTCACCTTAGGCCACCAGACCAGTGCCGCATATGTTAACGATGGTCTGACCACCCTTGTGTACAGCCAGTGGGCCATACTAGGTCTTAGTCCCCACGTTTTTCCATATAGCCGCCTAGTGACGGCTAAGGTCATGACTGCCTTACGCAGTATTTTTCCAATGTGACCATTCCAGGTTAGCTTAGAGTCCAATACGACCCCAAGATATTTTACCTCCCTGGCGATTGGAACGCTCCTACCGTATAGAGTGAGAGTTCTGTGGCTTTCACACTTCCTCCTAAACGGCACGACGGTTGCTTTCTCGGGGCTCACCCCGAGCCCTTGATCAACCGTCCACCCTTCCACCACTTTCAGTGCAGTCTGCATACGCTCCCACACTGCCTGTGTGACCTTTCCTCGGACTATGATGACAATGTCGTCCGCATAGCCCTGTACCTCATACCCCCCTCCCGAGAGCCTCCCCAGCAGGCCGTCCACGACTAGACACCAGAGCAAGGGAGACAGAACGCTCCCCTGCGGACACCCCGCCGCGACCCCCGCCAGCAGAGTCCCTCCCGCGAGTGAGGTGAACACCGCCCTGTCCCTGAGCATGGAACCGATCCACCTGCAGCAGGTCTCCTCTATTCCACGCTCCCGGGCAGCTGCCAGAACCGATCCGAACGAGGTGTTGCTAAAGGCCCCCTCTATGTCTAGGAAGGCCCCCAGCGCCACCTCCAGCGTATTCTCCAGTTTCAGCACCAGTTGGTGCAGTGCTGTTTCTGTTGAGAATCCTGCTCTGTATGCATATTGTCCGCAGTGTAGAGGATATGCTTCCAGTACACCGCCCCTAATGTGCCGGTCGAGCAGTTTTTCCACTGTTTTCAGCAAGAAGGACATGAGACTTATTGGCCTCAGGGACTTTGCCTGGTCTGTTGGACGCCCAGGTTTAGGAATAAATACAACCCTGGCCAGTCTCCATGCCCTCGGAATGTACCCTAGAGCCAGGCTGGCCCTCATAATGAGGGTAAGCACCGGCGCCAGTATATATATCCCCTGTTGGAGCATGATGGGCATTATTCCATCAAATCCTGGCGATTTGTATGGCTTAAAGCTGTTAATGGCCCATCTGATTTTGCTCCAGGTAACCACCTCTTTAGCGACTGTCCAGTCTACTCTAGATGCCCGCCTATAAGGCGCCTCTATTTTTGAGTGTTCCCAGTCCGGAGGTGATTGGTTTATTATGTTACAGCCGGGGAAGTGCGTCTGGAGTAAAATTTCCATAGTTTCCTCCCCCGAGCTTGTAAAGCCTCCCGTGGGTGTTCTAAGGGAGCCTATGTTAGTCTGAGGGCCCTTAGACAGGATCTTGTGTAGTCGAGCACTCTCGGACGTGTTTTCCACTTCTTCGCAGTGCCTCCTCCACGACTCCTTCTTGGCGTCCCTCAGTCTTTTGTTATAGGTCGATAGGGCCTGTCTATATTCATCCCATGCTCCCGACCTTTTGGCCGCGTTAAACAGCTTACGAACCTGCGTCCTCCTTTGCCTGAGGTCCTCGTTCCACCACGGGACGTTCCTGGTGGACACCCTCATTTTCAGGGGGCAGTTGGCGTTATAGGCCGAGGTAATTGCGTCTCGCAATTGGACTGCTGCAATCTCGAGGTCTATTGAATTTTTTATGGTACTCTTAACCCCCCGCAGTTCCACAGCCAGGTTTGCCCTGTAGGCTTCCCAGTCCGCCTTGCGGGGGCCCCGGTACCATACCGTTTCTCTTTCGACTTTGGCGATTTCAAACCGGATGTATCTGTGGTCTGAGCTACTCACTTCCCCAGACACAGCCCAGCTTTTAACAAAGTCACCCAGAAACTGGGTGGAAACTGTTAGATCTAAAACTTCCTCACGCCGTGTTGTGACGAAGGTCGGTTTATTACCTCTATTCAATATGTCTAAATTAAATTTCATAAAGAATTGTAAAAGTGCCTCACCCCTAGAGTTTGTGTCCGAGCTACCCCACAACTCATGGTGTGCATTCGCATCCATGCCGATGATGGTCTGCCATCCACCTGCTCTGCTACCCACCATCAGCTGCTCCAATTCGTTGGGTGGAGGAGGGTCCGTGCTGTCCCCTGGCAGATAGGCTGACGCGACAGTAATGTCCCTCAGCCCATCCGCTCCTCCACATCGGATTTTGATTGTTGCCAGGTCCCTGGAACAGAAATTCATTAGAGGGAGAAACTCTATCCCTTCCCTGACAAAAATGCAGGCCCTCGGGTTCTCGCTGGATCTGCTGTAGATGAGCTTTCCAGTAGCTCCGCCGAGTCCCTTGATCTCTCCTTTATAGGAGTACGGTTCCTGGATGAGGGCCACATCCGTGTTCCTCAGAGCCATTAGTAGTCCGGCCGTGGCTGCCCTACTGTGTTGGAGGTTGACCTGAAGGAACCTAAGTCCCATTAACCCTTAGTTGCTTCCCCAGTGGGCGGAAGCTAACCCTTCCCATGCCCAAGAATGCCTTGAAGGAGGTTCCTTCAAGGGCTCTGTAAGATGTCGGGTCGATCGAGAAGGCGAGCGTCTGTCCTTTCTCCTCTGCCTTCCTGCTTAGAACCGACCAGTGTTGCGTCCCCAGTTCAGGGTTCTGGATCTTAAGTCTGCTTATCACCGTCTCCTGCGGGACGGTGTCAGGGATCCGTACGAGGACCTTGCGTCTCTTTGGGAGTTCCTTGGGCTCGACGGCTGTCAAGTCCGCCCCCTCCCAAATCTGACCGATGCCCCCGATCGTTTTCCGCAGCCAGTCCCGCGACTGCGGGCCGGCACAGGTTGTCCAGAGGATGCCCCCCGTCAGGCGCGTCCGGTGGAACTGAGGCGGGCTCTCCCCTTCCTAAAGAGAGTCCACTGCAGCTACCACCGCAGCCTGGATCAGGTCCGCCTTCCCCTGGTCTAGCGTGACCTCAGGATGGCGTCTGTCAATCACCGCCATCCCGAGGCCCTCCGCAGCCTCCCTGTAAGAGCCAGTCTGCGCCGGTGTTCCGGCCTTGGTTCCTTTGGGAGGTCTGTCTGTAGTAGGCGTGCTAGAGCCAGAGCGCGGCGTCTTCCGACTCGCACTCTCCTCTTGCGCCTTTACAGGCACCCTGGCCCTTTTGGAACGTCTGTCGGTAGTGGGCGTGCTAGAGTTCGAGCGCGTCCTCTTCTGACCCGCACTCCCCTCTTGCGCCTTTACAGGTTTCTCGACCGTCCAGGTCCCGGCCGCCATTTTTTTGCGCCCTCCGGAGCTTCTTTCTTTGCGCCCCGGAAAGACGCTTGGACTGCCGGGGCAGTCCCTCTACTCTAACAGTAGAGTCCTCACTGGTGGAGGGGCCCCCGGAGTCCGCGGAGCTCGCCGCCCTCCGGTGGGACCCAGCCTCCAGCTTGGGTGTCGGGGACAGGTCTCTGGCCGAAGCTACCCCCTGATCCCCCGTATCTACGCCGGTCGTGGGACCTCCAGAGTCCGCTGCCGCCCCCTGGCTCGTCTCCGTTTCCGGGATAGACTCAAGGCACAAGTCTGTAGCCGGAGCCACTCCTCGAGCCTCATTGGTTTTGGTTTTGTATGTGTTTATTATCTTCATGTTGTTCCCACGAGAATGGGGGAAATACTGTCCACACCATCAGAACCCCCTGTGTGGTGCAAGGCGGGTTACTCTGGAGGGTTGCCTGGTACTCCAGAGGTTCCGTTCACGACACCATCGCCCTGGTGCCATCCATCCATAGGCACGGGTCACGTGACACCGTAGATTGGGGGAGTTTAGTTCGACCTCCTTGTCTAGATCCATCATGTTTAGTTATTAGCAGGGTCACCTCGTGCAGGATGCGGATTTTTACCGCGCATGACGGTCTTGGGGAAAGCTTCATCGGGAGTTTATGTTGTTATTTCCACTTCCTCAGCTTGCCCCCTGGAGTCCTTTGGCCCGCGACTCCTTAACCCCGCCCAACCTCTTGGCATGTTCCATTAATTTACAAAAATATTTCAATAACAGGTGCTCTACACCACCTATTTTTTGTTTCCGTCTTATTTATTTATTTTTATTTTCGTTCTTGTTATTTAAAATTTATTGTTTAGTTATTTCTGTAAATATGTAAATAATCCCCGATTCCCATTTTGCCTGATTCCTGACACCACGCCCCACCCCTTGGCAAGTTATACTCTAAACCTCCGTGTTGTTTCTTGCTAGTCAACAGCGACACGTAAGGTTAGATGCATTCTCACCACGATTAGAACCGTAGACCGGTTTTGCTCTAATTAGAGATCGTCCGTACGGCATACTAATTGCAGTGAAAATACACCTATAAAATAAAACGGCCATGGTAGTCAGCCTTCCAACACTAAGTGAGATATAAGACACGAAGCACGTGCCGCCACCTCGTTGGGGAACCAAGTAGTATGTTGTCACGGCAGCTCCACATAACACAAAGTGTTAAATATTAGAGACTGTATACAACCAACTAACAATTTAGTAAATTGTCAGCCCTGGCCCATTTCTACCCTAATATAGGGACAAAGTATGTAAGGCTAGATGTATTCTCGCCACACATCACCTAGATCGCATTAGTTGGTGGCGACAAGTGAAATATAATACATAATATTATTATGCTTACATTTATGTTTTTATTTCTTATTAACAATAAGACAATGTGTTTCGCTGGCTAAGTAGAGTTAGGTATGCAAAAGCACGTGTACTTATTGACTGTCTCTGTACTGTAAATGAGATATCCTGCACCGGATCCCGGACTTGAACGTATAAATCCCGGAAAATATATATATATATATATATATATATATATATATATATATATATATATATATATATATATATATATATATATATATATATATATATATAAATCAAAATATGTGTGTGCGCGCGCGCGCGCGTGTGTGTGTGTGTGTGGGGGGGGGGGGGGGGTATTCAAACGAGCCTTGTATATGGGATCTAGGGCCCCTAATTTGCGATAATTTGAAAAAAAATGTGTTTGTGAATTTTCCTAATGAAAATTAACCAATAAAAAAAGGAAAATGTAAATGTCGGCGAAATGACTGGAAGATATATCTTTGTAAATAGTCACGAGAAAAAATCCTTACTCTTGGATGATACTTTATATTAGTGATGAAAAAACTAATTATATTGGCTAATCGCTGTTCATTAATTGTTGGTTGTTGTTGACTTTGCGGAGCCATATTATGGTCGTGGATATCTTCAATGGAAAATGGAAATAATAAAGCTGTGTAAGATACTCTGCAGTTGTGGGCAGTATGGAGCTTTATCTCTTCGTGGCACTTTGAGGCTTTGTGAATGGTATAAAAACTTGGGTATTGGAAAAGAGGCTGCTGTGATATACCTCTGTCTTTTTTTTTACTATATTTGTTTGAAATGCAAAAAAGTGTTATAATCTACTGTGTTATTTGGATTTACAATTTGAACTTGAATTTATCATATTTGTTACATTATCTGATAATTCTAATGGACTCGGTTATATTTACGTCTTAAGACTCTGGTGCAGAGTCCGTGTAAGGTGAAAATAAAAGTCTGGACGCAGCAAATGCGTTATGGTAGTGAATATTAATAGAAATAATCTGACATCAAATATATAATTATAACTTTTTTCTTGTAACATAGAAATCTAAATTTTGGTGTATAGTTTACTTTTTATATGGTAAACCTGCCTACCAAATTGGGTTATAATAGCTTTTTTTTTTGACACAAAATTTTTTTCACAGTGAAAACTCAAAATTTTTCCTGAAAACTTCGTCCGATTTTCCTGGTTAACGAACTTATCTAACCCACTTAGAAAAGGAATGTATCTGCCAAATTCGATAAAAATCGGCCCATGATTTTTTGAGTTATCGGTGTGATACACACACACAGATATATATATATATATATATATATATATATATATATATATATATATATATATATATATATATATATATATATATATATATATATATATATATATATATATATATATAAATTGAAAGTACCCTCGGATATGGGTTCTAGGGGTCCTGGTTCGCGCTCATTTGCAAACATTTTTTCAAAATTTTTCGTCGGGATCTCCCCATTAGTGAATTTTTTTTACGAAAATTCACTAATAATATCCTAATTAATATCATAAAATCATGTAGTTGTCACGGAAACATTATTAATTTCGACAAAGCAACTACTAAATGTAATTGTGATTACGTTATAGCTAAACGACGTTTATGGGTGACCTTGCGTCTAATTTTGTTTTATTAATTAATATAGCTTGTTATTTTAAAGAAATGCTTAAAGTAATTTGCAGTAATTTACAACCGCTTTTATGATTCTTTTGACATTAAGTTGATACACACAATACCTGTACAAATTACAATTACCTAAATCTGTTGGCAGTAATGAATACAAATAATGTCAGATTACATGAAAACCTTCTTTGATGGCGTTAGATAATGAACTCACGCTGGTCTCCGTTAAAACGCCTTGTTTAGTCGGAGTTTCTGATTACAGAATTTAATTAGGTTTTGTATAATTAAAGGAGTCACGTGGACCAGGAAAACGGAGCTAGGCAACCATCGATACAATAACATTTTAGGGTAAACAACTGACTTGTAGGTTACATACCGTTATAAAGATTTCATGTCCCGTATTGATTGAAACTGATAATTAATCTCGATCGAAATCCATTGTTGACCTTTCGTTTCCACATTCAATAAAACTCAAATGTTTTGAATACATTGTAATAGTGACGTTTTACATTTGTAAATTTTGCTAAGTATATTCATAAACTCTCAATAGTGCGCTATCACCAAAGAAAATTGTAGAAATATTTTGTGATTGAAGACATATTGGCGAAAATGTGATATAACTTAAGTAAAACAAAATGAAAAAAATAGGAGTTTACTTTATGTATCATTTTACCTCTGATCATATTACATATTTTTCACCATACTACATACCATTTCCATTGATTTTTGTTTAGTGGATTAGAATGGCAATTGTATGGTGGCAGCAAGCAAAGTATATCGTAGCCACAAAAGTCACAAAAAAGTAATAAGGTTGCAACACTTTTTCAATACTTTTGAGAAGGCCAATTTGTATGTTATTTTTTTTACGAACAGTGTATTAAAAAAGATTATAAATCCAGATAATAAAGGTAGAAGCATCGAAGTTTGGGATCGGTCTATGAAATTATTCGTAAAGAGCTCAATCTAGAATATGTTGGACAAACTAGGGAGCATATTGAAGTTAGATTTAGATAATATGCACAAAAAATTAAAATACGGACCAGAAGATAAGTCATGCATTGCCCATCAATTTTTGATAAAAGCCACAACGTAGATGTTGAGGGAGAGCGGCTGAAAATTACTTTCACGTATATCCATAGACAGCAACTTCACGCAACTTACTTTCAAGTGCTAGTAAGACACATGACGCACAGTAGTGATCTGACAAGAAGGAGCAAACATATCTGATAAATCCTAGATAAACAAAATATTTTTTTCAAATGTATGTTATTCCGGGGAGTTAACCACTGCGATTAGCAGAAAGTATGCTTTAGCGCAGGCAGATGTCTCTAAAACCGTGAGGATACACGGTTATAGGTTTAGGTGAAATTGTACAAGCACTGCAACCAAACGATCGCCAGAATACACTGAACTTTTGTAACTGGTTTGAAAGAAACAGAACGGCAAATTCATAATTTCCGTCAAATCTGTTACGATCTGACGATCCAGATTTACTAATAGCGGCTTGTGAAATAGTCAATAGGTAAAACAATAATCACTAGTCACAAGTAAATCCATATATATCTAGAAATTTAGAGTAACCTGATAGTAAATAAAACCTGAAGTAAGATTTTATATAAACATTCGTCCGTTAAAGATTCTGTTATTGAACCATATTTTATAGATGGCACATTAAACGAAATTTGGAAATAATATGATTACGTGACTCTACTCCTGAAAACTTTGCCGGTGAGGCAGTATGTAAATGGCTGCACCAAATACGATGAGGCGCAAGCTTATGCTATTTTACCCATTCGAGATTTTAGTGTGAGTGATATGTGGATTAAAAGAAATCAACAAATCCTCAAAGATTATGTTTACAAAGTCCTAGTGAGTAATGTGGACAATATAAAATGAGAATAATCCAAGGGGGTAAAAGCCATTACTTGAGATCAAATATGGTCACGCATTCATTATTAATGAAGTAGGTAATTTAAAAAATATATATTTTGTATTCGAAATGTAATTAAAATGTAAGTCCTTATTTTGAAATTCTGTTTTTCTACTTTAAAAATGGGGAGGGTTCCGTGTTTGCCTTGAGTGAATGTATGTGAAGATTTTTTCTGGGAATATTGGGTGTATTTAGATGCCATTTTCACTATTTTGCATCACAGCTATTCGAAAAGCTTTGCAGGATTAACCTTTATCCAAGTAACTTAGCGCATGCCTTTACGAATGTTTAGAAACTCAGCAAAATTACCTCACAATTATTTTAGTCAACTTTCAGGGAAAATGTCACTTAACAAATATAACAGCTGAAGCATGGCCATATGTTTTCTGGCTGAAAAAAATTAATTAAACTCTATTTTCTTAGGGTACAGCAACACATAAACATAACATAACATATATTTAAGTCCACCAAAATACAAAAAATATTATAGGACACGTCAAATAAAAATACACGTAAAAAGAAAACCTATTCAGCATTCAAGTAAATGATATATAGCTGTAAAACCAAAATATTATAACTATAATGTAACTCACATAAATTTCAGTATAAACTCTACACACTTCCGCGTATCCCTCATACACAAAAGCAAGGAAACCGCGCGCATTCAGCTGTACTGCATAATAAAGATGTTTTTTCTCAGTATCATAAGATCATGTAGCTTTGCATTGAAAATTAATACTCATATTGTATAAAAGCAATTTTCAGCCAAAATGCTCTTGAGATAAGCTGAAATTTAGATAAGTAATAAACTCATATGTAAAAGCAATTTTCAACCAAAATGCCCCTGATCATATTAGCTTAAATTTAGATTGTGTGGTAATAGAGTGCAGACAATTTGGAAACATTCTGTATAATGTACACCCAGTGTTAAGTGGTGAACACTTACATTTCTACTTTTGTAAAATACGGTTGTCTTTCACTTGCAATCTCTAAAGTTTATTTAATTTTGTGGCCGTAACAAAGTGTTTTTAACGGATTAAATGCTACACATTGTCAATCGTTTTTTTTTTTTTTTTTAGTGAACGTTTCTTATAAAAAATTCACTAATTTGGAGATCCCGACTTTTGAAATTTTTTTCAAATGAGCACGAACTAGGACCCCTAGAACCTATATCCAGAGTCAGTTTCAATTTTTATATGTTTTTATATATATATATATATATATATATATATATATATATATATATATATATATATATATATATATATATATATATATATATATATATATCTGTGTGTGTGTGTGTGCGTGTGCGTGCGTGTATCACACCGATAACTCAAAAAATAACAGACCGATTTTGATCAAATTTGGTGAGTACCTTCCTTTCGCAAGTGGCTTGGATAAGTTCGTTAGTCAGGAAAATCGGCACAGGTTTTCCCGAAAAGTTCTGCGTTTCCTTTCGGAAAAAAAATATATATCTCCAGAAATAGCAAAGCTCTGGTAATCAAATTTGGTGCACAAGTTTATGACATTAAAAGGAAACCATATACCAAAATATAGATTTCTATGTTACAGGAATAAAAAGTTACAAAAAAATATTTGGTGCCAGATCAATTCTATGATTTCTTAAAATTAGAAGCGCATAGTACGCTCTACGATTTTTTTACAAACGCAATCACTTTAATTTTGCCAATTTAAAAACTCCAAGGATGTAGATGCAGAGGTCAGGATGATTCCAAAGGAAAAACAAAAACTATCAAACCAAACTATTTTACTATTGCAGTTTGAAAATTATAAGATATTTAAAATCTGACTTCACGATTATGTGTTCAGTAAGCTACTCCACTTACACTAAATTACTAAATTACATCAAATTTGCCGTAGAAATAAAGAAGTAGTGGCCAAAAAAGAATCGTTATGTTCAGTCAAAAATATTCTAAGGCTGCTTTTTTCAAATCAGTGAGCTTATAAATACACCACTTTTGTCTAATTCAACTGACTTCATATCTCTCGTAGTTTTCGAGATTCCAATAGCGCGTTTTTAAATAGCGTCAACCCTGTGTAAACGCTTGGTGTGATTTAATTTCATTAATCGCCTGATTAAGTCATTTTTGTCGGCGTAAAAAATATAAAGTGTAATATACTATTCCTTGTAATCATTTGGTAATAGAGAAATATAATAGTTGGTGCGTTTATTGTCAGAATGTAGTTAGTTATAATAAATTAGTAGTTTAAAAAGCTGTGTTTTGTTAGCCAACAAATAGAGAACCCCTAAGAACCTAACAATATAATTATAGTGATGAGTCAAAGATTCATAAACACCTACAAAACTCTCATCTGCTGTGTGCGGTGTGGTCCATGAAGCGTGGCAACATTTTAAACAATATAACATTTGAATTTCTAGTTATTGGATCGAAACAAGAACTGTATTATAGGGACACCTAAGCTTTTTAAACTATAATTAAAAAAACAGAGGACGATCGATTCAATGAAAATGACACATAACTTAAATTTTGTTAAATAGAACATCCTATATATTATCGAATTTTTTGATGTCTTGTAATTTCAACGCAACTTTATGTAGCATACTATTGACAAAAATGTTAACGGGTGAGGTCATCTGAAAAATCATACTCAAGAAAATATCAAGACCAGCAGAAAATTTTAAGCAACTTTAATTTAAGGCTGGAAATAACTTTGTTACGGGATGCATTCTAGATATTCAATATATTTTACACAGGTGATCTGAATCTCCAAGCAAAATTTAAGTAAGGCTTAGGTCTGCATTTTCGAATGGAATATCCTCGGTTTTTATCTATTCGGATGTAATCAAAATCACATGAATAAAACAGTTAAGGGTGTGTATATATATATATATATATATATATATATATATATATATATATATATATATATATATATATATATATATATATATATATATATATATATATATATATTCGACCCACAAACTGGTATGTTGGTCGAAAAAAGCTTCGTTTTTGAACACAAATTAATGTTAATGTTTTTCCAAAAAAAAATTACTCTTCTTGAATATCTTAAGAATGGCTACTTCGAGTGATTCGTTTTTTTTCAACTGCGTATCGTCCTTTGTGAAATCGCATTCCGTGATTTACTTCTCACTTTATTACAATTTTCAGAAACTGGAGAAGCTAATTCAGTTAATTCTGATAATGGCAATCCGCGTTTTTCTAAGTCAATAATGGATGTGAAAACAAATGTATCATTTGCTTTAATAAATGCCATTTGTGGCAGTTCTTTGCTTAATAATATTTTTTAAATTTGTTCCAGGGCAGCGCAAGAAGACTGTTAATTTCTCAATTACATTTCTTATAAGGCTAGATGCAGTCTCACAGCAATTAGAACCGTACAGCGGTTAGCTGGCTACTTTATCCGTATTATTTTATAGGTGTATTTTCGCTGCAATTATTTAGCTTGCTTTAAGTGTAGCCTGTAGCTTTTATCTTTAAAGTTTGGCTTGTACTATTGTTTTTAACCTATTTTACTGTTTGACTGTAGATTTTAACCTTAATGATGTCTGTAGAGTTTACTTTGAGATCATTGTGCTGCAACTGGCACAATTGCCTACCAGAAAACAGTGTTTTCTGACAGATCTTTTTATTATATTTTTAGATTTGCCCCTGAAGATGGCTACTATGTAGCCGAAAGGCGTAGGGTTTAACAATAAATTTTTGCTGTCTGGATCAGAAGCCTTTTATTGAGTATTCAATTACGTCTATCCCAGACCATGTGACGTTTAGGAATGAAAAAAATACTTGTATACAGTCTCTATTTTTTAACACATTGTGTTATTTCGAGCTGGCGTGACAACATACTACTTGGTTCCGCAACTAGGTCGCGACACGCTCACCATTCACTTAGTGTTGAAAGGCTGGCTACTTTAGCCGTATTACTTTATAGGTGTATTTTCGCTGCAATTAGTATGCCGTACTGACGAGCTCTAATGAGAGCGAAACCGGTCTACGGTTCTAATTGTTGTGAGAATGCATCTAGCCTTACATACTTTGTCCCTATATTAGGGTAGAAATGGTCCAGGGCTGACAATTTATCAAATTGTTAATTAGTTGTGTACAGTCTCTATTTTTTAACACTTTGTGTTATTTGGAGCTGGCGTGACAACATACTACTTGGTTCCGCAACTAGGTGGCGACACGCTCACCACTCAGTTAGTGTTGAAAGGCTGGCTACTTTAGCTGTATTACTTTAAAGGTGTATTTTCGCTGCAATTGGTATGCCGTACTGACGAGCTCTAATGAGAGCGAAACCGGTCTACGGTTCTAATTGTTGTGAGAATGCATCTAGCCTTACATACTTTGTCCCTATATTAGGGTAGAAATGGTCCAGGGCTGACAATTTATCAAATTGTTAATTAGTTGTGTACAGTCTCTATTTTTTAACACTTTGTGTTATTTGGAGCTGGCGTGACAACATACTACTTGGTTCCGCAATTAGGTGGCGACACTCTTACCACTCACTTAGTGTTGAAAGGCTGGCTACTTTAGCCGTACTACTTAATAGGTGTATTTTCGCTGCAATTAGTATGCCGATGAGCTCTAATGAGAGCGAAACCGGTCTACGGTTCTAATTGTTGTGAGAATGCATCCAGCCTTACATCCTTTGTCCCTATATTAGGGTAGAAATGGGCCAGGGCTGACAATTTATTAAATTGTTAGTTGTATACAGTCTCTATTTTTTAACACTTTGTGTTATTTGGAGCTGGCGTGACAACATACTACTTGGTTCCGCAACTAGGTGGCGACACGCTCACCACTCAGTTAGTGTTGAAAGGCTGGCTACTTTAGCTGTATTACTTTAAAGGTGTATTTTCGCTGCAATTGGTATGCCGTACTGACGAGCTCTAATGAGAGGGAAACCGGTCTATGGTTCTAATTGTTGTGAGAATGCATCTAGCCTTACATACTTTGTCCCTTTATTAGAGTAGAAATGGTGTGACAACATACTACTTGGTTCCGCAACTAGGTGGCAACACGCTCACCACTCACTTAGTGTTACATTTCTTATACTGTTATAATTTTCCGCGCGAAAAGGAGCAGCATTTGACCATCTTCCACACCTAGTTATAACACTGAGAAAGCAGACGAATTCCAGGTATTATCTTCATAAAACTGAACGCGGAGACCGGCTTTTAGAAAAAACGTGTATTACATTGTTATCTGGCTTCACAAGTGCTTATTCTCTTTCCTGCAACCGATTTCGCCTTTTATGGCATCGTGAGGCAGGATAAATGTGAAGACAACGATGCCATAAAAGGCAAAACCGGTTGCACAGAGGGGTTTCACCAAGTTAGCACAACAACAATTAATTAATTATTTATCAAATCGTTAAGTATTGGAAAATTACTCCTACTTTCTTCCCCTATTAAGTTAATTAAGTTGCCCATAAAATATACATAAGTTTTTTCAGCTTCACCTATGTATTTTTCAACATATGTTGTCATGAACAAAATTTGATATTTGGCAGATAGAAGCGTGAAAGTTCCTCTTGTATGAATTTAATTATAGTAACCGCGTTCGTTTTTTCCCAATGTCTAGACGCGATCAAATAGGATAGACCTAAAAAACTTTTAGGTAAATGGACTAAATAACGACCAGGCTCATGTGTTTTTCATCTACTGTTAAGTAAATGTAATTTTCTCCAATAATGCAACGAATTTGTGTCAACGTTTCGTAATAACGATTGTCAACATACTCTTTCCTCAGTGTACTTTCATCGGTAACGTTGAGAGTGCAATACTTTTTTTCAAAACGTGCGAAATCCATATTTTTTTAACTGATAGAGGGGAATGCCTCATGTCATTAGGCGTTGACACAAATCTTGATTAAATTGTATCTAGTCAACATTTGTTGTAGAAGTAGCTAAAGACTTATTGTTAGTTGTACTGGACACGCTCGATGGTTCGTCGCCTTAGACCAGCAAAGTGACGAACTACACAAAACGACGAACTACTGGATATATTGGCAAAAGGCATAGAAAGGATGCAGTTAAGTAATTACAACTAAACGGCTTTGTTTGTAATGCGATTTATTGCATAAAACCAGGCGCTTAATACAGTTAACACTTTCAAACATCTTCCCTTTTCTATAAAAAATCAAAAGAGCACCGAATAAACACAATAACAAATCGAACAAAATCAACATCAATCTAACAATATGCAAAAGAAACGGAATGCCTGTTTAAACTGAACGGAACAAGTAGAAAAAAATGAGAGTTTACTCCAGCCATCATTTTGCAAAAAAAGGTCGATCTTAGTTTGTTTTTTTTTTGCCCTTAAAAATCTCATTATTACATTTTCCCTTAACTTACGCAAACTGGCCAAAGTGCTTGCTGCGACTGAATTTACTTCCGCTCACGCGATGCTCGTTTCGATAGCCACGAGGGCGTCATCGAACTTTGCAGTCGTCGTTCTGTCCGGCGTATAGACGTCATCTTCCGCCTCTTCGTTTTCTTCCGATCTCATCCCCATCAAAATATCTTCGTCTGTGAGAGCTGTATGAGACTGCTATCTTCTTCGAGCCAGTTTTCTACGTCAGTACGTTGAATGTGTGAATTCTGAGCCTTTTCAATGTTTATTCAATAAGTTGTGATAGCGACAACTCATCTTGTAGTCACCAAGTTTCATGTTCCGAATGAGAGTCGTCATCGGAAACAATGGCCGACGGTAACAATTTTTTCCAGGACGATCTAATAACTTCTGAGGACACGCCATCCCAAGCTACAGTCGCCTTGAAAGTAGCGTCTTTGATGTTTAATTTCTTCATTGCTTGCGTGAGGTCGCAGTCTTGGTTAATCACCGACAGATTTCTTCTTGTAACCTGTTTTGAAGCTCAATCACATTGCGGTCCATGGGCTGCAGCATCGCTGTGCAATTCACTTGTAAAAATAAGGATTTGATAAGGCCGTCCACCGATGTTAGTTCTGCAGTTGGATAGTGACCTGGCGCATTGTCGAGGACTAGCAATGCGCGTAGGGGAACATTTCTGATCTTTAAAAATCGTCGTACCGCTGGCACGAACTCATCATGAAACCACTCCTTAAATAGAGGTTTCGTCATCCATGCATCCGTTTGGTTTTGTAGGAAACCGGTAAATGTATATTTTTTAAGGCGCGACTTAGAGTTGTACTTCAATTGAACTTCATAAAGTTAAATTTATTTAATTGAAGTTACAGTACAACGATATATATATATTAAAATTTAAATAATATAAAAATTACAATAAAATACATATGAGTAATCTAATACCATTAAGGCTGGATGGTAAAGACTAACTGTTGAATATTAATGTTCGACATATATTTATAGACTATTAATTGCTGATCAATTTCCCCTCGGTAATGTCGCTGCACTTCAACCGGACGCTGAGTCGACGGAAAAGCCGGTGTAGCGCAACGTACCCATATGTGCTGACAGTAGCCTTGGTGTGTGTAGTATACCGGGTGGTGCAACCATAACTCCTCCGGGGCCAGATAGAAAATTTAGGGAAGCTAAATTTTCAAAGTGATATTCTCCAGGGGGATTTCTTCCATGGGGCATCTTTGTTGTTGTTGGTTGGTGTTGGATCTTGGTTCTTTGGTTGGTTTTCTTAGTCTCCATAAAGCATAGACTGCTATCAGGGCAACAATCACGTACAACAGGATGGTCCAGATGCTAGTAGACAGGCTTACTTTCGGATGTTGAACTGCATTCAATAATGACCGTTGGTGTTGTAGTTGATGCTTTGTTTTTTGTAATTCATCCAGATCTATTGATTCTAATTTGATTGGGGCTGTATTTACTACCTCTTGTAGCTGAAAGTTGGTAAGCTTCAACTTGGGTAGTTGGATGTGGTAGGTAGATACTATCTCATTGTGAGATGGGGAGAACATTTGCTTATTTACTGTCATTTGACATCCTTCGGGGATTGGAACCAAGTAGCTTCCTTCTAGATTTGTGGTTTCTTGTCGGCTACGGCATCGTTGGTGTGCTGTACTTTCACGGGGGAATACCATTATCCATTTGTTTGCACTTATCTTCTGGCTCTTCATCTGCTGTATGTTGACTGGGTGGTGTTCGCAAGTTTCGTATCTGGTGGTGAACTTGACCAATTGGACTTCACAAGGGCTGCTATTACTGATCTGATTCATCGTTTGACCTCTGCATAAGTAGTCTCCAGGGCTGACTTCTTGGCATAGTGTGTTTTGTAAGTTATAGCTTTCATCGTTAAGGGCTAGGTATTTGGATTGAGGGATGATGACGGTATAATTTTGACTAGGACCTTGTTTCACAGGAAATGCATAGGTGGTAATAGTTATAATGTTTAGATTCTACTAATGGAATTTCAATAGCAAACACTAAAGTATAATTTTTTGTAGTAACACTTAATTATTGACACCTCCTCGTATAAAGCTACATTATTTGCATCAAGCTTATAGGGGAGATTGGTTACAAAACTCTCAATTCTTTTAAGTTCTATTAGTAAGTCTTCAGGTTCTAATATGGATGGATGCATTGTTTCTAATCTTGCAAAAGTTATTGCGTTAACTAATGTGCTTAAAATGCTTTTAATATTAATGATTTCTGTAATCAATTGTATATACACCATCTGCAGACGCATTATGTGTTCGTTATTAATTTTTTCCTGTTCGAAACCTAAAGTGATCAACTGCAAACGTTCCTCAATTTTGTTTTGGTTTAAAATGACCGAGGATATGGTTTTATCAAATTTTTCTATGGCCTGTTCTGTTAACATGATTTGATTATCAACTATTGTTTTAATTTTGTCTTGATTTGATGTTAATTGAGAAATTGCCGTATCATAACGTTCTGCATCGTCTGCGTCCATGTTGCCTGTTAAGGTCTTTATGATTGTACCTACAGCATTAACTAGTCCTCTTTTATTACGATTATTATTAGAGGGTATAATTTGGTTAAATATTTTTTGTGTCTCCACAATTTGATGGGAAAGGATATTTTGGTAATTTTGTATCTCGTTTTGATAAAGATTAGAATGTGTGGAATTGTGAATAATGTCATGGATATCTTGGGACTGTTTATCTATGGAACGAAACCCATTGAGAAGTGGTGTTAAAGGGATTACTCGAATAATGGTCCATTTGTCAATGGAATTTTGCATTTTGCCCATGTTAATTGATAACAGTCCGGGGTTGTCATTGATCTTGTCTAATGTTATTCTTTGTCCTTGGATTTGGATAAGGAAGATGGACCTGAAACATTAGGTCGTTTTAGATTTCGTAAATGACGTTTAGACAATTTTTTGTTTTTTCTTAAAGTCATTATATTTTTGTCAGATATGCTTACAACCTCGTAGGGGCCGTCAAATTTAGGGTTATTCTTGTTTCGTTTGTCTACTTTCGTATATACATGTGTTTGATCTCTAAATAAGTCGGTATCATTGGTTCTATTATTAGCGTTAGAAATGGAGCGAAGCTTATTTTTCTCTATTAATTCTTTCACCTTTTCATATAATAATTTTAATTTATTTTTGTGCGATATTAGATAATCTTGTAATAGCTTTTCATGATCATTTATATCGAAAATATCCCTAGTAGAAGTGTGTCCAAATGTTATTTCTAAGGGGGTGTGATTTGTAGATGTATGTATAGTTGAGTTGTATGCCAGAAGGGCGTAGTTCATTAAATTTTTTATGGGGTCTTTAGTGTAAGTTTGTCGTAATATTCGAACGTGTTCAATTAGTGTTGAGTGTAGTCTTTCAATGGGACCGTTAGAATTTGGATTTTTAGGTGTAGTAAAATGAATTTTAATTTTGTGAAGCTCTAAAAGATTTTGGATGATTTCCGTTCGAAATTCGGTTCCACTGTCCATAATGATGTGTTCGGGTGTGCCATAGTACGTAAAATACTGTATGAATGCATTAGCAGTTTCTATCGGATTCTTACTACTTATAGGTATTGCTGTCCCTAATTTTGAGAAAGTATCAATGATTGTTAAGAATACTTGATTTTCTATTATAAAGGTGTCAGCATGTATAACCTGAAAGGGTTTACTAGGGGTGTCTGTTAGCATTAAGGGTATATTGGGTGGATTTCTATCGTACTTGGCTCGCTTGCAAATTTCACATTCATTAATGTAGGCCGTTATTTTTTCACGCATTTTTTGAAAGTAATACTTGTTGGATATTTGTTTTATAGTTTCTATTATACCTCTATGGTTAGTTTTTCCCTCGTGATAATTTCTAATTACCTCGTTAATCTCTTCATCGTCGGCTAAGGGCAGACGATGCTTGGGGCAACTGATAATAATGGGTGCATTGTTGTTAAATATTTCCACATACACTGAACAGAAATCTTGGTATAATTTTTCTGTTTCGAAATTAAAGTAATACCTTTTGCCTATTGTAGTATATTCCTTTAGAAAATTTATGATTGCTTGTCGATTGTCATTTCTCGGGATTTGCACCAAATATTTATTTTGATTGTTAACCTTTAGTTGTTTTACTGGTCTTGGATTATTATGTACGGGAGATATATAATATTGGTTTAGTTGTTTTTCTATAGGAACATCTGATATCTGAATACCTATTTTTGGTTCTACATTTACTTGTGAATGATCACTGTCTCGTAAGTCGTTATTTTGTTCAAGTGTTGTTTTGTCTGTTCGGCTTATAGGTGGAATAGTGTTGCTTGAGGTGCTAGGAATTTCTACTGGAATAAAAGAGAGTTCTGGAGGGCTCATTGGCGGAATATATTCGGGTTCAGTTGGTTGCACAACGTCATCAAAATTTGGGGTGTTGAGCTGCCTTTGTAAATCTTGGAGAGGTCTTTCGTCCTCATCAAAATTATTAGCGATTGATGAAATTTCTGCATCCTCTAAAGCATGAACTTGGATGCGGGACAAGGAATCTGCGTTGCAGTTTAGAGACCCTTTTTTATAAATTATTTCATAGTCATATTCCTCGAGTTTTAAACGCCAACGTGTTAATTTTGAATTGGGTTCCTTTAGTTGCATAAGCCATACTAAAGGCCTGTGGTCAGTATATATATAGAACTTACGACCATAAAGATAGGGGCGGAAGTATTTGGTGGCCCAAACAATAGAAAGAAGTTCCCGTTCAATGGTGGAGTATCTCTGCTCTGTTTCATTGAGGGTACGAGAAGCATAACTAATAGGTTTATCATTACCTACTGACCCTTGAGAAAGGACAGCTCCAAGGGCTACATTGGAAGCATCCGTAGTGAGTATAAAGGGTTTTGTGAAATCAGGGTATTGTAATACGGGGTCATTCATTAATATATTTTTGCATGTTTCGAAAGCTTCTATAAAACTACTATCATGAACTATAGTTGCATTTTTTTTTAAGCATCGAGTCAATGGTTTTGTTAATTTACCGAAGTCTTTAATAAATTTTCGGTAGTACCCTACAAGACCTAGAAATCCTTTGATCTCTTTTCTTGTTTTAGGTATGGGGAATTCTCTTACAGCCTTTACTTTATCAGGATTTGGTTTCACGCCTTCGGACGTGATAATGTGCCCGAGGTAGGCTACTTCCTTTTTTAAAAATTCACTCTTGTCAAGCTGTATTTTTAAATTAGCCTTTCTTAACCTTTCGAATACATTTGTCAACCTTTCTATGTGTTCTTGCAAAAAAGTACTGAAAATTATGATGTCATCAAGGTAGGTAAAACATTTTTCATTTTGAATACCCCTAAGGATATTATCCATAGCCCTTTGAAAGGTACTAGGCGCTCCCTTCAACCCGAATGGCATACGCCTGCCCCCCTTCAGAGCTGAAGGCAGTTTTTTCCATATCTTCAGGATTCATTTCAATTTGATGATATCCTGAGGCTAAGTCTAAAGTGGTATAATACTGGCTACGACCTAATTTATCCAATATTTCCGAAATATTGGGTAAGGGATACTTATCACCAATAGTTTGTTCATTAAGACGTCTATAGTCTATGACCATGCGAAATTTTTGTTTGCCACTGGCATCTGATTTTTTGTTAACAATCAGGACAGGGCTATTCCACGGGCTGGAAGATGGCTGAATAATTTTTTGTCTTAACAAGTCGTCAATTTGTCTTTTGACTTCTTGCTTTTGAGCTTCAGGTAATCGATATGGCTTAACAAATACTGGGTTAGGATTAGATAACCCAATACTATGTTTAACTTGATTAGAAAATGATAATGGGACACCTTCGCAATAAAATATGTCTCTGTACTCGTAACATAAGTTTTCTATCATGTCTCGTTCTTCGTCATTAGTGTGATCAAGTCTTAATCTGTTTAAATTTTGAATTTGTAATTTGTCAATTTCATTAGCAGTACCATCTATGTTTTCTAAGTCGATATCTTTGTTATGATGAATGGAATTTAATTCGTTAGTTGAAACAGGTTCTGCATAAATAGCTTTATGTATAATCAGCTGTACGGGATTTTCATTACTATTCACTATAGAGGTTATAGCCTGGCCATTTGAAACTGTCACGATAGATGCAGGAATAATTACACCTGACTCGAGTTTTATATTATTTATTATGCCTATGTTGGAACTACAGTCTATAGGAAGTTTGACTATCGTTTCACATCTCGCAGGCAGTATTATGTTATTTAATTCTTGTGGTTTCGAGTTACATTCGCGATGTATGTCGTCGTCACATGGTATATACAAGGGAATGCATGTATGCTTCGTTACCAATTTCCTATTATAAAAATCTATTTTAGCTCCCAGTTGTTGGAGAAGGTCAGTACCAATTAACCCATGATATTGATTATTAATGTTAAATACATAGAATTTAAATTTAGCTCTGCCTGTTTTAAATATACTTGGTAGAGGAATTTTTAGAATTTCATTATGAATACTGGTTTGGTGAACAGATTTAATTTGAAATTTTTCATGCTCTATAAATTTGGAATAAAAATTATGGGCAATATTTTCACATAACAGCGATTTCATCGAACCGGTGTCAAGCATAAGTCGCATTTGAAATGAGGGGTTGATTTCGACCAGTATATAAGGCAATTTAGGGTGGTTTACAGAATTTATCTGTACTATATTTTTTTGTTTAGTTCGATAACCTGAATAAAATTTTGTTCGATGTTATCTGTTTGTTCAAAAGCTGCTTCAGGTCTAGTTTCTTCTTCGTACGTTTCATGATTCGTTTCGTCAAAGTAACGAGCGTCATCTTCAGGAATTGTATAAGAGTGTGTTTCTGAAGGATAATTTTCATAAGATTCGTCATAAACAGGGTTGTCTGATTTAAATTCATGTTGAACCTCTTGATGGTATAATTGGGTAGGTGATGACTGTGCGTTAGGCCCGTTAGGACCTCTCGGATGAGTATTGAAATTTCTAGATGACGTTTCCATAGGTTCAGGCTGGAAATGTTGTCTAAAATTTGGATTGGGACGTGTATGTATCGAGGAATTTTTTGCAGATACCTCCATAGGTGTTGGCCTATAGTTTGGTCTGAAATTTGGATTTGGTCTGAATACGTTTTGTGTCAGCTGTTGTGGGGGCGGATTACGTAAATTTAAGGGCTTTCTGTATGTGGGTTGGTTATGGAATTGTCGGGGGTGCGTAAAATGCGGAACGTTATTTCTATTATTTTGCTGATTCTGTACGTATTGAGGTTGTTTATTTGGTACATTTGAGTTTTTAAAATTTGTGGATTGATTGTGGAGATATTTCATTTGTTTTTCTCCATATTGAAAATTCTCTTCTTCCAGAACAAGCGACATAGCGTGTTCTAGATTAGTCGGGTTTTGTAGCCTAACTGCTAACCCTAGTTGACCACTCAAACCATGTAAATAGGTTTTCAGTGCCACTTTATCGTAAAATTCATTTTTAATTAAACGAAATGCTTCGTTTGCAGTTGTTAGTCTTACTTTTGAAGCTAAAAGACTACGTGAGTCTTGTATTCTCATACCGAATTGGTATGGGGTTTCTCTAGGGTCTGGCTTTAAGAGCAAGAGGTCCCTAGCTAAACAGTCTTCGTCTCTCTGGTCGCCGAAGTATTGTTGCAATAATTGTTTAATACGAGGCCAATTTGTGGCATCTTCCCTACTACCTATCAATGTTCTAGCTCTACCTTCTAATTTACTTATTACTATTCTAAGCATCCATTGGTTATTTGGATTGTCATCATTTGTTCTATCAACAAATGAAGTGAGAAAATTTTCACACGCTGAAATAAATAAAGCTAAAGTATGCTGGTCCCCATCGTATGCGGGAATAGCATTAATGTGATAATTTTGTAATTGATTTGCCATAATTTGATTGTTATTTGAGCTTATTGTATTTTTCTCTGTTACTATAAGTTTGGGAGGTGCTAAATTTATTTTTACTTTATTATTAAAATTGTCAACTGTCTCTGTTTCAGAGTCTGACATTAATTTATTAATCAATAATTTAAATTTGGGTAAAATTTTAATTAATATTTCCCGTAATATTTGCTTCTAACTTTAATCGATTTTAGATTAAGATAGGACAAGGAAATTCAAAGGAACAATGAAAGCACTTACGCCAATGTGAAGATGAAGACGATTTCTGTTCTTCTTTGCTTCAGCATCATAAGATACAGCGAATAAGGCAGACAACTTCGTAGGCAGAAGTTCCGTATCAAACCTTATTTTCTCTTATGATCGCTCGCGCACTCACTGTATTTTTAATTGAAAGTTACTTAAATTATTTTTATCAACTTGGACGATGCTGTTCTTTGTTGACTTTGAAGCTGGTTCTGAGTTTTTAACGATAAAAATCGAAGTGCGGACTTTTGCGATTTTTGTCAAAAGGGCACTAAACTCATACTAACGACTGCGCCACTTAGAGTTGTACTTCAATTGAACTTCATAAAGTTAAATTTATTTAATTGAAGTTACAGTACAACGATATATATATTAAAATTTAAATAATATAAAAATTACAATAAAATACATATGAGTAATCTAATACCATTAAGGCTGGATGGTAAAGACTAACTGTTGAATATTAATGTTCGACATATATTTATAGACTATTAATTGCTGATCAATTTCCCCTCGGTAATGTCGCTGCACTTCAACCGGACGCTGAGTCGACGGAAAAGCCGGTGTAGCGCAACGTACCCATATGTGCTGACAGTAGCCTTGGTGTGTGTAGTATACCGGGTGGTGCAACCATAACTCGCGGGGATGTTTTGACTTCCCGATTACTAAAAGTTTTAATTTGTGCCTTCCCGCAGCGTTTGCGCATGGCATAATCGTAATGAGGTCCTTCGGTATCTTTCGGCCTTCAGCGGTGATCTCACTGCTGTGCGCGGTGGACGTAGGATTGTGCAGGAGTAGCTTCCAAAACAAGCCAGTGTTATCCGCGTTGCAAATTTGCTCAGGTGTGAGGCCAAGTTCTTCAATACATTTCTTAAAATTTTCTACAAACAGTTTCACAGCAGAATGGTCGCTACTAACCTTTTCGCTGTCAACAGACAAATTCCATGGCGTGCTTTAAATTTAAACAACCATCCGTCGCTTGCCTTAAAATCCCCCTTGTGTAGTCTGTCGACCACTTACTACTGGACAGACAACCTCAAAACCGACGAACAACGATCTTGTCGAGTTCAGAAAAAGGCCAAAACGACGAACTGCTGGGCTTGGACGAACTAACGAACGAGGAACTATCGAACGTGCCCTGTAAATTGTTGGATTCCGGTATCTTATTCAGCATTTTCTTAACATGGGCTGATGTTTTAACATGTTAATCTATTAAAAGTTTTCGATCACTAGATATCTCTAATTAGTGTGTACTAAAAATTGTGTGAAATATTTTAATAAAGTTACAATGTTTTACAGCCGGAGGTCCAGATCTTGTTGGTTTATCATTATCTTATTTTATCATTATCCTCTCTCAGATGGGGTAAGGAGTTATCCATGACAGGACCAGCTTTATAAATTCACAATTTAGAGACACAAAATATCCACTACACAATATGTAATAATGTTCACTGCTTTACAACGTAAGTGAGAGCGGAATGAGATGAATAACTAGATAAGAACACTGATATTTTTCCATGAAGCTTTTACTATAAGAAACTTATTTCAATATCTGCTAAATTTCCTAAGAAAGACCTGGATACGTGATTATGACCTACTTTTTCAAATTTCCGACAAGTAAGTGGCATGACAGGCCTACTGGAAACTCGTCTAGCGTTCGAATATCAGGTATTAATGGGTTTAAAAGGACAGATAAAATTCAGCGCTAATTACAAAAGCCGATTGTTTTAGCTATAGGGAAAAGATTTGCGATTTAGGTAAAATATATTCCAGGTATTTTTTAACGTCGGTCTATTTCCGCGACTGTGGTCAATCACCGACGCCAGGGGGTAGTTTCACCTCGCTATCCCGAAAATTTTGCGGAACCTCTGACTTTATGTGAGGAGGGTAGGGATCTTTAAAGTACCCAACATCGCATGGGCACGGGACAGGCGGCTTTACGCCCCTCTGAAGGGCGGAACGTGCAGACATTCAACTTGCTCAAATACAATGCCACAGTCTCGGTTGATGTTAATTGTACAGTGTGTACTGAAAAAGTGAAAGAGTAACCCTGCAAATCAAACCCGGTACCCATCGGTTCAGAGGTACAAGTCCTTACCACTGAACCACCGAGGCTCTTATATTCCAGATAAACATGATTATTATTGTTATTTTAAATAACAGTGATTTTTATAATATCTTAATTCCTAAAATATGCAGTAATATACAACTTGTGGAAACATATGCCGTGGCATCGAAAATTGCATAATATATGCGAAATATGCAAATTTACGTGTGAATGCAATTTGTATATTTCCTTGCTTGGTAATAAGATACGTGAGATTCTATTTCATTGGGTGCCTAAATTTGTATCCTTATCCTAGGCTTAATTTACCACTAGATAGAAAAGTTACGTCACCATTTGATGCCCATGGCTTAATTACATACCTAATTCTAAAGAATAAAAATAATGTTCTATGATTATCTTTCAATATTTCGCATCCCTTAAGGTAACAATTAAAAAGCCACTAACATGTTTTTATGCGCCTCCCTAGCGAATATTTATAACCCATATAGCACAGGTTGTCGGCCGACGACAATAATGTTGATCGTGACTTTTAGCATCTCAGAGATCATACATTGTTTACAACACAGTTACGTATATTTTTGATAACCTCTACTTTTATAAACGTCTCTAACAGGAGTTGTTATGACATTAAAATGTGTAATGGCTATTGTTGACATTGGTCAAGTAATTTAGGGAAAAAAAGTTTTACATATGCTGTCGAGCTTATTGACATATTTGTTAGATATTGTTATTATTATTTAATAAAAAAAATTGCAATATGTTAATTATTGGTTACTAAGTTGTTATACAAATGTACGATAATTAAAAGCTTAATGTATGTTATTTTAGAAAACAATTCAATTGATAGAACACGCTTAATGTGATTTTACATAAAACTAATAAAATTTTAAAAGCATGATATGATATAGGGTTTAATTAAAAGGTGTGTGTGTGTTTTGTTTCTTTAACGTCAGCCTATTTCCGCGACTATGGCCAATCACCGACGTCAGGGAGCAGTTTCACCTCACTATCCTGGAAATTTTGCCGAACCCCTGCCTTTCTGTAAGGAGGGTATGGATCTTTAACGTGCCCAACATCGCATGGACACGGGACCGACGGCTTTACGCCTCCTCCGAAGGGCGGAACGTGCAGACATTCAACTTGCTCAAACACAATGCCAGAACCTAGGTTGATGTTAATTTTACAGTTTGTACTGAAAAAGTGAAAGGAGTACCGTGGGATCGAACCCAGTACCCTTCGCTTCAGATGCACACGTTCTTACCACCGTTGAACCATTGAGGTTCTTATTTAAAAGGTGAACTATTTTTATCGTGTGTTACATATTACGGTGTTTAAAGTAAATATTTAGATAGTATAAAACAAAACTACATAAAACAACATATTGTTTGAGTATATTTTTAATGTTTAGGGTTTCTGTATAAATATTTTATTAATTATAACTGTAAAATGCTTTAAAGTAGGCAATGCACTTCGTTCATTAACTATGCTTAATTGTTATAATATTTAAGTAACTTACAAAGTAAAAGTAGGGAAAGAGATGATAACAAAAAAACATGTTTAACACATTTTAATTAAACTAAGGACATGTTCATTAAACAAAAAGACAGAGAGTAAGAGAGGTAATAGATGGTTGGTAGCTTAAACGGTTGATTTTGTTAAATACAACATGAGTACAGTGGAAAACAAGATGAAGAGATCAATGAAATTACACCAAGCACAGCGACATGCTTTTGTTGCTAAAAAGTATCCATGAAAAATGTAATTATTTCAATTTATTGTCCAGCGATGAAATACGGTTCTAACATAGCCCATGAAATACTACAAACAGTAGAACTGTAATATCTTCATAGCCTTGAAAAAAAATTAAGTAGCATCCCAACAGCAAAGGGGGTGTCAAAAAATACCCGTCGTGAGGGTATGGAAAAGCACAAAACTGTGGCTGGCCAAGCCTTGTCATAAATTAGGTGGGTCTACTATATAAAATTATGACCAAAAACGTCTTTAATAAGATTTACACCCCTTTAAAGAAGGGGTTAAAATTTAGTTTTTATTTTATTGCTCAAATTTGAAGAAACACAAGGATTTAATTTGGGCGGCAACTTTACCTTGTCAAAGGTCTTCGTAGACCAATATTTTTCATCATCTGGTACCATCGAAAGGGGTTTGAATATACAACTTTATATGTTTTTTCATTATATATTTTTACAGTTTAAAATTTGCAATTTGAAAAATGCCATTTAAAATCTTGGCTCACTGAAACACTGCTTTGTACTTTGCTTTATTTTTTCTTGTTGAGAAAATCAGTTTTTTTTACAATTTATTCAAACAATACTAAATACACTTAAAACTGTTGGCAATAGCTATCTCCGACTTTGATCATGTGACGCATTGATGGGAAAACACGTTAAAAAATACCTGGAGCGTATCGAATTGTCACAGGCGACGCGATAATCTGACCCCGTAATTCCTTCACATTGTTAATTGGAGTCGTATAAACCATTTGTTTGAGATGTACTTGGATAATGCAATCGAGAGGATCTAAATCTGGGGATCATGGAGATCAAGGTCCTCCTCGTCCTATCCAACTATTTTGATACTGAATATCCAAATTCTGCGAAGCAACCAAACTAACATGTGCTGGAAAATCGTCGTGCATAAACAACATTTCCTGTCTTAACTACTGCATAGGTACGTATTTAAGCAGTGTCGGCAAATCCACATCAAGAATCATGCGATAAATTTCGCCAGTCAGCTTGCCCGATATAAATAATAGGCATATACGAAAATCACCAGCTCCCACCCACACATTAAAGAGATAACTGGCGTTGATTGCAGCTTTCTTCAGTGTTTTTGTATGCAGTATAAAATATACTGCTTGGAGGGCCAGTTTTGGGTAAGGTATCTTCGAGGTTTCCGTTACCAATGCTTTCAAATTAGGAAAGATAATTCTAAGGTTATTTTTGAGAAGAGAATTATCTTCACCTAGCTGAATATTTTCGAATGACTTCCATTTTACTCTTATCAAAAAGATCGCCAATAGTGTAGAGGTCTCTAGAAAACCAGAGGTTAGAGAACTTAAAACTTCCTAGTGTCAAGCGGGATGCGGTCAACGGTATGTGTTTTAACTCTGAGAGCGTCGAAGGGTACTTTTCTAAACAGAGATTTATCGAAGAGGTTGATTCAACGACTTGCCTTAAGAATAATGATAAGTTGGCTGGGTGGTAACTTGCAACCTGCATAAAGACCTGCCAAGTCATGCCACTAGATCTGTGGGAGCTCAGAAGAGCGCTGTGCCATCAGCTTTCACTTGTTTTTCTCGTTACATGCTAGGAATCGCAAAGCAAAGGAAATTCGAAACAGTTTAATTTTTGACGCTATATGAACTACACCACAGCCTCCGTGAGAAATCGATAGGCAAGGATCCTGTGCAGAAATCCAGTGCTTTCTACCACTCCATAATACATTTATAAGAAAAGACTGAATTTTGTTGACAAAGTCAGATGGGACAGGTAAAATTTGCAAAGTGTACCAAAGTGTATCTACAAGAAACTGATTTATAACCATTGCTCTTCCTCTCCAGGACAGAGCCGGAGAAACCCTGATCCATTTACCTAAGCTGTCTTTCAACATTTTGAACATCGCATCCAAGATGGCAATATCAAGTACGTCTGTGTCGGTTTTGAACCTAACACCCAAGATTTTAATGCACCCGTGTGACCAATTAAAAGCGAGAATATACATTATATCGGTCCATCATAACCACTAAGTCAGCTTTCTCATAAATCACCACGTTAACATCATCCGCATAGGCTGACACTTTTGGGAAGTGTCTGTCCTGGGAGATAAGCAACGTAAGACCTACTATTTTATTTCTGGTCAAGGATAGAAGTGGCCCAATGCAGATAATAAAAAGTTGACCTGAAACTGGACAACCCTGACGAATACCTACTTAAACTGAATCGGAGCAGACAGAAGGCCATGCGTTCTGACCATACAAACTGAATCTTCATAAAGGAGTCTTACGTAGCTTCTAAATAAGCGGCCCAAGTTGTATCTTTCCAGAATATAAAACATATAATTATGACTCACTCTATCGAAGGCACTTCGTTGGTTTAATGAAACGATGGCAGCAGGTAAATCGTTAACATTAATATATTGAATAAGCTCCCTATAAGGATGGAGGCTTTCATATATTAACCTTTCCGATTTGCAATATGACTGGTCTTGGTCCACCAATAAGTTTAATATCCCTGACAAACGTATTGATAACGCCTTATACATAATCTTGTAATCAGTTGTTAAAATTTAAATTGGCCTCCAGTTTCATAAGATGCTGGAGTCACCACCTTTGTGTAATAAAGCAAGGATTGCTGTACGAATAGTTCTTGGAAGTTTTCCAAACCACAATGCTTGTTGAATCATGCTACAAAACATATTTTTAATTTCATTCCAGAAAACAATATAAA